>KZ505635.1:0-97602 GCA_002844005.1 Limosa lapponica baueri
TTGCACTAGGTGAATCCAGATAGTATGAAGAATCAGGCAATGCCCTTCTTTATATTCTGCCTGGTTTATCTCATTTTTCTGGTTGCAGCATCACAGCCATGATATACAGGCAACTGACAGCCTGAGAAATGTCCTGAGTGTCTGACCAAAAGCTTAGGGCAAAGATCTTCACCTCACACCCTGAGGGGGATAAATAGTCCATCTGCACATAGGGTCATGGACACCTACTGGCATATTTATGGAGACAAGTAAATCATTGTTAGTGTAAGACTGACTGCTGGCTACTTTCCTCTGAGCAAAGGAATCAGCGTCAGATGTCCCAGAGTTGTTAAGCCTTGTACCACTTGTGCCATTTCAGAGCTCACGCTCTTTTTATTAAATGCAAAAAGTTTCCACACTGAGACTGTCTAGACAAAGGAAAAAAATATAAAAGCTTAAATGCTTTAAAATCAGGAGGACATAGCTTTCAACCCCTCAAAATGTCATAGTTTTTCAGTCAATCTCATATATCTGGGCTGCTTGAAAATTGTTGTATCTGAAAAGGTGTGCGATGGCAGGAAAGATGCCCACCCCATCCCTACCTGTGAGTGGCTATGTTAGAGATCCCTTATCAACCACTTCAGAAACCAAGGTGTATAGAAATCAGCAGAAGCCATAAGGCTCACAGTGAAATGGAGAGAAGGATGTCTGATGAGCAAGGGAAGGAAGGGAGTCTCAGAAGTGGGTACTATTGCTCGGGAGTTCATGGTACACCCAAGGGAGTTGGACTGATGGCGAAAGTCCAGCTTTCAGTGTTTTTCAATAGTAGCTGGGAGTTGAGCATGGGCAGAGAGACTGCAGGAGAAGCAGATGGCATGAAGTAGACAAGAGCAAGAAGAGCAGCTTAATGATTGCCCTTCCCTAGAAATCAAATGGGGGAGGCAGCCAAATGCAGTACTTCAGGCTCCTGCCGCAGCCCTCTTCTCTCTCAAAACCCCTCTGAGAGTCTTTTGTGAAAAGGACCCCACTCCTTTCTCCTCCCTGCTGTCCTCTCCACTCCTGTAATCCCACTGGCAAAAGTGGTGAAGATGGCAAAAGACTGGAGATGTCAAATAAGCCCTGTTGGTCTCAGCTATGACCAACAGCCTGGCACTCTAAATCTCAAAAAATAAGCAGTCCAGTTCCATTTGCTGTCTGAATCTCTTTCAGACACAGACTAGCACACACACACGTAAATGTACTTTCTCTATCCAAAGAAGATTATGTGGACTGAACACTAATGTTGCAATTTGCTTGCATCCTAGCAAAATCAGCTTTGCAAACAACAGAGCAATAAGTAATGTAGTGATTCCACTTAATGTTAGCAAAATTGTCTGGAGGTAACTTGTGTTTCTGCTGATTAGCACTATAGGAATCAGGAAAAGAAATATTAATGTCAGTTACTGACTTTTACTCAAATCAGGAGACATCGCTGTGTTTACCTATTTCGGTGTGTGTGGTTTGCTCAGTTAATTACACTTCTGTTGAGCAAGAAATAAGGGGAAAATGTGATCTTATGGATGGTTCCCACTGAAGTATTTTGTGGAAAGAGTTTATTACATTTCACTGGGATAAATTATGTAATATCTGCTTTGATTTCCTTATCAACCTTCCTACAGTTCAACCTGGAAGTACCCAGCTCTTGCAGCTTCCAGCAGCTTCAAGTGAGGCGCTGAGCAACCCTGCAGCTCAGTTCTCCGCTGTTACTCAGACATGGAGAAAGAGTCCGTGAGCAGGTAGGGGAGAAACCTGCAATCTGTCAACTGGCTTTGAGCTTTGACGTCCAAAACAGTGCCAGCGTCAAGGGGTGACAGTCAGAGCAGTGACTATAACAATTTATACTTTTTTGTCTGCAACCTAAATCTTATAAAGTGGTAGATCATAACAGTCCCCTGATGATCAATTTTCCTCTTGGGTCAAAGGAACCAAGCTCTGTAACTTTTAGACTATCAGTGTGATGAAACAATGCTTAGCTCATCATAACATAGCACTTTGCGTTTCACATACATAACTTTCAAATGCTAATTTATGTCTGATCTACTGATCAGATACTAGAAAATCTCTCCAGGTTATTCTGAACTTCTCCATTTTCAGCTTAAATAAGGAGAGCGTCAAAGTGAAATGTTAGATGGGGAAGAAACATAGCAGCTGGTACTGATCAACCATTAATCATTAGAGAGGATTCCAGGATGAATTGGATTATGGGCTCTATATGAATTAAATGCAACTCATGGCAGGGTGAAGCATGGTTCAGAGAGGATGTTATAAGAACATTTTGGAATAAACAAACAAATAAAGGTTATATAAATAAATAAGGTAAGAAGATAAATGAGATAAGGAAGGATAACTATGTTAGTGGAAAATGCTAATTCTAAAGACTAAGAAAAGCTTCTCTGGGAAGCTTTGGTTCCCCTCTTGAAACTTAGGCACCTACTTAGGTTACTTTTTGCCCTGTTTAAAAAAATACAAGCAGTGAGTTAGGCTAAATGTGAGAGCTATTCCGCACGTTGAAAGGTTCACAACAATATGAAAAGAGCAAATTTCTTCAGTATTTGTGGTATTAAAGTCACAAAAGGGAGAGTTATGGGAATGAGTTGCATATCGCTAACTTCATAAAAGGCTTCTGGGTCATATTGGGTTTTCTTCCTTTCCAGCTGCCTGTAAGCTCAAACTGGGAGCCGAAATTGAGGGAGGTTTCTGTCTCCCTCTCCCTTCTTTGCCCAGGAAAGCTGTGTGGTCGGAAGATGGGGACGATTGGGTGCAGGTGGAACAGCGGGGTTGTCCCAGAGCAGAAGTGCCATCTCTCCAGTCAGACTCCAGCTAGACCTGTGTCGGAGCACGGCCTCTCATCCCTGGGGAAATTTTAGTGGGAGTGCTAAGCCTGGTTTTACTGCCAAATCAACACAAGGTGGCAGCATTTTAGCACACTTCTGGTGAGCCTGGGCCGGCTGTGACTTGCTATCTCCAAACTTTGGGATGAAGGGGAGCTAGAGGAGATATGATCCGGGGGGGAACACTAAGGAATTATAAAAACACTGCCTCTAGCTGAATAGACCTTATACACTGTGGGGAGCATGTGGAGAGCTGACTACAAAGCATGCTGAACTACTACATAAAAACAGACCAAGGAGATTCATATTTATCTTAGCATGCTAACATTGTGGACTCAAAATTGTCCTTTGCAATATACAGTTACAACACATGATTCCCAGTTGGTGCTTCCCTGTGAAAAATGTGGTTACGCTGCCCTGGGATGTCATTTCCCAGTGTGGTGTGGTTGGAAAA
This sequence comes from Limosa lapponica baueri, assembly GCA_002844005.1. NCBI lineage: Eukaryota > Metazoa > Chordata > Aves > Charadriiformes > Scolopacidae > Limosa > Limosa lapponica. The sequence goes on from KZ505635.1 coordinate 3,304, forward strand.
ACTCAAAAGATGTGCTGGTCCCTCTGCTTTCTGCAAGGTGGTGCTGAGTGGTGCTACTTTGGAGATGCCCTGCTGTGCACAGGGAGTGCTTAGAGTCTGAGCTAACCACAGGAAGGGGCTGGTGGTGAATAACCTAAGCTACCTCTGAGTAGAGTCCAATGGTTTACTTACAGGGGAATATCTAGCATTGGTTGGAAAACACAAAAAAATGGTAAATCTAGCATCTTGCCTGATAACCTTTGCCAGCAGTTACAGCTTTGTCATTATTAAAAATCCTTCATTCTTTCTTACATGAGCTTTTCTAATCACAAATAGTTCCAGCCAATGAGTCTTACTACGTGTTTCAGCACAGGATTGAAAAGCTCTTTATGACACAGTGTAAGTACTTTCATGAGGGTGAAGTTATTAATTAATTTTTTTTAATTAAATGAAGCAGGCTGAACACTTCAAATCTGTCAGGGGGAAAAAAAGGCATTTTTTTCTGTGCTTTTAGTTAGTTTGCAGCTATTTTCTGTGTGCTTTCCAGTTTCTCAACATGTTGCTACATCGGTGGCCACCCAGAGTGAATGCGTTGTTCTGTTATTGATCTCAGCAGCATCACACAGAGGTAAAATGTCACCTCCCTGCTGCTCCTTGTTAATCCCAGCTTTGTACAGTCAAAGAACTCTGCCCCAATAGCCCTGATACAGACGTCTCACACCTCAGCACAACTTAACAACACCAAATCGAGTGTCTGTGCTATGTTCCTTCATGAGATGAGTAGCATTTCTCTTTCTAGGCTGCTTTTTTTATTCATTATTCTGGTAGCGCAGAAAAGCTGTTTGCTGAAGGGAGCTCTTCATGGGGAGACCTTGATACTCCTGTGGGATTTGAGAGAAAAACAGTGTGAGAAAGAAAACTAGCTCTACAACTCTCAATATTTTTGATATTGTTAGGCTTCCATCATAACAATATTAGCTGTCTTTGCTTTCTCTGTAGCAGCAGAGAACTTTTAGGGACGAATCCACTACTTCTCAGTCTTTTACACCATATTAGAGATCACAATAACTTTTTTAATTTAAATAGAAGTCATGGTAGTTCATGGGCTTCTACCAACACCCACACTTTTTCCCTCAGATACAATAAGCAAACCTGTAAGGGAATGAGACAGCTGTAAACAGAGTTAGGGAAGTATCAGCCTTGTTACCAACCTGTACTGGGGAAGCACTCAGCAACTTGTCCTGTCAGCTACTCTGAGACTTGGTGGAAATGTGCAAGCCTCAGACCAAGTAGGGCACTTCTCATCTACGTCACAAGCTCAAAAGTATTACAGAGGGGACATATATGTTGAGTGGCCTCTCTAAACTTGAGTCTTGCTTTAAGCAGAAAGCAAAAAGAGAAAGGATAATCAAAGAGATGAGTGAGTCAAGAAGAGGAAGAACAGATGGATCAAAAGCCTCCTGTCCCAGATGTTCAGGATTTAGCTAGAAAGAAGGAAATTTAAGATTGACCTAATCCCTCTCCTTGGGCTCACCTACTTTGCGCTATTTGGATCTGGTGGTGACACCAAGAGTATCCTAGTGGATCTACAGTTCGAACAGATAGTGACAACACTATCCATGATTATAATCTCACATAGATCATCATGCCTGACTTTTGAGGAGTGACTGTTTCAATAGCTGTAGCAGACTTGTTCTGTGAGTACTAATCATCCAAGAAACAATAGTAAAGATAATAATAACACTTTCTTCCCATTCTTAGTTCATTGGAATCGATCTGCACCATGAGCACTGCATCACAATGTTGTTAATTAAACACCCCGTTCAGAGTAATATACCACCTTCAGTTTGGCTAAGGTTTTTGCATCTTATATAAATGGTTTAATTGACCTCTTTTTTTTCTGGTGATCTTTCGGTACAAGTTTATGGAAAATGGAAAGGCCAAATTTCTCAAGATCAGATCAGAAGTTTCCTGAGAAAGTCAAGAATTATTTTATAAGCTATTCCTTGGCTAGTATCCCACTGCTGATTTATATTGTCATTCCCAGGTAGTCAATAGAAAGACTGGAACATTTCTAGATGTATTTTCCCCCTGAGGAAGGCATCGGTAATTGAAATTTGTATTACAGTTGATTAGCCTCAGCTAATACTAGACTCCCATATGTTGTCCAGTAAGAAATGATCTGTTTTGAAAGAAATTGTCTGTCTTTACATTCAAAAAAGGAAAAAAGACTTGGAAGAAGAAAGCAAAGTGACTTGTCCAAGCTCATACAGGAAGCCCATGGTAGAGCTAGGACTACGCTACACATCTCAGATGCTCTGCAATTTTACCACACTTCATCATCCTTGGAGAGCTGTTCAGACTTGAGAAACTCTTTGTCCTGTTGTGGTACCTCTTATTGTCCCAGCTCTGTGGCAGTTAACAGACCTTGAAGTGCTGAGCTCTGTGATGTCCTGGTGACCATAGTAGCAGGAAAACAATGACCAGAAGCAAAAGAAGCAACAGCTGCTATATCCATGCTTCCCTGAAGCTCAACAGGGGTTTTAAAACCTGCCTATGTAAACATCTGGGCAGTTTGCACTGCAGCTTTTGCCATAAGACCCTGAATACATAAACTAAAGTTATGAACACTGAAAGGTCATAGAATCATAGAATCATTTAGGTTAGAAAAGACCTTTAAGATCATCAAGTTCAACTGTTAACCTAACACTGCCACTAAACCATGTCCCTGAACACCACATCTACGAGTCTTTTAAATACTTCCAGGGATGGAGACTCAGCCACTACCCTGGGCAGCCTGTTCCAATGCTTGACAACCCTTTCTGTGAAGAAATTTTTCTTAATATCCATCCTAAACCCCCCCTGGTGCAACTTGAGGTGGTTTCCTCTTGTTCTGTTGTTTGTTACTTGGAAGAGACTGACCCCTACCTCGCTACAACCTCCTTTTGGGTAGTTGCTCTCTACAACTACCTGAAGGAGGTTTTAGTGAGGTAGGTGTTGGTCTCTTCTCCCAAGTAGCAAGGTGAGACATCACTGAACAGTTATTTTTGAGGATATTGCCTGTAAGGCACATGACTGGTCAAGGCAGAGCGGCAATATAGACCCAGGCAAAATACAGGAACATTTCAGCTTTTCAGCAGGGCTAGCGTAGAAGTGCATTTGTGCACTTCTGCTTGCTCCTGCCCACTGTTTAGCTCATTCAGAGCTAGCTCTGCATGACATAACATTGCAGGAATAACCTTAATATAGGTTTGTTACCATTCTACATCTGGAAAATGGGCTACGTGGTCTTCCTAGCCTTATGCAGATAGCAGACTAACAATACTGGGGGACAGATTTTGAAGACAGAATGCTGTCTGACCTGATATATACTACATATACGTTGACAGGGAATTGAATTGAACCGGATTTGGTGCACAGTAAAATTCAGCTTCCCTCTGGAGAGGTAACATGTTTAGAAATGGCATTTTTGCTCGCTGCTCTCCTTAACAGGACTTGGAAATCTCATATGATGGAAAAGCTGACTCCCTTACAGGTTCTGGAAACTATTTGTGGTTCTTAATTCTTTACATGCTGCATAATTCAGATCCAATTAAGTCAGGCTGGGAGTTTACTCAAAAATTGTGAATTTTTACAAATATCAAGTGCATCAGCAGCATGGGTTTAAAAGCATATTTGAACACTGATAAATGTGTTCCTATAGTGTTACAGTCATAAAAATGGTTTTGAAAGAGGAGACAAAGTTCACTACAAGGACCTCTCCTTCATTCAGAAGAGTGCAGATAGGGGAGATGCGAGGCACAGAAGATGAGTATCAATGAAAGCAAGTCTAATTGGCAATGGCAGATGTTTTTGTGTATCAAAGTAGCAGTGCATATCTTCATTTTGAAGACAATTCTGGCATTCTCCTTCTCTGAAAATGAAAATAGAAAACAGAAGAAGAAAACAAAACAAACAAAAAAATGTCTGCAGCTTTCCCAGTCTTGATTTCCAGGACAAATGCCCTGAGAAGAATTTCTGAAGATGAGCTTCATGTGTACCAAAGACTATTGCCATTTTTAAATTTTTTTTTCCATTTCATCCAAGGACCAGATGATGTTATCTCATGAGCCTTCCTAGTGTCTGATAGTGCTTTGATTCTCTGCCAATACTGTGTCCATTTGTCCAGCTCTGCGTGGGGTGGTTAGATTTGTCCTGGTAGTGGAAGGGTCCACATTCACCCATGTTCATCTAGAACTGATAGTCAACTTTTCTCTCTCTCTAAGTATACACAGCCGTTCCCATCAAAAGATAAAACTGAGCACATTTTCACTGAGCACGTTCACTTTCAGTGAATATTCAGATAAAGGAAATCTCAGGCGTTAGTGATGGGCTGAGATATTATTCCAAAAGGTCTCTTTTGCCTCCCTGGGTAAACTAATCTTTCTAGACTACAATTTTCCTTTCTGTGTAACTCACCAGTTTATGTAAATGGATATGTCAGTCCTGCTTTGTGATAACCAACATGGCCCTAATGGGGTAGCAGGAGAGAGCCCACAACAAGGAGATCTTTAGCGTAACCTCAGTGATGAAATCTAAGATATATGCCCTAGAAGAAAAAGGAAGACACTAGCTAATCACTTGTCATTTCAAGGGGTGTCACATCACACTCAAAATACCTAGCTTTCCCACACCAGCTTTTTCCACACAAGGAAGGATGTCACTTGTAAGATACAGAACAAAACCAAATAGAACATCTCTGTCTCATCACATTTTTCTAATGCATTCTGTTTTCATTACAAGACTGGTAGCACAAAAATGGCAATTCCTGCTATTTGCCTATGTTAAAGCCAAACTAACCCACCCAGTTTATTTATATAGTTTACTAACATTCCTGTGAGTAATAGGTTTGCTTTCTCAAAGATCAGCTAGTAAGTGATAATTCAAAAGCAACAACTTTTTATGGATCCTTGCCACAAGGAACATATACACTAATAATGCAGGTTGGATTTTTTTTTCCTTAGGTTGCTTGCTCCTTCATACAACAATTTCCCTAATCAAAGCACAGCGTACATTAAACACTGCAGAATTTGCTTAGTGAAAAAGATACAGCGTTTTGGAGCTCTCCATCACAAAAACATTTTTGATCTTCTCTTTCATCATAAACAGCTTGAATGCAACAAGAAACCTGCGGCACTCTTTCTTGTTTAAAAATGTATGAGTAGTTTGATTAATGGTTTCATCTCAGGAACATGGTTTAGTGTTGGTGGGTGGGTGGTTTGGTTTTCTTGGTTTTTGTTTTTTTTTTTTTTATGGTTGGACTAGATGATCTTAAAGGTCCCTTCCAACCTAGGTGATTCTATGATTCTATGAATTGAAAAGAGGGTTTTCCTGGGATCGTACCAAGTGCAGACGATGGATGAAGTTCTTCAAGAGAGGATGGTGTTTCTCCACATATATTTTCTTAATTAAAAGATCACTGCAATCACTGACATTAAAGGAAATTGTGTTGAATTCCTGTTTTGTTTCAGAGGATGGATAGATGGGTTTTACTCCTGCTGTCTAACAGTTTCAGATTTTCCCAGAGCTTTGTGATGGCTCCAGTGGGCGTTCCTAAATTGTCCCTTTGAGGCAATTCTCAAGATCAGCTTTTTTTTTCAAACAAACAGCAAATCTGGAAACAAGTCCCAATTGGGGAACTCCAGGGCATCATCTGGAAGAGAAGGGTCCCCAAGTGCTCAAGTGTTTAATGGGGTGTTTATACACCAGTAGACATATCTGCACCAGTCGTAGGCTCCCAAGGCTCTCCTTGGGCTGCCTGCAGCAGCTCAGTGAGTCCCAATCTGGATAAAGGGCTGCTGAATGCAGGAGCAAGCTGTGCTCCTCACTGTTCCTGACATTATATCACAGAGACAATGTTGGCAGAGGTAAGATTTACCCACCTGTCCCGGTTCATGACTTAGTGAGAGTCGCCTCCAATTGGGCTGGATTCATGACTTTCCTCATGTCTGAGCAGAGGCTGGAGCCCTGGCAGTGACCCCTGCCCAGGCATATCCTGGCTGGTCTGAAGGGTCAGCTGTATCCTTTACAGCTGACATGAGCCTTTAAGAAATCACCAAGGACCTGTAGCAAACGACAAGCTTTGTTTTGTGTAAGGCAGGGAAAAGGTGCTCTGTAACCAATACACCATGGGCTGCTGAAAACTGTGAGGCTCTAGCTCAGAGTGAATACACAATGCTGACTGAATCTATCACAAGTCAAAAAAGTGCTTTCCTTACCTAAATTTTGCTAGGTTGAAAGACTCAGAGAGAGTCAGCTACAAAACAGCAACAACAACCGGGCAGGTCTTACTTTTATAGGAAGAAAACTAGTCACTCCAAAAATGCAGTGATGAAGGCCAGACTGACATCTGTATCAGCTTCCTCTGTAATTAATTAATTGTTTTTTATCTTAATCAAAAGTGTGATGGATACATCACACTATAAATGCATTTCGTATCATTCCTGCCTTAAAGAACATCCAATGTAATTATAAACTTTATTTGTCCATCCAAATAAGTCATCATACTGTATGAGAGAAAAAACATCTTTTTCCGTATTGTATTCATAGCTATACTTCACCTTATTCCTGGAGAAAGTTTTTGTAAATAGTGGGTTGAGTATCTATGCAAAAGTAGCTAAGAATTCTCAGAGATTCCAAGAGCTAAAATTGCTAATTCAAATATTCTGAGTGCAAATATTAACTATAATTCTCCAGTGAATTTTCTGATTTTGTTAGCTGCAGAAAACAGATGTATGAACAGACACAGTATCCAGATAATCCTTTTATTAAGGTGTATTTCACTTTTTATTTTAGGTTTTTTTCTGTCTTGTTACCAAAACTTCTGTCCCATAAGAAGCATATTTAACATTTCCAAATCCAATTTGCTTTTTTCCAAATTCAATCCTATAAAATGTATTTTGCATAGGATTTAGCTAATTTGCTAACAATTAATCAACTTGACTGAAAAATCAGAACCACTTGGCATGTCTGGCTGTGATATATTTGTTTGGAGCCCTTTCAAATATGTAAATCACTGAACTTTTAATAGAGGCTTAGAGAATTAAGCATGTTTCTCAAACATTTTATTTCTCTGTGTTTGCCACATACACACACACAAACACACACTCACATAATGCACGTTCTTATTCTTTCAACTCCCTTTTGTATATCTTATTCTTTCAACTCCCTTTTGTATATCTTATTCTTTCTTTCTTTCATGATTACTAGTGATCTCATTGAAATGAAGTTCTATCATTGTGTATATCAGTCAACATGTTACCTGACATCATTTAAATCCTCAGCACTCTGTTGGAGAGCAGAAACCTTCATAACAGTACTTTAGAACAAAAATTGTGACCCTTTTGTGAATTACACATATGAGGAAATATGCAGCTGAATGGTCCCATCGGCAAATTGGAAAGAGATTGAGTCATAAGTCACAGTCTGCCTCCGGGTTTCTCTTACGCTCAGTATGTGTGGATGCAGTACATATTTCCCAGTTATCAGCCAACACTTCGTAGAAAAAAAAGATTGCCTGGGATAACTGATTACCTCAATTCCAGACCCCCTGCACAAAGGACAGGATGGGTGTATCAGAAGTTTTGCCTTTAGCCAATTGCTCATGGGTTGATAAGACACAAGTGCCCTTCATGGACACCAAGAACCTTTCTCTCAGGTTTCCCTTAGAAAAAATAAAGAATCCACTTCGTGGTCTTTAGCAAATATATCCTCCTGTGCACAAAGCTATGTGGCAGGGGCTGCTGTTCAGGAAGAGACAGAACTTAGATATATAATTTATGAAGCACTTTTGGCACAGAGATTATAAATATTTAGTGGTTTGGATGCACACTGTATGTTATGTGACCTGCATTTACATGAGGCAAAGCAGCCCAGCCTTTGGACTTCAGGAATTGAAAGTCTCAGTGGCTTCTGGGCTGAACTACTCTCAGAAAAACTTTATGCAATACATCCCTTTCTTAACGTGATCTCTAAACTATTAGGCATTTAATTTATCTTTTTATTTATTTATTTATTAAGCACTTTGAGACCCAGGAATGAGAAGGTTCACTAATCAGTAGATAATATCATCCCTATGAGATAAAGAATCCAGGATTGCAAAGTACTCCTATGTGTTATTTATTTATTTATTTACTTATACTCTGTAGAGCTGAATCTGTCTGGTAGAGTTAATTACTGCACTCTCCTCTGTGACAGTTTCCTCATCTGTATATTGCCAGTCTGATGAGGATGAGCTCAGAAATCCAAGCAATGACCTAAAACACCCTGACCAACAAGCTGCTGGTGCTAAAATAGGGAAATGTGTTCTGGCATGCATTCAGGCTATTGCAACAAACAGGACAACGACCACTGCTGTAGGAGAAAGGGCTGGAAACCAGCTTTCCAAAAGATGCAATGCTTTGAAATCACCCATTTATACCACAAGTTCAAACCCCTTGAGGAACATCACATGCTGCAGCAGGAATAAATGCCTTGGTAGGTATCAGGGTACCTTGCTATAAAGGCACCCTGTGTCTTCCCTCCTCGCATCAGCATGTGGCAAAGCAGAAAGAGGCCAGCTGGTTCTTTGTAATGGTGATGCTTTAAGATGACCAGCAGAAGAAAAGCAAGCATAACACAGGAGATCCAATGGAAGAGGGATCAAAGCTTTCTAAGGCTTTGATCAGCTTCCTGCTGCTGGCCTTCTGAGTATCAGTTTGAACCTTTCACAGTTCCACCTTCCCAAAAGGCCTCAGCAAATGCAGTAGTTACAATTTTATGTAACTCACAGGAGGATCATGCAAGTTCTATACATGCATGAATTTTATATACCTTGATAGCTCTGTAAATAACTTCGCATTCCCAGTGGAAAAGTGTGGCATCTGGTAACACCCTTAAGTCAAAAATAAACCATTTGTTGACAAAATACGAACATGCACTACGCAGTATTTCCCACTCTGAAGGGAATTTAGTCTTCAGCAGAAAGTCACTGATGGTTTTCAAAGCTGGGAATGCCAGGACAGGCTGTTGCTTTTTAAACACAAAGAAGGTGTAACACTGCATTCGCATTCCCACTGCGGCAGCCCTACCAAAGCAACAGCATTCTTCCTTCACCATCAGCACAAGTGAAGAAAGATGTTTGGCAGCTTCTTTGGCAATTCTTTGGACGATAAGGCTGCTCAAACTAGCGAGAGGTCTGAGTCATTTATTTCTGAAATTTTCCAATTTGCTGTTTCTTCAAAAGACAACAAAAGCAATGAAAGCACAAACTACTTTAGTGTAAATAAATGGTTCCTTGTGGTGCTTTGCTGAAATATTATTTTCAAAAAGTCTTTGCCACCCCCAGGAAATATTGTGCTGGCTCCCTTGTGCTAGCAAGGCAGATGTCTCATGAAGGACATCAGGACTAAAATTTCAGTGAAGCAGTTCATTTACGTATCAGTCCCTGAAATATTAATACAGGAGCTTTTCTGCAGAATTGCTCCACAGCGGCACTGTGAGAGCTTGTTCGTTAAGACCATCTTCTCTGTCACAGTGAGGTGTTTTACTCAAGATGGTTTTCAATAATGTAGTCATTTGGTTCCCTCTTAAAGAGGAGTATCATCAGGAGTAAACTGAGAATATGGATCAGCAGTACTATAAGCTGAGGACAAAAATACTTCTGGTTTCTTGTATAAATGTTATTTCTAAGATATCAGATATTGTCTCCTACACTGGTGTGCAATTCACTTCTTACCAACATAAATGTGGACTGAAGGCAAAGGCTCAACCTTGAGGAGTATCCTAGTGACAGAAAATAATGATCTGATGAGGGCTTCTTCTTGGATGATTTTGACACCTACTTTTTCTGCAAGAGATCCTTCTTGGGAATTTAGTTTTGAGAGTCATGTTCAATTGCTTTTTTTTAGATTCTGATCCATCTCTCATGAAAATTAAGCTGAAGTCCTCATTTCAGACTACTGTTTTAGGGTTCATTACATATTGAAGTTGGAATGCATAATCTTTTTGTACCAGTTTGTTAAAAATGCTAGGGTCCTTTAACTTGTATAGATAATTAAAGTTCTTTTAACATTTAAAATTAGTCTGAGATAATGTAAAGAAAAAAATTTTACTTTATGAGCTACTGTTTTATATAAATGCTAGAACAACCTAGTGTAGTGGGAGGTGTCTCTTCCCATGGCAGGGGGTTTGGAACTCAATGATCTTTGAAGTCCCTTCCAACTCTAACCATTCTATGATTCTATGATTCTATTTTAAATAACTGAAATGTGAAATATTCATATGCTTAAATACTAATACTAATACTACTACTAATAATAATTCTTTACAGATTATTTTGATTGAAATTTGGGTTATGATAATCCCATCATATAAAAAAAATATCCAAGTGTTTCATTCATGTGGTTATTCTAATAATAATACAGAACAGGAGAAACAACATAAAGTGAAGAACAGAGAAGTATTATAAATAAAACCTGGGGTCTACACAGACAATTCATACTCATTTTGAATAGTTTTAGTAACCTAAATAATAACATCTTAAATGCTTGCAGGAATCTACTCCTGGACTGGAGCTTACAGTAGTTCTCTTTCCATGTAGATTGCCCCCCCAATCTTAAATGTTTTTGCTTCAATTTGTGAATTAAAACCAATCTGTCAGAGAGCTGATGTCACTGACATCATTTTCTGAAACTACAAGATATATGTAACTGGTCTGCTTAAAAGTGACTGAAAACACATGACCTTGGCATGGAGCTAGGTTTATGTTGTTGATTTACTGTAACGAGTTCCTCCTAGGTTTGGTAATTAAAATCTCCTGAGTTAAGTGCATCATGTCATTGCAATAATAAATCTTATCCTGTGCAGAAAGGAGTTGAATTTTCTGAGGTGACCATGCTACTGAATTTATAAGTACAAAAAGCAGTACTAGAAATTAGGAAGTAATTTCTAAAGGGAAACTGCTAATTCTGCCCTCTCCCTCCAGGTAACCTCCATGGCTGTAGAATTATATTGTTACCATCGATTACTGCATCAACAACACGGCAATTTGCAGTAGATCAAACGGTTGCCAAAAATAGCTTCCTGCTGCTCTCCGTGGGAAGGACTTGGAAAATCTGCAGTCGCATTGCTTTTGCTCCAGGAGGATGAGGATGAGGATGAGGAGAAGGATGACTGTCTTCTCCACTCTTACACACAGGTGGCTTCACATTCTGCCCTTTTACCTCAGTGAACTTTTCAGTGTGTGGAAGTAGCAGTGGTGCAAGACACCATTGGTTTGGATTGCTTTGTAAAAGCATACTTGGCTTTTTTTAGTCTTCTGAAACTTTTCATCCTTTCCTTCTTTTCCTTTTTATGTTCATCAGTCCGTTATTGAAAGCGATTACTTTTATTTTTTTTCTTTAGAGAATCTATATTTTGTTGTTTACTTCTTCCTATTTGATATCATACCCTTTGACTATTTAAAAAATTGTCCCATGAATATCCATTATTTGTTCATAGTGAAGTAGCTATAAAAATCTGGGTAAGTATATAAATCAAGTTAAATGTATCTATGATCTGTATAAGTGGCAAAAGGGACTTGCAGGACTCAGTGACACTGCAGCTGCCATATATGCAGTAGGGCATATATGCCTCCATAGGTGAAGTAGGGCTTATGTGACACCAAAAGGCACTAATGGGTGAGAAGAGCCAGAGAGTTTTGCTCAGTGCCCTTAACTGTCTGATCCATAGCCCCACTTCAAAAAATCTGCTCTATATGAGGACTTAAATACTCAGATGAGGTCCTTTGCTGTTTCTGCTTAGTATACTCCACATTTACCCACTGACCACAAGACAGTGTCCTGGGGAAGCAAAGCCCCTATACGGGAGCATCAGGAGGATTTCAAAGGTGTGTTTGGTCTGCTTTCTTAGAGAGACAAGCACCTTGTTATTTTCCTGAAAAAATAAGCATACAGTATCTATATTAAATGTTATTATTTAATATCTTCCAGTTTAGATGTCAAACTACTTTCCTTCTGTTTGTGTGTCTAAAAGCTAGAATCCAGAGCAAAGGGAGATATTTTAATCTTAAGAAAACAATGTTCAAGTCCTTTTCATTTATTTCCTTTAAAAAATGTATTTCGTTCAAACAAAATTTGCAAACAAAACTTTTCCATTCAAAAACATTGATCAGTTCTACCTACAATAAAATACTGAAAAGCAACTAGATTACCAAGTTTAACTTCAGTTAAAAACAGGAGCGGCTGAAAGTCTTTTTCTGCTAGTGCTAAAATGCCCTTGATATGTCAAGAAATCTTTTTGACAATTTTCAGATTTAACTTGAGGGAGTCCTATGTTACATCTCATCTCACTAGCTAAAGAGGACTTGATCACAGACCAAAGCTATCCTTTCGGAGCTAGGTGATCATGACTTTATTATACTTGTCATCTCCAAGTGGAATGAACCCTCAGCAGGAAATTTTTGTGCTTCAGAGGACTCAGTTTCACCAAACTGGAGGTAATCATAAGCTAAGTCAATTGGGAAAGATAATTTTAATAGGAAAACAAAACCGGTGATAATTGGAATGAGGTTAAAAATGTTAATAATTGTCTAAAATCTCACAAGGAGAGAATACTACCGCATTTAATAATTCAGCCTCATCTAGCAGGAGAATAAAAATAATAAAGGTTAAGAAGCACATTGTATGGTGAAAATAAATAATAGAAATTATGTGAATCAGGAAAAAACAGACGAAGAAAAGAGCCTATACGTTAAAGATTAAAGCCTATAGAATGTTGAGAAATGAAAAGAAATTTAGGAGCCAGGAGCAGAAGAAGCCCTAACGCCAGCTGTGGTTAGCTGTTAGGCGTAAATGATAGAAGGTCAATAATGCAGAAAGACTGTGCTCAACAAATGTTCTTGATCCGCAGATGAGGGAAACTGTTGGTGATACAGCCCCCGCCACCAACAATCAAGGATATAAAACAGAAGGCAATAATGTTAAGCATTTTAAAATTAAGCATGCCTGAATAACCTTTGTTTATGAATCTTAAAAGAATAAACTGAGGAGATGTGTCAACATCAGTGCTGAGTTTTAACACTCTTAGATAACAGGAAATTTCTGACTGATATAAAAAAACCCACTGTTAACATTTTTTAAAATATTTATAGTTTAATCATGTTGGTATAAGCCCAGACAAATAATGAAGAGCTGATATAGCATTCTGTTAATACAGAATTAAGGAAAGAAAAAAATCAAATCAGCTTTGATTTAAGGAAAAAAAAATCTCAAAGTATATTAATGTGGGGTGGGTTTTTTTCTGAGAATCTAAGGCTTAGCTGGGAATGACGTTGTTGTTAATTTAATACAGTTAGTGTTTTCTTAATCCTGTTCAGAAAGGTTTTGGCTTCATTCCGTATGGTGTTTTCACTGAAATCAAAAGATGAAAAAATCAACATTGCATACTTTTGAAGGATTCAAGGCTAGTTAACTGAATTGGTGTCAGAGTAATTGTAAACAGTTTTCACCATCATTGAACAGATGTGTTTCTAATAAGGACCCTTGGGGATCATTTGTATTGAACATATTTTCCCAATGACCTTGAAGAAAATGTAAAATGTAAAAAGGAAAAAGCTAGAAGCTGAAACCAGCTGAATTCATACTGATTCCCTGGCCTAAAACATGAACTCACACTTAAGCTTTAACGAGCCAAACTGGAATCATGAAACACTGAAAACCTTCACTATAAGCAGGGAGTGCTAGCTTTAATCAGTTTATCCCTGTTTAAATCAGACAAAGAAACAGATTACATGTCATTTTTCACTTTGATCAAAATTATTGGAACTACTTTTGTTCATCCAATGCAAATTCTGTATCAGAGCAGCTTTTGCTTGGCTTTGCCCCTTGTGTCTCCTAGTCACAGTGTCTAAACAAGGGGAAATATTATGTTCAACTTATCATTTATGAATATCAGATGTGGGCATGATTTTGCATCGATGTTTGCACTTTATAGTGATGGCTCTGCTTTCTGAGCAAGATGTAATGCTGGTCACACTTTAGAGAACTGAATGAAGCTGACCACACTTCTCCACCCCAACATTTTTTCATGTTGATCAAAAGCCAAAGAGGGGAAACTTTGTGCTTTCTCCTGGAACTAATCCAATGCTTATATAAAAGAAAAGAAAAATTAAAAATATTCATACCTGTTTTGTGACAGATTTCTGATAGTCATACTGAAAAAAAAAAAACAAAAAACAAATAGGATATGAAAATTGTCACACTTTGCTCCGTTTGCATTAGGCAGGATACTTCTTCTATTATATTGAGAGTCCTCAAAATGTCATTAAGGTTCATGGATACTAGCAAAAATGGAAGAAAGAACCAAAATAACACAGAGGTAATGATTCCTGTTTTGTCATGAAAAGCAAATGCTCAACTGTGGACTTACCAGGAAAAATTTAGGTGACTTTATTCTATCTCTTAAATGTATCTGCTTTCCTCATGAATGCCATTTCTTTTTCTGTCCTAGCCTTTGGCCTATAACCATCTGCAGTGTTGCTATTAGACAGCTCAGCAGGAATTGGTCACACCTTCTGTAGGGGCATCTCCTGCAAAGTATCAATCCGTTCCACCAAAAAAATGGTTCATTTCTTGCTGTGTCCTCTTTTACCTTGTTTTGTCTTTCTCCATTGTCATTTATTTCCTGATTGGCTTAGAGGTTTTCAAAAGCCACTGAGTCTCAGTAAAATGTAAAATATAACATACATATGCTAGCAATGTTTGCCACAACATAGCATATCTCCAGATGTATTTGATGTATTTACCCCTTCCATTTGAGGATGGAAGCTCGAACAGTGATGGTTATGCCTCTGGGAAGTTCAGTATGTCTTCTTCTTCTAACAACAATAGTTTATTGAGGTACAATGCATACATATTGCTTATTTACCGGTCATCTATAATTCCATGTGAGACAGGTCAGGTTTTGGATAAATAGGCCAGTCATAAAAGTAAGCAGCTGAGATTTTCTTTTCTTCCTCTTATTGTCAGCAATAACAAATTTATGACAACAATATTCGTGCTGTGCCATGCAACATATTCATTTGGAACATTTTAACACTGAGTGCTGTCATACTCTTCTCTCTTCCTATTCCTCAACAAAAACAACCTCATAAAAGCCCTGGCCCAGATCCAGGGTAACTCAGACCCAGCTTTGAGTGTGCCTCATTTTTCGGCTCCTATGTTTGGGAAAAGAAGAGCACTGAATGAGTTTTTCTCAACTAAGTTTCCCATTGTCCTTTAAAGTGGAAAGAGGTGGATGCTTCTAAGGGACTCTGGGAAGTCCAATCTACTTTTGGGGCCTGCTGGTACTGTATTGTTTTGTAAACTATCCCATCAGTACAAGAAAAAATAACCAGTAGAAGTAACCATGTGTTCACATCCCAGTAGTCTGAGCACTGGCGTTCTGAACCTCTTTTTACTTGTTTTTATAGAATGTTAAAAAAAAAAAAAAAAAACCAAACAAAAAACCAAACCAGAAAATACAGTGAATACAATTCTGCAGTCTAACACTTCTGTGGAGAATGCACTGGGTGGTGTGAAAGGGAAGGTAAAGATAGCCTTTCCAGAAAGCACCCTTTTGAAGAGATCTGGCACTAAACTAAACTCTAAGAGGAGACAAATAAATAATTACACTTCATCTAATGGAGCTGGAACAGAGTTCCCTTTGAAATTGGAATGAAGTTTTGGATGATACACTGACATTCTGCTTACTTTACATGAATAAACACCACCATCTTCAAAATTGTATAAATTTGACTCTTCAGACTCTATGTATAGAAATCTTTATATTTTAGGGCATAAATAGTAAGTCCCTGGCATGCCACACACATACAGTTTTTAAATATTTAATCCAAAATCAAAGATATGTCTACAGGTGAATTATAAAATACAGAAAAAGCAAGTAAAACTGGAAAGAAGAAGAGGTTAAAAATGAAATTAGAAATGTAAGTTATTCTCACAGTAAACCATTCATTGCCTCTGAAGAATGCAAACATATCCTCAGGTTATTTGTAAATCACACCAGCCCAGAGAGATCTGTTTGATCTAGATCAAATCAATCTGTCTTTTCTTTAGCCACTAGAATAACCATTTCTAGATTTGTTAAAACCAGTGTTACTGGAGATTTTTGTGACTGTTAGCAATTAGTCAGCAGAATAAAAATTCTCAGCAGGGTCTATGGTTCTCACAGAAGACCAACCATGCTGACTCAGACAATATGCTTCTCCACCAGTAGCCATTAATCATAGAATCATAGAACAGTTTGGGTTGGAAGGCACCATTACAGGTCATCTAGTCCAACCTCTCCTGCAACGAGCAGGGACATCTTCAACAAGATCAGACATGCTTACAGAAGAGTAAAGAACAAGAAAAGCATATACACTGCTTCTCCCTAGCGCTCTTCCAGCCTCTTCCAAACATTGTTAGCCTGTTTCTTTTCTGTATTTAGTCATTCTGAATGGATTTCTCTTCAAGTAACTTCTGTCTTCTCAAATTCACATCCCCTTTTAGCAATGACAGCATCCTTCAAGAGGGGTCCACTTTCTTGCAAGTATCCTGTTCATTCTTCTGAGGACTGCCACTAAAATCATACTTCTCCTTCTCCATTTTCAAGCTAGCAATTATTTCCTCAGAAGGCACACATCCATCTATGGCAATATTGTCTTTAAGCAGACAGTAATCTGTGCTTATTCATTCTGCACTTATTTGTCACTTGAATATGTACCTGTATTGTCTGCCTTACACTTTTTAATTGAAGATGTTGTTTGTCAGTCGTCAGTGAGACCCCAGTAATAAGGCTTTTAGCATCTGGTTGTGTCTGACAGTGACTACTGTTAGCTGGAGGCACTCTACTCTGAAGCGGTAAATGTGTGTTCTCTGCAAAAGGAATTTTTAAAGCTGTTTCCAAATTATTAATGTAAGATAAGCAACACCACTGCTTAGGAAACTAGTGAGGAGTTTAACACATGGAAGTCTGTATGAAGAAGAAGAAATGAAAAAGACAGAGTTTTGGAGTCTTGGTTATATACAGGACAGATATATATTTATATGTTCTTGTTTATATACAAGAACTTTCCTATAATACAGTCATATTGTCCAATTTCAGAAAGGCCAATTGTTTATATAACAGTCAAAGGGGGGTGGCTCAAAAGAAAGCCAGTATGATACAAATCTGTCCTTGATCCACCTCTGTATTTGTATTTCTCAATACAAATTCCCATGAAAGCTGCTGAGCATTGAACAGGTACTTAATTCCAGTCAGGACACAGTGGGACAAATAATTTAGGTATCTAAAGTGTGATAAAGAATAATTCCTTAGTAGGTTAAGACATTTAAATTCAAAGAATTATTCAGGAGCTAAATCCAAAACAAATAGACTCAGTTTTTGGTAAGTCTTACTTTAACTGCTAATGTCCAAAATTATGCTACTGAAAACTTCAGCTTACTCCTGAAGACATTTAATTCTTTAAGTATTCTCTGAGCAGGTTCAGTGCTGCCTGAGTGGATTATGGCTCTTGGCAAAGGTCACTGCCACCCCTGCTGCCCATATTCCAGCCTGGTAACAGCCGTCTCAGTCATGATTTGAGAAAGCCAGGTTCATTTTCCTCTTTTGCCTGAAAATTTTCAAACCCACATCCCCTGCATCCCAGGAAAGTACCCTCCATTTCACCTAACCAAGAGCTGGGAGTTTAACGGAGTCTGTGCCACTGCTAATCAGAGTATGAAAGGAAACGTGTCTCCTGTGCCCATTTTTTAGTGTATTCCCCTGGGTGGTGGGAGGCCTCAGGTGTGATCTCTTCTCCGAGGACTGTTTACATACTGCAGCTTAAGACTGGTGCATGTGAAATGTATAAACAGACCATGGAAGAACGTCAAGAGCCTGGGTCTGTGCTTGTCCCCTGGGAGTGCTCTAACTGCATAATGATGCTCACAGGTAAAGTCTTTCCAGGATTTTCATGCTTTCATGCATAAAACAGCAGGCATCATGGGGAACGTCCCCAAGGAGATCAGCGTTTTATCAGAGCAGGTACAAATCTCTGATGGATAGAGATGACCCCTGTTCTCTTACATTACAGATAAGCATGCTAAGAATTAGCCTATTGCAAGGAGCGAAATGGTACTAACATTATTATAACTGTGTTAGTTAAAAGAAAAAAAAAAAAGAAATAAAGGTATTACCCATGCTCATCTTTAAAAGAACGTTGAGGGGACTCAATGAGAGGAGGGGGAGAGGGGGCTGGGCTGCTGCAGAGCTGCCCCTGTGGCAGTCCTGAGGACAGGGTCAGGCTGGAGTCACCTCTGACCTCCCTCTCTCTTCTTTACTAGCTCTCAACAGCAGCTCCCAGACCTACTGCCCTGGGGCAGCATCCCACTTACCAGGGAAGAATCCTGGGGATTCAACCTGCACCGGGACCAGAAGCCGCCCTGCAAGCCAGATGTCTGTAAGTGACAGCTGAAATGTCACTCATGGCTGTAACACCACGGACATGGTATCCATGTAGTAGGCTGGCTTACACCACTGCTCTGAAGAGCACTTCTCCAAAGTGGTTCAACTATGGAATTCAGCAGGGCTTTTACCCACAGGGGTCAGTGCCTTTAATGCAGGTCATTTTTGATGTGGTGGCTGGCTGTCTCATAAGAGTGTGAACATGCCATATGACAAAATGTAACTTGTTCTTTGTTCTTTTTTTCTCTCTAAGAAATAAAAGTTATTCTAACTGCAACAGGACAGTATGTAGCTGCTATTGAAAAAAGCTGTAAGTCTTCTGGGGTTTGATTCATGGTTGTAGAATCTGCAATTTATAATGGCATGGGTGAAATGAAAGGATCTCCATATTAAAATAATATGCTGTCATTGTTCTTAAAATGGATCAGGATGACAGAACTATTAAATACTATATAATGTACAACACAGACAAAAGTGTTGCATGATGCAAATCTGCTACTACTTTGTCATTATGTAAGGTCCTGAATTTTACATTTCTTTTCTTTACAGTGTCTTCAATTGTGCAGTCCTTGATGAACACACACACATGCATACAGAGACAAAGTTACTACTAATCAGCACAGAAGCAAAAACTTTTGAGGAAGAATTAGTTATTTGATTCCCAGTAGGGCTCAAAGGTGTCAGAATTTGTACAACAAACAAGGATGAAATTACAGAAATTTCCTATAGAAGTGTTAAGTTGATATTGTATTTATCTAAAATACCATACAGATTTTAGTAAGTGGCAGCTGTGGAGTTCATGCGTGTATGGTAGGCAGATGGAAATGATCAACTGTAACATCTCCAAAGGGGCTTTTGTGGTGCATCAGACCAGTGAGTCATGAAATGAGAAATGCTTGCGTGACAGAACCCAGGAGCTCCATACTAGATGAAAACAAACACCATCAAGTGAGTCTTCTCCAGCCTAAGACATGGTAAGAGACATACTGTAGTCACTTGACTGATAGTTTTTTAAAAGATAGTTCCAAAGTGCTGGGTAGTTCATTTATCCACAGTCCAGAATTTTCCATGCAAAACTGTGTCCAAGCAGTTTCAATTACTGCAGGAGCAATATAAGATGTAAGTGAAGAGACTGAAATGCTGTGATGTTATTATATATAATATAAACAAAGTCATGCAGGTTATTTTGCCATTTGCCTTTGAGCTGCAAAAAGATTCTATGTAATAGGCTCAAAGTAAATTTTAGGCTGAAAACCGTCAGTCATATATTCTATTTTTGAACCAAAAAGGACACGAGAGTTACATCTTGTTTCACTCCTAAAAGTAAGTCTTTTCTGCACATTTATTTTATACTTTAAATGTTACTGATTTTGTATTTTAGATCCAAATGTCTAAGTTTCTCTCTCTAGAAGCATTTAGTATCTCCCAAGGTCTTCAAGTTCTGCCTTACTTAGAAAATATTTTGCTGAGGTACTGATACTGCAACGAACATTGAAATTGTCAGCTCACCAGGGGCAGAATAAACACAAGGTCTCAGAACTGCTTTCCCTTTCTGTCAGCTAGCAGCCACAAACATTTCAGGTTTAGTGTATTTTTTTAATTGTTACAATGTTATTTTGGTTTTCCAAGCAGGAGTGACCAATTCATGGTGGTCATGAGCCATTTTTAATTTTCAGGTTAAACTCTGACCATAACTGGGTTGAGTTGTGTGTGCTTGCTTGGTTATGTGCCCGGTGAGCAACAGCTGAGCTGGCACTGGGGTTAGGCCCATTTTTGACTGCCTAGAGGAAGATCTTATGAGCCACCCTGATCTAACTGGACTTATCCATAGTGCAGTGCTCTTAAGTCATTGGGTTGAAATGGGCAGAAACACCAGGATGCATGCACATAGGATGCACACACTCACTGTGTGGATGGCTTTGACATCTGTTTTCTCCTGAGGTAACACACATTGGGTCAGTGAAATAGTGCAACTTTAGTAGTTAGACCTTGTGCTTGGCTGAGACATGCTTCACCATCAGCAGGACAATTGTGAATAAATCTGTAGAGCTCCTGATGGTTTTTCTGCTGAAGGAAACAGGTCATGAATCCACCCTGTCAATTAAGCATTTCTAAGATCTAAAAGGTAAGCAGATAGGAACTGTACTTCACTCCACATAGTTTAATGAAGGTCTTTTAGCAACAGAAATACATGAAACAATCTCCTGGGTATCACTCTTTAAGCTTATGATTAAGGGATTTTGCATCGTGAAGAGTTACTGTTTTCATGTTCTGCCTATACAGAGATAGTGTTTTTACTCAAACCCACAAGTTTTAGGAATACTAAGGTGAGAAAGACTATGTATGAATGCCTGTTTTCGTGTAAGCCACGAAAGCCAGGAAGCCGTTAATTTGCTTTACATCTGCTGTCACTATGTTGTACTTATTCTCAAGTAAATACTAAAGTGGTACTTTGTACTTTGTTATACATCTAAGAATCCTGTTACGAGCAAAAGAAATATACTTTATACACAAAGCCAAGAATTCCTTGTTAATGTCATTCCAATTTTGTCTATCAATAATTCATACAATTTATATAATTACTACCCAAAGAGAGAAAGATTGCTATTACAGAAACAGTCTCTACAATAGTACAATGTCAATAGTTACTACCACTTCCTAGTATCTATACTTTTCTCTGCTTTTATACTCACTCTCCACTGCCCTCCAGGTCAAGGTCGTTGGCTTGAGGTGGAGGTGCTATGGTGAGTCATCAGTGTCCCCAGTCTCTTGCCATGAGTATGATGTCGATGGTTTCTTCCTCTGCAGTCCTGAGGCCACTTGGTGCTTCTTTTATATGCTTGCTAACACAATATGCACTTTGGTTTTATTTCACTGGTCTGTAATTCCACATTATACATGCATTTACTATATACATTGTGTTCTACGTATGTTAGCTGCCTGGTTCTGGTTGTTAGCTCTGAACCTGTTTATTTCCAATGTCATCCTGTGCCCCCTCCATTATCATCCCTTACTTCTCTGCTCCTCTACACAATATCTTGTGTCCCCACTCTCAAGGCCGCAGCTACCACCTCATGGCTGTACTTCTCCACACCACACCTTTATACTGGGGTCATAAATATTTCATTCTACTCGGCTTGTCAGTAATTCTATATTAAGAATAGTGGTTATACCACATAATTGTACAAGGCTATGTAAAGAAAAACAAACCATATATAGTCACCTGCTTATCAAAAAACTGCTTGTTTAGCTAAAACAAAACTCAAGGCAAGTCATGACAAGTTCAGAAAAAGTCAGTCTGATGAAGTAAGCCTCAGTCCTGAGCACCTGCAGGGTTAGTACAAAGTCCATGACCATTAGTAGCAATGTCAATATTATTTATACCAGGCTACCAGTCTGCAGTAGACTGAACAGAATAGAAAACCCTCCACACTGTAGGATGAAAGATATAGGCTAAACATTGAAGAAGCTTTAGAAAGCTATCTCACATTTCTGTAATGGCCTTACAGAAAAGTACTGATTTATGAAACTTATACCACGTTATATGCCAAAATAGGTGAATCCTTTCTGTAGGGCTCCATAATGTTAGAAGCAGATACACTAAGGTGTGGGGCTGTGCATCCTCCCACGTGTCAGATTGAGTGTCAGGTCTCCACCCACAGTGCTTGTTAGGAGGTCAGAGGATACAGACTTGGCTGACTGCACATCCCTACAACCGGAGAGCAAACTAAGTCTCCAGGACTTTTTATGAATTTCAAGAAGAGTTTTCTGCTTTATACCACTCATATTTTATTTTTTGCTAACACAAAACAGATTAGGTTCACCAGAACATGTTTTAGATTTCATAGACCTTAATTTTTACATTATCTTTCATAGTATGCCTCCGTGTCCCAAATCAAGATAATGCTTGTTTAAGCAGTTTGTGGTAATTCAGTCATTCCAATTTTCTTTAATATTTTTTTCCCTACTTGAGAATTTTTTTTGTTAAATTTCTGTTTTCTAATAAAAGAAATGATGGGATTCTTTACAAAATTGTGAACTGTACCGTTCTTAACTAATAGTAGAAAAAGAGTAAGATAAGAGCTCACCAGCTGCTTCTGTCAATGATGATGGTCAGATTGCTCTTAGGAAAAAGACACGTACATATCAAAAAATAAAATTATAACCTTGATATGAGAGATAAGAATTTTCCTATTGCCAGCACTAATTCTTACATTTTACTTTAATTTTTGCACAACACATCAAGGCAGTTTCTTTTTGGTCCAGCAGTGACTTGTATGTGTTCTACAGACAGAAGAAATCCATGTCAGACTCAAACACCTTCCCACAACTTGAGTGCCATTAAGAGAACAATTTATCATAAATTGATAGCACTGGAAAAAAAATTTATCTAAAAAACATATCAAAATTTTGTACTAAATCAAATGCAATTGGCAAGAACTACTTGTTTAACTATGCAAGAAATTTATAGAGCATAAAATTTTCTTCTGTAATCTAGTTCTTTCTATATTTTCAATAAGCTTTATTTCTCCTCTTGCTCTTTGCTTCATTTTTCAGGGTGTAGACAGGAGTAATCTTCTTCCTTTCTTTCCTCTGGATGTTTCCACTAGATAGTCAATGTTCATGCCACCTAATCCACATTTTTGATATCCAAATAACTCTCCCAGTCTCTCCCAGCAGACAAGAAAGAGGCAATCTTCCCAACTGCAGCAATGCAACCGGGAGAAGCTCTACCAAAGTCACAACTTTTTACAGCTGAGTACTTTCAACCTTTAAATTACCCTGAGTTTCCTTGATGTCAACAAGTTCAGGATTTACAGGAGAGCTTGATGTAAGATTAGCTTTATTATGTTTTTGAGATCCATGTTAATACGTGAGCTCATTGTGTGTTTTACAAAACTGCCATTTTGTAGATATCTGAAATATTTCCTAACTTCTCATTTCTAACCTTGGTATTTCAGAAGCATAATTGAGGAAGCCACTGTACAGGGGGAAAAAGATGCAAATTAACCAGTGCAAAGAGCATATCAGCACCATCTGCAGTTGATTCCTGTCTGTTCAGTACAGCTTCTGCACTATGACTGGATGCCCTTACTTGAGCCCTCCAAAAGATGTAACTCACTGTCGTGCTTATTTGAAACCTAATTAATCATAATAGTCTTGGGGCAGTTGCCAGTCAGTTGATGAGTTTGGTTTGGATTTTTTTCCTGTGAGTCTGCAATAACAACAGAATTTTTTAGAATTCTAATGCTTTGATGCCTCAAGCAGCAATCGCAGACACAGTAAAATTCTTTTCCTCTGATCTAGCTGGTTGCTTCGTTTTGCTTAGAAAAAGGACTTTTGTGAGCACTCATAATTTTCTTTCAATGTAATACCGATTGTTACTGTTTCACTGTCATTGGAAGCAAGATACCACAAGCTATTGGGCTGTGGGAGTTCAAGGCTGACCCTTTTTATCTCCGAAGAAATGTAGGATCATTTCTCCATTTGATATAAGCACATAACTCCTATTACGCTAATGGATGGTTCTAAGTATGCATATTACTAACCCCTTCATTTTGTATGTCAACTAATATTCTCTAAGTGCAAAGAGTTCCGTTTATTAAAATACCAAAACTATTCTTCATCCATTGTCACATTTGCAGACTCCGTTTGCCTGCTCCTCACTCCTCACATAGTATCATCTAATTTGTTCCAACACTACTCTTAGTAAGAAAAGTGAAGCCAAAGTTATTCAAGCTGATACAATAAAAGGTTTTGCTAAAGGCCAGCTGCTTCATGAACAAATCCTTTTGTAGTAAGAAATAAAAAAAAAAGTCAACAGCTTATATCAAGCTTCTTGGATTATCATATTTGGAACTTGTCAGCCTACGTTTTTGTACAAGCATCTTTGAAAATCTTCTCGTTCTGTCACGGTGTTCTAAAGATAGATGCATTAGTGATAAAACCTTATTTGATTAAATAATTAAGTTCTTGTCAACCATAATTAAACACTAGCTCTTAACTGAACTCTAATTATTTCTGCTTAGATTTTTCAGGGCACATAAACTACTCTTGCTTCTAAAAAACGCAAGGAGTATTAATCTAATTTAGTCTTGTGTTTTGTTTACTCCGTTTGTTCTAAACTGATTCTTCATAGTCAATGGAGCTGAGGAGTGTAAATGCCAAGTGTCCAATTCCTGCATCATTTTGGGGCCCTTCCCTCCCACCATGGAAATCTCACAGAACAATAGCACAGATTCAAGAGATGTCCCTCTGCTTTTTAACAGGTGCGGTCTCCATGACAGAAGATAAGTTTGGCCTCCCAGTACCATCCAACACTATGTCCTGTATTATTCCTTTCTTCATAATATTTTTCATGCAGATATTTTACATCAGATTCTGAGCCAAATTAAAGGTGAAAACTTTGAACAACATTTTGTTTATGATAAGGTAGAATACCAGTTCAATCCACAGAACCTGTATAGAAGAGTAGAAAAATGACATGATCTATATTTCAGTTCAGCTAAGCAGAAAATATTTAAAACAAAATTTAACTTACAACCAAGCTTCACCATGAAATCAGAGATTGGCTGATAATGTATCCTCATAACTCTGGCCTCTCCATGCCTACAAACTTTTTTAATGTTTGGTGATGAAATAGAATCATAGAAATTACCCTATAAATGCAATGGGTAGGAATCACTATCCTACCCAGCCAGGATTGTCGTAAGCACTCCAGGCTTAGGCAAAGCCAACTTCTACCATTTTGTGCAGCATTTACTTTCAAATCAAGCCTTTAGCCAGAAGTCAGGAGGTGAGCTTGGATTTTCCATTGAAGTTTTGCTACCTGCAATGGAATCTCTTGGGTGAGGACACTTTCCAAGGGAAGCCTGGCAGCTGCAAAGCCGCCCATGAAAGAGGTTTGTGGGCTGATAAGAGGGAGACTGTTTCCTCCTTGTGGATTTGTCATTGAGCCAAGCTGGGCAGAATGTGGTCGCCATAGCCAGTCATATGGAATCTATAGCTATCAGACGTTCAGTGGGAAAGAAGGGAGACCAGGCTTTTTATCTTCACATTCTTCAGGTTTTTTGGGCAGTATGTTATATTTAAATTAAGTGGTTTTATGTTCATGTACATAATAGACTCTTTTCAGCTTTAGTCAAACTTCCCTTTCAGGTAAAACTGCTTTCAGACTGTCTGATAGTGTAAGAAACAGATGCAAATCTGAAAAATAAATAAATAAGGAAAATACTAACATTTCATCTACCATTTGAAAAAGATCAATTTTTCTTCAGAGAGACTAAGAGTTCAAAGTATAATCTCAGAAGAAACTGAAGACCATCTCCAAAATGAAACCAAGGTCCTGTTTCGTCTTAGCCTGGAAATTACCCAGCTCCAAAATGATGCCAAAAGTAGTCATTGGTCACTGAAAGAAAATTTGTCTGGGAGTAAAAATTGTCTCTTAATGAATTAATATTGTACAGCCTGTACAACGTCCTAGAGCCTAGAAAATGAATCTAATATATTTATTCCACTTGCTTCCTACACATGTACCCCAACAAAAAGAATCATCACAAGATAGAAGTTTTATGTTATTTACTTGGACAGGTTTAATAGCTCAAAGGAGGACTTTGGGGGCTTGCAAGGCCATACAACATCAAAACAATGTAATGTTACTCATGATAGCATGGCCTTTTATTTAAAAAATGACACAGCAATGGCTTCATCAGATTTCTTCTGCTCATCCTTCTATATATATAATAGAAATGAATGTAAGCAAGTTGAAAGGAAAAGTTTTTACTCAAGCTAGACTGTTATTTCTGCACAGCATTGGCCTGATAAGCTAATTCAAGAAGTTCTTTCAATCAGTTTTAGAAGTCAAATGGGATAAAGTGCACAGTTTCGTGGATCATAACCCAGATAAAAAGAAGTACATAGAGGGTAGTATCTCTATCTGATCACATTTTATTAGCTTGAACAGCAAGGAGATTTTGGATGTAAGGGGACCTTGATAAAGGTGACTGACTAACTCATACTTTTAAAATAAGACTCTTTTTCAAACATGACTCTTTCAGTACAACAACCACAACCAATGCTCAAAAAAAACTCTTGTTATAATATATCTTCTTTGGAAAAGCAAAATTCTTTGAGATTTTCAACATCACAAGAAATATTGGCTTCAGTGAATGAGATAGATGGAATATAACATAGATGAAATACAGAATGCAGAAGCAGAAATAATCCTATAGTTAAAGCACAGATAACTATTTATGGGTAGAGGTGCCAAAATGCTTTCCCCTCAACTATGAAACCTCCATTTAGTTCATTGTGTTAAAGTTATGATGAATCATGACACAATCCCAGGAAGCAAGTTGAACATTCATGGATTTAAAGTTGGATTTCAAACCCTCCTGTAGCTAAACAGATGCATGTTGCAAAGCTTCATACTCCTCCTACTGCATTTTATTCTGACTGGCTTGTGAACATGTAGGCCATGAGCATCTACAAGTTGTAGATGTCTGTCCATCAGAGACTGGGCATTTTTCTTGACAGGGTGCTGTTATGAGCTAAACAGCAAGTAAAATAAATGACCATGATAACAAGAAGAGATTAATTCCATGTGTTATTTCTTCAGCTGCACTGATAAGCTTAATAAATCATAGTGGTTTTTACTTACAAACATTAAATGAATATTACACTAGAAATACTGTTCAAGCTGCTGAATATCCATCTTCAGCATGTAACGAAGGAATTTAAAGCCCAATGTGCTTAGACTTTCAGTCCAGATGGCACAGATTAAATCACCTGCTCTTACATGACACATTAATCACAGGATAGCGATGTACAGAGTATATGGTGAAAGTCTAATCTCTAGGGGTAAGAAATGGCCATCAAAGAGATGACAAAGAAATGGGGACAAATTTCCCTAAGATAAAGTGATGGGCTTCTCTTAAAGCTCGACTTCCGAGAAGATAATTTCTTTTGTGCAATATGATTTTACAGTAGTCATTCCTCTAATTTGAGCATAAATGCTGATCCAGCCATTAAGAAAGAAAGGTAGAAATAATTACTTAATTCAGTAAGAATTTGTCTCCCATCATGTACAGCTGATGTGTCTCAAGAGTTTCAGAAAAGCTTGATGAGCTGGACTAGAGCATTTACCTTTATGAAAGAAAACTAGCATTTTAATTCATGTGTACCAGCTTGGGAGGACTTTGCTTGTACTGATTGAATCAGATCAGCAAAACAAGATTAAGCCAAGAATCACTGCAGAGCATTTGTATTTTGAAGACATTGATCTGCTGACTTCATTCCCCTTTGCTCCCCCTTTCCTCTCCCACTCTTCATAAATGTTGGGTGATTTTCCATCCGTTTTGCTAAGATTAAGCTGTGTCTGGTTGGGTTGCCAAGTTGCTCATTATTCTCTGCTGTCTTCTTTTTATCTGAATATATCTAAACATGACACTTGACTGCAGGAAGAACTGTCATTTGTGGAGAGAAAGCTTTTACAGAGGATGGAAGAAAATACACTGCCTTCTCTTTTATTTTGTTCTTCCCCTTCATTTTTGTCTTCGTTCTCTCTTCTTTTCCTGTGGAGATGCATACAAAACTTTTGTAAGTTTCAGGGCCCACATCCAGTTCAGCCATCAGGGCTCACCCAGCACCAGGAGGAAGAGAAAGATGTGAAGGATGCCAGAGGCCAGAGTCAAGGCATGAACCACTCAGGATGAGAAAGGCCCAAGTTTCTGTCAGAACCATAATCTGAATCATGGATTGATCTTGCTGGAGAAACACCTGGTGGATTTGGGTACCCTTTGTGGAAGTGCATGCCTATGTCAAAAGTGAAAATGAAATGGGCATGGATGGAGGCTTTTCACTAAATTGATCGAAGGCCAAAGCCTGCATTAGATAGTCAAGACAGGAGTGCTCACATCCTTCCCGCTTGCTTCTTAGTTTACTCATCCCATCAGTTTTGCAACAGCTACATCATGTGGAAATATCTGCTGTTTTCTATCCAGAGGGGTCCTTCGGAGCTCTGCCAATGTTATATACCATGCTGTAATGGAATTTGAGACAGCTAAAGCTGACTGAGGGGAATTTTCTACTAATTCATAACATCCTACAAATAAATTGGTGAAATCTGCTGAGTTTTTGCTAATAGTAATTTCGGTGTGTCATTTGTTTTTTTTTTTAATAAGAGGTTTTGTCTGACCCCTGCCATTTTAAATGATTAGGTATTGAGGGGAAACAGAAATAATTACTTCAAAAATGAAATACAGATAATATGTATGCAGCCACAACATCTTAAATTAACAGATATCACTGTTAAGGCTTTTATTTTAAACACTCTTATTTGAGTTGGTTTCCCACAAGTGGATAGCAAAAGATTTCAGCTTTCATTGCCTAATAAAAATGAAAATATGTAAGTCAATGCCAGTAGTGAATATGTTACTGAAATTACTAAGGGCAGGTAGAAGCAAATAGGTCAAATATATAAAACCAAGACAATAAAAACAAGAAAGCCTTTCCAAGCCTACAAAGAAATTAATGCACTTGGGCCTTCATTATCTAAAGGAGTCCCACCGAAATCTGCAGGGTCCAGTGAGGTCACCAATGACACGAGAGTAAGGCAGCTCAATACTTTTGAGGACTGGGTCACACATTTTTGTATTGTCAGATTTCTGGGATGTTAGTTAGTCCTCTGACAAAAGGACTGTTTTGGTGAATTGATGCTTAAACTCCTGCTAGTTTCTTAATTTGCATCCAAGATTACAGAGTTGATAAATATTAAAGAGCGTCTTAATAATGTTTGATTCCAGCCCTAATTTTCTGCACCCCTTTTTTCCTGTTGGGTTGTCACACACACGGCTGTATGTGATCAGTGGAAGGGAAGGGTTAGTTCTGTGAATCTCTAAACAACTTCTGAAAAAAATAGATATTTCTGGAAAGGGTCCTTAGGTCACATCTAAGGTCACTAAATTCAAACACTCTTTCTGCCTTCAAGCACAAACTCAACTCCTTTCCATACTGCTTTGGCACAAGACCCTCTCACAGGCAGGATTTGGATGACAGGAAAGCCATGAATTTCATCAGTGCAGCATGACACACCAACTTGCAGCAGGGATATCAATTTACTTGGTTAGGACCAGCCCAGCTAGCCAAGCACTGCCATTTGTCTCAGTGGATGGCATGGCATTCAGGCAGACTGAATTGCTGGGCTCCCAGCAACCCAAGCTGAGGGATGCTTACACCAGAAAACCCCAAAGGGTCTGAGCTGCAAAATGCTCCTGCAGTGCCAGCAGGAGTTAGTTCCCATGCCATTATCAGATAAATGACAGTAAAGTTTCTTCTTCCATGGCACAACTCAGCCTCCTGAGACATGTCTTATCCCTAGATTCATTTCAATGACATTGCTAAGTATTCGAAACCTCTCTGAGGAATGATATGGTTCAGGTTTTTTTCTTTTTCTTTTTTTTCTTTTTTTTTAATGATATGGTTCAGGTTTTTTTTCTTCCAAGAGAAGGCTTGTTTACAGATACAATACATGGCACAGCAGAAGTCCAAAACAGTTGCCTGTAGCTCCTGTATTCATTCCTCAAACAATGAGCTTTTAATCCTGGGGTAGTTCTAACACACACATCTCTTTCTCTTAGCCTCCAGTCCCTAGTCCAATTAAAAGGGAGACTGTGTGCAGTGTGGTCAGCAGTTTTAATTTGCTCTAGAGTCCAGTTTGTATTATTTGGGGGAACTGACCAACAGCAATACCCTGAACACTATGGGACCTCCAGATCCTCGGGGATTATCAGTGCTTTGAGTTCATAGACATTCCTGTAAAATGTAAAGTTTTAACTTTTCTCTTGGATGCTAGCTATGCATCTTCTCTTTTTCTTTTCTTTCCTTTTTCTTGTTTTTTGTCTCTGAAAAGAGAATACACTGGAAAACATCCTGTCTCACTTTAGTCCTTTAATCTGTATGCTCAGGTTAAGGTTTTTGTTGTTACAGGCTTCCTCTACAGGTCATGGGGAGGGACAAACCTTCCTAGAGGGAGAGTCAGTGGCTCATCAGTGGGCTAAATTGCCTAATTGCTCCACTGTCTATCAATGAAGTAGAATCAGTGCTACTTCATCTATCAATGAAGTAGCATCAGTGATGAACCCACTTCAAAAGGACTTCAAGCAGTGCAGCTGAACACTGTGCCATGTTTGGTTGGAACTTATAAAAGGGAGGATTACAATGTCTAGGTCATTTTTGTCAGTCATATAGGCAAGGTAACAGTTCCCTACCAAAGCATGTTTTTAGACAACTTCTATTGAAAATGCACTGGCAAGACACATCTTCCAAAGGGTATCATAGAGGCATAATGCCTTCAGCTCTGAGACACCAACTCTACACCTGCACATCTACAGCAGTGTGGGTTGTCCCTACTCTCTTCAGCATTTGCTCGGTTCAGATGGTATTCAAAAGGGGAATGTCATAACAGGAACTGCTTGTTATAAGCTTATTCACCCCTACCTCCTAATCAGTTGAGATTCAGATCAATAAATGTATCAGTAAGGGGATCTATGATTTTTAGGCATGTCTATCTGTCAGGTTTTGACCAGGAAATATACTGCAGACATTGCAACATTTCAGCTTCGACAAGCCTACTCTGCTTATGGAAAGATTAAATGGTCAGCCAGAAAGGCCTGGAAAAGAATGAACTGAAATCTCTGCCTTAGAGCACTAAAGTAACTGCATGCAGTTGACAGCTTTTCCTGATGTTTAAAAACTGTCACATGAGTCCCGGCCTCATTGGATGATGTGGCAAGTACAGCCCTGGGAGTATTTGCACATGGTCTCTGAAGAGTTCAGTTGTACTTCCCCAGTGCCACATTATTTTTTTATTCCCAGGGAAAAACTGTGTTCTAGGAGAAAAATTTCCAGACAAGATGCCTAAATTGACAGAAGAGAAAACGGATGCATGAAGGTGCTTTTGAACAGTGGGGTGCTACCAGAACTGCAGGATATACGGATGTAATACTGTAGGACTATGTTTGAGCAACTACATTACAAAGAAGGACGGGCAACACCTAGAGCTGTGTGAGATGAATGCCACGATCATAGGCTACTCCCTGTCCAAACCAACAGACATTCATTGGACAGACAGCTGTCACTCAACCTGGGGAGAGCACTGAACAACTCACTGCAGCAGTGCCAAACTTTTAGAGACAGTTCCTTCTCAAAGGAACTCTAGGGAGAGCTGCACAAATTTCTTGTTGGTGGTACCATCAGAAACCAAGGAGGTTATCAAAATCCAAGAAACTCTCCTCCCACTCCCCTTCCACAGGTCAGATGTCATGGCAGAGGAGATAGTTTGCAAAGGCACAGTGGGCATGAGTGTCCTTCCCTGACCAATGGACTCACCCTTGTGGTACAAAGCTGTTGCATGTATTTGCATTGACAAATATGCCATATGTATTATTTTATTAACAGTTTCCTGGACATGAGTAGCTTAGAATGTAACAAACATCTTTTCCTGTGGGTTATACCAAAAAAAAAAGGGACTTGCAATTTATTTTACATATATATATATCTCCCAGGCAGCACAGCTCCCCAGCCATTCACCAGATATCTACTTGGTATCCCTGTAAGTGTTATATCACCAAAATAAGAGAAAGCAAAGACATCAGTATCGCGTACTTAGAAGCCACAATCTATTTTTGGTGTTACGTTGAGGTAAATCAAGAGTCAACCCAGTGAAGAAAATTGCTCTCAGATACGCTGATATTAACCTGAAAGCAGAGCACAGTTCTTGAAATGCAGTTATATAACGTCTGGAGAGGAGATGCCGGTGGAACAGACAATCTCTGAAATGCCACCAGACAACTAAGCTGAAGTCAAAGCCCAAACCTAGATCTCATTGCTGCATATTAATTTAGTAAAACAGATTATTCATGCTTCAGATGTTACCTTTCCGTTTGGGAAAAACAGGTACATCCTTAAGGAAATGTTGACTGGATTTCATTTGCTTATTTGAAATTTAAAATCCTCAAGAGCAGCAAAGAGAACTGTATAGCTGATAAACATTTGAGACCAAGGGGAAAACATTGCAACGTATCACCAATATTTTTAGTTCCCCATGAATGATTTACATTCCCCTGCACTATCAGATATCTTCAAAAGAACATGTCAAAAGAGGAGAGCAGTGCACTTGGTTCATGTAAAGTTAAATTTGCTGCAAAAAGTCCTATGAATTCAAAGCTCTGAGACAGTTCTCATCTCTGATGTTGAGTACACGCTTGAAGCCACGTTTTGAAAAGTTTCTGAGGGTCTGGGGAGCTTTCATGGCTCTACGATGACATACCTATAGGGAAATCCCCACTGAGCTGCATTGCAGAGCACTGACTGAACTCAGGTTTCTGGGAGGGACTGGCACAAATGTTTGTTATTCTCAAATCCCCTTCGTCTTACCTCAGGGGAGCTCAGCCTCTGACATCAGAAGGCTGGTGCACCACCCCAAACCTAAAGGATGGTTAGCATCCAAAATAAGCTGGAACCATTGGTTTCCTCTTTTTCTTTTTCTTTTTTTTTTTTTTTTTGGTGTAGCTTTCCATACTGGAACAAACTAAGAATACTGAGTGGAAAAATTTTATCTTTTGATAGCCAAATCTATTCTTAGCTGTTTGGTGAGAGGACAATTGAGATTCAATAATATGCCTAAAATCACTGGGCAGAGATTCACTCCAAAGAAGATCTCGATAAACAGTCTACTGATGCCTTGCCCTTCACATGTCCTTCCCTATTGCAGTGCAGCCTGAGGCAAGGCTATTTTAACCAGGGGATTATCATTCCTCATTATAGTCACTGCAAAGTGGTGGGTTTGGAACCCACCAGAGAATATTTAAATACAACAGGAATCCATAGTGAAGAAGGCATCAGCGTGCTATGTTGTATGGAATCCATGCAGCAAGAGCATTCGATTACAAAAGTGTTTTGACATTACTTAATATTTCAGGTTTTTTTTACTTGTGTTCTCCTTTTACCCAGTCTTGATTCAGTTACTGAAGAGCTGCAGGTAACCTCCAATCATTGTGCATTTAAATTAAAAAAATAGCAGCCATTATCCTCTTTTCTGTCCCACTGTGAACTCAGAGATCCTCTGCCTTGGCCTGCCAGGGGTGAGCGAGCTCTCTCAGCCCAGGTCTAGAAGTACGAGCTTTCCTTCTGCCAAGTACGGTGGGTCTATGGAACATTTTCTATGTTTGTACATGTGTGTCTGTGTGTGTATATAAAATATACAATGTAAATAGCCTAATCCATTATAATCTTCAGCCCTTGTCCACTGTTGCAGGAATTTAGCAAATAACTGCTGAAAATGGAAGGAAAATGTGACAATCATCTGAGAACAAATAAACTATTATTTAAAAATGTCACGAAAAATAGCTTTCATTCAGCACAGCTTAATGAATTGAAGACACTTTTCTTCTCAGTTCTTACCAAGATGGAACGTTTTTTCTTTGCAGTTAAATGAAAGTCCTTCATTCTCTTTAGAAAGCTATTGCATAAAATGACAAGATAACATCAATATGAGTTATGCTGACTTTTGTTATAGTCTGTCTCACGTTCCAGAAGGCCTTAGTTACTGTGACATTTAACATGTTAAATTTACTGTCTATAGAAAGAATTTTGGTTAGAGTGTATTCAGCACGGAAGAACTCACAAATGATGCCCCCTTTAATAAAAAGATAAAATGTTACAAGGGCAGACTGATCTTAATATTGCTGTGTCACTAGAGAAAAGCAGTCGTTATTTTTAAAGAGACTCATGAAAATGTTTTCTCCTTATTTATGTCTGTTTCAGGAAATTTTTAAGAAAGAAGTATTTTCAGAAAATTCAGGAAATATGATTAATAGACCTAGGGATTTTTCGCTGGTGCTTATCTGCTCTTACAACTATAACCGCTGCTGCAGCAGCACACTATTGTGCATTGCACTCCACCATTAGGTCTAACCTTCACTGGAGTTACCAGTGAAAGTGACACCAGGACTAGGACTGCAGATCTGGATCACCATCCAAAGATTCAATTTTCAGCCTCTTTGTGGTGACTATCAATAAAAGGCAGTAACTAACCCTAGTCTACAGCAGTGATTTAGGTGATGCAAATCCCTAAGTACAGGCATATGTCCTGAATGCACTAGCATGACCACCAACTTACAGAAACAAGTAAAAGAGGGCATTTAGATTAGTGTCACTCGTGTTTTTTTAAATAAATGATTAATTTTATTTTTTTTCTCTCAGTATTTGGCCAATTTCTCATGACGCTATTCAAGGCTGATGCACCTTCTAAATTAATCTATGTCATTATGTATTACATTGCCTTGACAAAAGTTCTCACTAGTTTTGGGAAATAGAGTAATTTGTCTCCCTGGTGTTCCAGAGCCACAGTCAGGCAGCAAACTCTGAATCTCACTGTAAGCCCAACACCTACCTTTATGAATGCTTTTGAGCAAATCTATAGTATGCTTTTATTAAACTGCAATCCCCTCCAGAGCAGCACTCACTTTATCTAGGACTTGTCATAGTGTTCCATCAGGTACTTGCTGCTCCCGTAAAAAATGAATTCCCACATGCTCACTCATCTTCAATCACAATAAATTGGTCACATGCTTAATTGGTTTTACAAACTAAGATCTCTTTCTGAAAAATTAACTACCACCCAGAATGGCAGTGTTAACAATACGCCAGGGAATTTCCGAGCTATGGCTCTCTACTGTTTTGTTAAGGGTGTAAATTGTTAACATGGGAAGAGAGAAAATTGAGTAAAAAATATAAAGTGAAGTTTGTTTCTATTAATGCAATTGGAAAAGCACACAAGATCTTTACATCAGTATGAGACTGTCTAGCACAAGAGGTTCAGTCCAGTGTTTCTTAATGGTGGTTGCAAGATTTTGTTTCAGACACAGCACTGAGACATGATGCTTCTCTAAGCCTTTAATTTTGCCAGATTCTGACTGGGCAAACAATAATCCCTGTCAGCTGCAAAGTAAGAAAGTAATGTAGCATTTCCAG
Source organism: Limosa lapponica baueri (assembly GCA_002844005.1). Lineage (NCBI taxonomy): Eukaryota > Metazoa > Chordata > Aves > Charadriiformes > Scolopacidae > Limosa > Limosa lapponica. The sequence continues at coordinate 38,815 of KZ505635.1, forward strand.
TTGAATGATTCAGTACTGTGCAGAGAGTGGAGACCACAGTAATGTCACACATTAACACCTACAGGGAACTTGACTACAGTAATTTGTTTCACTTTTTTTACCAAGGACAGTTTGGGACAGTTAGATTTATGAAGCCATAATAAAATATTGACCATATCAGTGGGAGAATCACACTCATTTTACTTTTTTGCTCTTTCTCCCTTACTTGTTTTTAAAACTGTTCAAAATGCCTTCCTATGTATCCACACATAGCTGTGAAAGAAACATATTGACTTAAATGGATGATATATAATGTAATTCATAATACTCTCATAATTTCAAATTATAATAACATGTTTCCTCAGAGACTTTACTCAAGTCTCTGGATAAATAAAAATTACATTATATTTCCCTTTCCTTCCAGAAACTTTTAAGCAGCTTACTTCCAAAAGCCCAGCTTTGGCATCCTGTGAAATGTTCATACTGTACTGGTCCTTTCCCTCCCTGGATTCCCTTCCCTGTTGTTTTGCTTCTCTGTTTGTTGCAATGCCCAGCACAAGCAGAACAATGCAGCAGCCTTTCTGCAGGAAGGTGTTCACCCTGCCAGCACGCCACAAAAATGACAGTCCTAACTTCTGCATTAAAGAACTGCACTTACTTCCAATTGTCTTCCATGAGGGAAGAGAAAATTTTGGCTGTGCCCCACAGCAATGGATGAAGTGTGTATCCTGATGTGGACTAGCTATTTCCTGACAGTCTACTTTCTGCACCATACAACCTGTGGTGGCAGATCCATCCCACGTTAATATAAATCTCAAGGGTAATAAGTGTTTTAGCTTGCTGACCTTAGTGCCTGACCATGAGCTCCCCTCCAGACAGAGGAGCAGCAATCATGCATGGGTCAATCAAAGTAGAGGGAGCCCTTTGGCCCATAGCTGTGCTACCTTGCATACCACCTCCACCTGAGGAGGGCGAAGAAGTTGTCCCTGCTTCTCACCTGGTGCTGAGCCTTGCATGCCTCTTTATTCAGGTGCTTGATCTCTCCCATGCCTTGGGACATTGGCCGGCTGCAGGACTGACCTATTTGCCCCATGGTTACCACTGTCTTCTCCTCTGGCTTGTGCGCAAAGCTAGAGACGACAGAGCTGGCTCTTATAGCCATGGGGTGCACATGACTGGAAGAAATCTCAGATGCATGTGAATATCTGAGCCTGACATTAGAGGTACAAAAGCAGATAAATTTTATGTGATAGGAACCCATGACATTTCTGTGGCATAAGAGTGAAATCCACTGTTCCAGTGCTTCCTTAATGTATCCTCCTAAATAACCTGTCAGCAAGCCATACTTTTTGGCACATTCAGGATGGGAAACGATGTTCCAGAGTCAAATATAAGAGCATTTGTTGCATAAAAGAAGAAAGGCTGAAGAGGTTCATCATGGAAAAGAGAAGCCTGACATGTTTCTGGTGAGAGAGAAGACATTTTTTGGGCAAAGGAAAATTGAACGGGTATGTCTGCATTCAGAATGAATTAGAAGAGAGATACAGACATGCAGAGAATTTCACAAATGTTTTCAATAGTTTAGAAGACAAATTCACAGTTTGCCCATGTTGTCTCAGGCTATTAGTCCAGCCTTGCTGGTGGACTGTGCTTAGAGAAGTGTATAAGCACTACTTTACAAAGTGCAAACACCAAGAAAATGGGGTTGTCTGCTTTCTGTTAGTGCTGTGGAAAAGAGTTACAGTTTCTGTATCTCTATAATAATATAATAGCTTCATTTAGCTTTTCAATTTATACTAGTTGCTTATCAGATATGTCTGGGGAGACATTATTTGGTTCATCATCATCCTGGATAGTGATTTCTTAGTTGCTTCTGAGTATCTTGCTTTGGAGGAGAGAGAAGACTCCTGTTTTTTCTGTGCAAACCCTTCAGTTTGAAGAAGAGCAGTCTCAGCCTGCATCACTTTGTATTTATTTATTTGACTTGTCTGGGAACCAGCCACAGCATGTCCTAATTTAGTGCATATTTTTTAAGTTTTCTGTGACTCTTTGCTTTCACTGTACCTTTACATTTTGTCGCTTTGCCTCTCAACATAAAATCATAGAATGGTTAGACTTGGAAGGGACCTTAAAGATCATAGAGTTCCAACCCCGCTGCCGTGGGCAGGGACACCTTCCACTAGACAAGGTTGCTCAAAGCCCCATCCAGCCTAGTCTTGAACACCTCCAGGGATGGGCACCTGCTCTAGTGTCTCGCCGCCCTCACAGTAAAGAATTTCTTCCTAATATCTAATCTAAATCTCCCCTCTTTCAGTTTAAAACCATTAACCCTCGTCCTTTCACTACACTCCCTGATAAAGAGTCCCTCCCCATCTTTCCTGTAGGCCCCCTTCAGGTACTGGAAAGCTGCTATAAGGTCTCCCGGAGCCTTCTCTTCTCCAGGCTGAACAACTCCAACTGTCTCAGCCTGTCCTCATAGGAAAGGTGCTCCAGCCCTCTGATTGTCAACATGCATGTTAAGTTCAAACCTGTGGAGCAGTCTGTGGGGCAAGCCAGCCATGGACACTCATTCATTTTCCCAGCTGAAGGAAGCTTCAGTTCTGATCACCTTATTGAAATATCTATTGCAGCAAAGCTGAGAAATGAAGAGAATTCAGGAAAAAAAAATGATTTTATATCATTGCTGGTATGAGAAATAGCCATCACCGTTAAGAAATCAGCTGGGAACATAGCCTTGGACTTCAGACATGTCCTGTCCCCACTCTTGACAGAGCCTTGCCCTCAGCTGTGGGGGACAAACAGAGCAGAGCAACTTGCTGGGGACTCCCCCATCACTGGACAGCTATGAGTCTGCCCCTTTCCTTACAGCCAGTTTACGCCTTGAAACAAACAAATCCCATGTGGTACCTCTTGAAATACTGCACACGCTGTTAGGTAAGTTGGTCTAAAAATATAGAGATGAGTCCTAGCAGTGAGATGAAGATTTGGCTGAGTAAGAATACATTGCTTTTGCTTCATGTAACTGCAAAAATTATATATTAAATTTTAAATGCAAGATACAGAGATTCAATTTGTCACAGAAACAGGAGAAGTAAGAAAGGAATGGCAAACGTCATGAGCTACAATCTCACTCACAAAACGAGTCTTGGCTTTCTTCAAAATCAAGTGTCCTGTTCTGGAAAATTGTATCCAGGCAGTATGCATGCTTAGACATGAAGCTATTTCATTTTGTGGTGTTTCTGCATATAATTCTTGTTACATATAGGTCACCTGAATTTTCACTAGTTTCATCTCTGATCAGCTTTTAGAAATATCTGTTGTGATGTCATGTTCTGAAGGCTTGAAAAGGTCTCTTCAAATTACACCTGACAGGTTTTAGGCATCCAAGTAAGAGCACTCCAATCCTATGGATTCAGAGAGCTGCACAGCTCCATCCCTCCAGGCAGGTATTTCTGCTCCTTCCAGCTGAACTGCAGACAGATGGAATTTGACAGTGTTTCCCCTTCAGTTGAATCCTAAGGAAAATTAGCTAGTTTTGTCTTTTAGTTGACGCAGGCACAAATGACAAACAATTGACAGCCAGGGGTATTTTCCCACACTAAATCCACGGATCTGACAGCAAACACTTCTGAAACAAAGGCAATAATAAGGAAGTAAATTCTCATGAGCCTGTGAAATTAGAATGTTTTGAAAGCATGCCTGCATTTTTTATCTGTATTATTAATGGCAGATGCAAAGTATTGGTACAATCATGGTATTGGTACAAAAGATGAAGTTAATAACAGGGAGCCCATAGGGCCTTTTTTGCTAATATTGCTGTTCCTCAGCTACATTTGAGCTAGACAAGAAAAGAGCTTAATTGCAACTGTACAAATGGTGAGTTCACAAAGCTGTAGCATGTGGACGAAATAAGTGAGTTATTCAAAGATCTTCATAGAGCAAGTCCAGCTTTCTTAAGGATTCTGTGGATTTATAGTAAGAAGGCCACAGGGGAAAAATGTTACAGAAATGAATCTGCAAACTCAGGGAACAAAGGTTGTCAGTAATACCTCTGTGCCTAAGAAATCCACTATTTGGAATATCTATATTAAATAGTCTTAGGACATAGTAGTGTACTGTAATGGAGAATGAATACCCAGACTGGCTTAAGAGACTGTGAATATAACCCTCATGCTGGCCCTTTCTCTGCTGTGGTACCCAGTAATACCATTTCTGCCATCTGCATTTACAAAATAACATACCTGCTGCAAAGTTTCTCTCCTGACCTCCAAGAGTGGAGACAGGAAAGTTCACATTCTCCTGAGTTTGGGAGCATTTGTCTCATATTTATTTGCTTTTACTATCATCCCAATGTCTTTCTGTCTCTTGCTCCTATTTCTTTAGCCCACCTCAATGGAAAATAGCAGCTCAGCCTTATTATCACAAGTCTCTGTTGATATAAGGTTCTTAGGGACAAACCTTGCAAGCACAATGATGCTACCTCTTACAATTTTTTCTGACGACTGAGGGTAGATCTCAAATTCAGGATAACGTGCAGCTTTGCAGAAGTATTTCAATGTGAGAGTACCTTACCATATGACTATTAAGAAGAAAACAGTCTAAAAATGACCCCAAATAAAATAAAAACACTTAAAGCTATCTGGATTTTTCAGTCCAACTTGGCAAATACTTTCATTTAAGTTTGAAACAGGTACATTTCTGAACTGCAGTTTATGATGTGCTCATCAGCACCTCTGAGGGTATACACTAAAAAATCCAGTTGGAATAGGACTGATAGTCATTGTGTCACTTTATGGGTTTCAGGAACTCCACCGAATCTCCTGAAGTCATAGCAGCTTTTCCAGGCCTTCAGCGAAGAAAACTAACCCACCATCGACAGTTGCACAGGTCGCCCCCTTCATTAGAAACTGAGGGGTTAATAAGCTGCAAGAGTCTGTATTGCCAGCTTTCTGCAGATCTAAATATCATTAGAAATCCATTGGATGGATGATTACTTGCTGGATTGCATAAAAATCACTCCTTTAAGAAAGACTTTCTGCTTGCCACCCCTTCCACGTACTTTCAGTGCAATACATACTAGAACCACTGGTTGTGGAGTAAGATCATTACAAAGGTAATTTCTTTCTGCAGCATGACTCAAAGCTGTAATAAAACTTTTATTGGATCAATATCTGTTCAAGTATTGAAAGTAGTCATAAATTTTCATGGCATTAACGGAATTCAGTAATTTGTCACTCAAATGGGTCCAGATGAACAGGGTCTATGAAACTCTGTTTGACAGTTGCTAAAGCTACTGAAATAATGCAGGTAATTTGGAAAAAATGGTTGGGTAGTTATGTCTCGAACTATAATTTGTACGTCAATAAGATCAGAGAATAACTTTCTGCAAAAGACTGACAGGCTTGTTTCCTGGCTGCCACATTGCCCTGTAGCACATTCCTCGGTGAGCTGAATTCTGGCAAATATGCTGCACTACTGAACGAGATACAATATTCTCTGCTTCCTTTGAAATACTGACGCTCCTTAGCGTTGCGAAAACTGGAAGTACTGACTATCAAGTAGATTGGCACTCTTTCTCAGGAAAAAAGCTAAGGGAAGGAAAATACCCAGCAGTTTTTCTCTCAGACTGCTTCTTGAGTGTTATTGTGAGTTACCCATTAACTTCTTAGCCATTTTTGTCTTAGGCTTTTAAATAGATTTATGATTTACCAATCAACCATGAAACAGTGTAAGATTAGATATGTTTTATTTATTTTAAATTGCTTACCTTTATCTCCACAACATTTTCCTTTAAGATGCTTTGTTCCTTTTTTTTTTTTTTTGGGGGGGGGGGTTTTTTTTTTTTTCTAAATTTTTTTTGTAATAAGAAAGGCTGATATGATGACATGGAAGAAAGAACAATTTTTAAAAATCTCCACCAGAATCTAATTCAGTTATTCAAGTAAGAGTTGTTGTTTGGGCTTTTTTTTTTTCTCTACCTGAGTAAATATATTTCTTTGATAGAAGACAATTATAAAATTTGTTCATCTTTAAAATAGCAATGAATTATTTCCGGATTATTTGTTATCATTTTTGTTAAGATTTTGCAAACAGTCCTGTTTTTTAAAATGATGATAGCCCTTCAGGCTTCTGCTACACTTTAAGCCTTTTGTTTCTCTGACAGAATAGACACCCGAAGGAAACATGACCGAACACGTAATCTGTTACCAGAAGGTTTCATGATACTGTCATTTGTCTTCATGTCACAGCGGGGAGACCTGTGCTAGAGCCCATTTTGGATTCTATTAGCGCCATTGGTGCGAGCGCGACCAAGAATTAAATTTGTCCCTGAACGCACACAAACAACAACAACAAAAAAAGATAATTTGACCTTGGGTGTCCATCTTAACAAGCCTGATCTGCACCAGCCCTTTAGAGCATTACATTGAAATCCTGCATCACATCGCACAGGCTCCTACATGAGCTTAGACATCCCCTGATGCTGGTCTGTCATCAGTTCTCCTCACCCTTGATATCCACAGAGCAGGGGGTTAATCAAGGCATCTCTCTGTCCTGGTGACCCCATCTGCCAAAGCAGCCCTGGAAGCCATCAATCCGTCATTTTGCTCTGGACCAATGTCCGTTCACCACAGCCGTTCATTCACCTGTTCACGTTCATTCACGCTCTACAGAGAGTTTATGCCACAGTGACATGATACTTATGCCTCAGGCATATGTATGAAGGCCAGGCTCTAGTACCGTCCTACAGAAAGCACAAAGTCTTTCAGTCCTCATGATGAAAGTACAATGTGCTAACTTCATCAGGTTGCCTCACTAATTGGTTTCTACTGAAAAACACATGGATACTGAAACTAAATTTAGAAAGGCACACTTCGAAATGTCAGGAAGACAGTGACATGATCAGCATAAGCTTTGTCCTGGTACTTACACACTGATATCAGAACTACAAAGCAAAGGATGTTCTCTAATTTTATATCTGGTTATCTGAGCCCAAAGCCTCCTGGTTGATCTAAAGGTCTTTCTGTACAGATTAGATTGAAACGATAGGCTAAATCTTACACATGATATCAGATGAATGTGAAATTAGCTGTGAAAGGCAAAAAATTTACTTTAGGATCTCGTGCTATTTATAGAAATAAAAAGTCATAGAATAATCAGTTTGCTTGATTTACTAAGCAGCTCTGTGTGAACTAAAGCTACTCTGAGGGTAATATCAAGCAAATAAGTTCAGTTAAAGAGAATGACCACCTTTCTTTCACTGGCATAAGAAAGAGTCTCCAGAATATAAGGGACAAAGTTTTGTCTCATCTTTTCAGAAAACTATTTTCCTTTAACAGATTTTTTTTCCCTCAGGTCTCAAAAGTACATTGCTATTGCTCTTGAAAGTGTAACTCAATCACCATGAATCAATTTATTTGTTGAAATGATACTTGTATAAGGTTTTGTATATTTCACTGCATCTCATGTTTTTGAACACCAATTTATTAAACTTCTTACTTCTACAGATAAAATGAATTTGAAAGCATGAAAAATCAATATTTTAAAAGCTTCTGAAATCCATTTTAATCTGTATACTCAGGTAAAATATTGTTCTCATAGCTGCATCTGAGTGGGGCATCTTTAAATCTTTTCAATATATTCAATGATTTTTAATTAATTATGAAGACAATCATTTAAAGAGAGAACATTAGACTAACTCCTAATATAATGCACTGAAGCATACAAAAATAAATATGCTGTACTGAATCTTGCATTACATAACACGCCTCATACAAAAAGTCATGTCTAGCCTTTTGTGAACTTCAGTAATATTCATTATTTTCTGAAACTAAGAGAAATGGCTGAATCAGGTTAAAATCCTTTTCTTCATTGAAATCAAATGTAGAGCCATATATAGGAGACTTAAATGTCAAGTAATGAATGAGGTGCCTCCCCACTTTTTCTGGTTTATGATGCTTTCTTTAGACAAGAACTAACTTTGTTATAAAAAAAGTATTTTTATATAGTTTATCATTTAACCAATGCATTCTGTTAGAAGCTTCAGCACAGATTGCTCTAATCTTAAGAAAGCAATATAAAGGAACAGGTCCTAGCAAATAGGAATATAAGCAATATTCAGTCACTATCTCTCCTCCATCACCGTTTCTGCTATCTTTAAAAGAACAGCACAAAAGATATTTATGGAGCATCAGGAGTTTCACTGAGGTTGGGAAACTATTATGTGCCATAAAACCTGTATCTCTACTAATCCCACGACACCTAGGATCCAACAGAGCTATTAATTCTATTTCCCAGTAATATCTTTTGAAGGTGTTTTGTATCTCTTCAGTATCAGGAGTCAGAGGACAATGGCCTTTTTGTAGAAATTGTTTCCCCCATTTTGCCAGCTATTTTGTCCTATGTAAGTTCATATTTCTGTGCTGGTGGTTTGGTCCCCTTCACATCATCTCCAAGGTGGTCCCTAACACGCAGCCTCTTCCTCAGATAGATACAGAAAGACATATTACAAATAATCTGCACTACTAAGTCTGCGGTGGACATGTAAGACACACCAAACACCTCCATCATTCACATTATCCCAATGATTTCTACCACAGTTGTGGTAACCACCAATTCTCCATCAGACTACCTCACCAAGCAAGAGCAAACAAGATACCAAAACAATATCTTCAAGTTACCATGATATTTCTCCAGCAAAAAAGAGATCAATTTGTCAAATTATTCTCTTTGTTCTTCATACTCAAAGGAGACACAAAGTATCTTTCAAAGGTAAGTTTCGGAGCTAAGATTCCTAGCCACTCTGCTGTAGAAATAGATGACAAGAAGAAAATAATTAACAAATATTACAATTCTTTTACTTTTCTCCATATTTCCAGCTTTAAAATACATAATATGTAGCATGCCTACAAGATCACTCACATATATATGGGATTGTACTATAAAAAAACAGAATGAGTGGTTCCCCTTCTCCAGGCTAACACCTGCTCTTAAGAAGTAAAAGATAGTGTATCAGTAAAGTACAAAGGGACATTTCTGGGTATTTTGTATGATTTATAATGTGTCCTGAATGATTTTTGTACTGTTTCAGTTCCATAGCAAGCAATCAAGGAAAAGTAGCTATTTGTGCATGTGTTTGTTTTCCTTTTCACAGATGGTGATTGCTCAGTGTGATCAGCTTTTTCCCAACGCAAAGTCTTTTTGCAACAGATTCTTATCCTGAACCTCCGCTGAAAGATGTGTAAATGCTGTTGAAGAGGTCCCTGTAGGTTTTGGTTTTGTGAAGGCTTACATTTACTCTGTTTTCTTGCAGTGAAATAAATTAGATCCACAGGACTGTGACTATCACACCACTGCCTAGCTGGGTATCAACCCCTGAAGGGAGAACTTACTCCACAGCTCTCCCCCAAGCACAGGGTCCTCCTCCACACTGCCTGTGAGCTGCCATCCCGCAGGCTGTGCCAGACACCAGCTAGCTGAAAACTCCTCAGCACAGTCCAAAAACATTTCAGGGAGCATGATAGCTATTAAACTGTATAAACATCTATGGGCCAGTGCTGATCCATGTTCTATCCCAGTTCCGTTACACTAGATGTAGCCTAGGTACCATTCAAACCCATAAAACAAAACCGGTTTTCTGTACTGGTTAATAATCTTCCCCATCCACCTAATCCCGATGTGCAGAGCTTCATTACTTCCTACAGACCAGTACAGGAATTTCTTCTAATTGCAGGGTGTTTGGAGGACTGGGTGACTAGATGCAGCAAGGCTGTGGTGAAGATCAACGAGTTGCTAGAAGTGAGCAGATTATGACTGACAAGCAAAGGAAGGAAGAAAATGGGACAGTGCCTGAGAGGAAGGGTTGAGATGAGTGTGAAAAAAGCAAAAGGTCAAAACAAGGAAAGGAATGAAGTGAAAAAGAAAACAAAGGGAACCAAAAAGAACAAAAAACCCAGGGGAGAAGGCAGCTCAAGGGGAATGAGTCGTAAATAAGGCAAGTCTTGAAGCAGGACAGGGTAAAAACAATGCATTCAAAAGAGCTGGACCTGCAGAACTTCACTGAGCTGAATTTAGTGCTTCCAGTCCCTGAGGTGGGAATAGCCCAGGCTAAGAAGGGGAGAGAGCCGTAGTGAGTTTGTCTGTGTTGCTATTTGGATAGATGCTGCTGGCAACATCACTCTATCCTCCATTTTAGAATTGTTGCTGAGCCCTTCATTCATACAATCATAGAATAATTTACATCAGAAAAGATCCTTAGAATCATAAAGTCCAACTATATTCATTCCCATCCTTCTCATCGATAGCCATAAAAGACCAACAGCGGTGTAAGCAGTATGCTTTGCTGCATGCAGGCACCGTCCGAAATGGTGGTCCTGTGCTCAGTGGGAAGACATTATCATAGAATCATGGAATCATAGAGCATGAATCATAGAGCATAGAATCATTAGAGCATGACCACATAAAAGCCACTTAGGAGCAGGATTTAACATCTGTACTTCTTCCCTGGCCAACCCCATCCTTCTAGAGTGGTGCCCTTGGTGCACAAACTGCAAGGACTGTGGCCTCCCAGTTCTCAAAGGACCACATAATCTCCGCATGAAATTATGTATCACTTGCTGTTTCCTGAACTTCAAGATGTAGGTGGTGATGCAAGCCGAAGCTTTCCTTCTGCTACACCACACACAGCATTTCAGTCCATGCAAATTCAGAGGTGAATGCTATGTGTTAGGACTAAACCAAGGATTCATTGCTGTTATGCCCTCATCTGGTGCTTTCACTTCCTGCATTGCTCACTTGGGTTTCTGACTAATTATCAAAATTGGCTGCAGGCATGAGTCATGTGCTTTAACACAACTTGATTAACCAGTCAAAAAAGATATAGTGATTTTTCAGTAACGTAAATTTTTCTAATTAAGTCCTTGTATTTTTTCTCTACAAGATGTGTCATGAAAAAGTGTTCAATCAGTTTAAAACCCTCCATCCTTGAAAAGTGGTCTAACTCCTACACTGATTTTCATATAGAAAAAAAAGCAAATCACAGTGATACAGAGATTTTTTGCAAGAGTTTTTCTTAAATACAGATGTGCGTTTCGGCACTGCTGCATGTGGCATCACCTTTAAGCCTCACTAGTAGCCTTACTACCAACTTTCTGTAGTCCCAACCTCCTACGAAGAGCAACTTATCTTAATTATTTGCTTTTTGAATAATATACATATTATATTATGGCATATACAACTGAAGATTTTGCTGCAGCTATGGGACTAGTGAAAATCAGAAGCTGTAAATCAGGCAGAGTCATATCTGAAGCTTTCTTCGAAAGTGAATTATTGGATTCACAATTCAATTGGATTCACAATTCAGTGTAGATTTAAAGAAAGTGTGCTACCAACTGGAAATTGTGCATCTGCAGGGTAGGTGTATATTATAAAAGGAAGCCTCTCTTCACCATAGGGTTAACTAGAGATGCTATCCCGATGGGCTGAAATCCCAATGCAGCACAATGCCAACACATCAGCTAGGGCCCAAAAGCAGGCAAAGTAGCTAGTTAGCTTGCAGGCCCCTTTGTCAGAGGAGCTATACTGATCCTGAATCCAGCGCTGAACTATTTGGAGTTATTCCAGGTGCCTTTGTGAGGTGGATGCAGTTGTAATACCAGGTAGAGGACTTGCAGCACAGTTTGGCTTGGAGCACTCATGCGATATAGCCACCCAACCCACCACTGTAAGGGAGGTTCATTGTATAACTGCACTGGTCAACATAAACCTACCCATAAGGATCACCTTCTGCGAAAACCAAGTCTAAACACAGGATTTCAGTTGGAATAACCTCAGAAAGACCTTCATCAAAATGTTTTAGTTCACCACAATGAGATCAATTAAGACTCTGCTAGGAAACATGGAAAGGGTATTTCTGAGACAGGGTGCTCAACTGTTGTAGGAATTTGGACAGTTTGACATGGCCCCCTGCTCCTACTTGCACATTACCTGAGGCAACAACTCCCTTTCTGATACTGATTCCTTACTGCATCATATTTAGCTTGTGACAATTAATTATTTCACGAAGATTTAGTATTTCTGGTGGAAGGAGCCAGACTAGATTTTTACCCTTTCCTGAAGTATTGGAGATTGGTCATGGAGACAGGATAGAGAAAATGAAGTTTACAGCTGCTCCTCACAGTTTTAAGGTCTCAGAAGTATTTGCCGAGTGTATCTTATTTATTACTGTTGTCAGACTTGGGGTCAGGAGAGAATTTTCCCCCAATCGGGATTGTCACGGTCTATTTTTGCCTTTCTCTAAAGACAAGGGCATGGCCCATTTTTAAAGCTTGCTTGATTTCACTCTAGAAATGCCACATGATCTTCCCTTCATTTTTTTCCCCCTGTAACAGAAAATAGATGTAGCTTTTAACCTTATACCTTAGGTCTAAGTTGGCTATGGGCTACTGGAAGTGTTTTGTGGCATCTGCTGAGCAGGGATATGAGGAAGAGATGTTCTACAGGGCTTTTGGAGTGAACATCTGATGTATGGTTGCCTGTGACAGGAAGAGAAATTCAGGGCTTGCGTATGATGGTTTGTGGTAAATTGTCTTCCTCCAAGTGCCTTGTGTGACGCACTTCCAACATAAAGCAAGGGGGGACACAGGCCAGCATGTGCACCTTTGACCAAAAACAACTATTTTAACAAAAGTAGTTGAGTGAGGTGCAGCCCATTAGAAGTCACATCTTTGGGACGCCCTTCAAGCACTTTCATCATAAAAGAGTAAAATACCTCTCAGACATCCAGCAGAGCTGACGATACCTCACCTTCATGAAAAAATGTGACTTATAAACCATCTATTTTCCTGTCCTGGTCTCTGTGACCCTGAGGCAGGTTCAGGCAGAGCTCTTTTCTTAGAGTGCATGAAACGTGTGCTCCCCAGCTCTCAGTGTTGCCTTGGCACCTCTGCAGCAGGAGCCAGTGGCAGCAGGCAGAGATGCTGGGCAGCTGCCTGAAATGTACAGACAAAGCAGATGAAGGAAGGGCTGAGGGAGCCCTTGTCATGCTCAGAAAGCAGCAGGTTTACAGTAATGTGGCCGTTGCTGTGGCATATTATGTTCTTTCTTTTTCTTCCCATTTTCTTAGTGCCACCTATTTCTTCTTGCTTTAGAATGGGCTCTTCTTCCCACTCATGTTTTCTTCAGAGAAAAGACAGGAGGGGAGTCAGAGGAAGGCAGCAAGAAAATGCCAGCGAACCGTGGGAGTGCTGGGAGGAGTCGCACCAAATCCTGCTCCCACGGTCGTCCGTGTCTTTGTGAATTCAACAATCCATCAGGCCTGCATTGTTTTTTCTGGGCACTTAGTGTTCATTTAAGTTTGAAGTTTAAATCTGAAATGATCACAAACAAGTTGATCAGGAAAGGCTTCATAATTACATCAAAAACATAACAGCGAAGGAGAGTAAAACAGAGCATATTTTATGAAATGATAACCTGAGGCTACTGACTCCCTATAAGACAATATGTGAATCAGTGGAATGAGCCCCAATGAGCACAACAGAGAGATTCATTAACCAGGAAAACTGTCGTTATCAAGCTACTGGAAAGTTGTCCTGCCACTGAATCTTGTAATGAAGTGTTCAAACTTTTAAATTAATTGAAAAGAAAAAGCAATGAAGAGAGCAAGCAGTCTGTCAAATTCCTGAAAGGCAAATTGTTAAATGTGTGCTTGTGAACATAAAATACATTATTGCTCCATCTTTCATCTTTCCTTTGCTGCTTCATTTTTCTTCTGCTTTCTTTGTGATCTCCTCCTCCCACTGGCTCAAACCAGTGTCACAATGGGCTCTCGCTTTGAAGGGCTGTTGATGGGTGTCCCATGACTCCCAGGGACTCATGTACCCTGCAGGATTACACCAACCAGGCTGCACACCCTGCAAGCCTGGCACAGGTTGAATGGGAGTGCAGAGAGTTACATACAGGTGGGAAAACCACATTGCCATGTTTCAGTGCCCATACTCTACTCTGACTGAAACTGCCCCATTTCAGAGTAACACATTTTAATAGTGTGAATAAAACAATAACCTAATTCTTTTCTCAGGAGAATTACCTAAGTACATGCATTAGTAGTTTACCCTTAGGCAAAAGGGTGATTGCACTGAAAAAAAAAAAAAAATAAAATCAATGTGAACAAACCTGAGTAACATTTAGTCTCTTATGAGAACATTAACACAAACAACAACAAAAATGCTACAAATAATTTAGATCATAATTAAGGTCATTAAAGAAACATGCACTGTATTAAAGCACATCAGTGTGCTTATACCAACACACTTCTGGGTTTCCTATTTCTGTAGGGAACGTTACCTTTACCTACCCCTTGCATAACACCTGCTGCCAGAGCTTATGCAAGGGCAGCCAGAGGCCTGAACGGACTTCAGCTGATGGTATCTTTGTCCCTAATGGAGATGCGAGAAGCACGCTGTTCCAGTTTGCCGCTGTCAGGAAAAAGGGCATACCTCGATTTAGATATACATCTTCCTGTCAGCAGAAGACAAGCTCCCTTCTTGGGAAAAGAAAACTTCCTTTCCTAAGCAAGTATTATTTAGTTTTCTATCAGTCTATAGCACTGTGGAAAATGTTTCACTAAGACAGACTGTGAATTTTTACTCTCCTTGTGTCAACACAAAAAGGGTTATGCAGCCTGATTCCACAAAACCCAGATGCGAGCTAAGCATGGGTAATGCTGATACAGATACTACAGACAAGCTTGAATAATTTGAGAAGGGAATTTAAAAAAACAAGGCTAGTTGCCAGCTTCGCTAGCAGACACATGTGCCCAGAGCACTAATACGAAAATGATTACTGTGTGCGAATGCAGGGCACCAGCAAACTGTGTCGCCAGTCAGAAAATGTGAATTATAATGTATGGGGCATCACTGTTCATGAAGGCAGCTTTGATGCCTTTGAACTCAGAACATAAAACAGATAACAGGAATGAGCCTGATCTCAATACACTCATGCTCTCTTCTCTTGATATACTGCTGGAGCAAAGCAAGCTGGAGGACTATTTTTAGTGTTAGTTCACCTCTGTGGCTTAGCAATCATGCTCCCTGGACTGTAAAAGAGGCAGACCTTGAAAAAAAAAGAGCAAATAGGTATTTTGACAGCTGGAGAAATCATTTTTATCCAGCCTTGGTTTTGACAGGATTAAGGAGAAAGTACTAATCTCATTTGATGTCTAAATTTGGCTGGTAATTAAAAAGTATCTGATTTTTTCTACTGGCCAAAAGAATAAGTAATAGTTCCTTGACTTTGTTGAAAGGGGTCTTCTGATGGATTGGGCTTCATTGTCTAGTGATGGCCTCGTCACTGATACCAAGCAAATATATGCCCTTATCCAGGCTGGCAGTAAGGAAAAAACTGACAATTTCAGGAAACACCAGATTGTTAATGACTACCTGACTCTATGTTCCTTTACTACATGGTTATGATTTGGCCTTCTCACCATTCCATTAATCAAATATCTTCTGCCCTTGGGCCTGCAAAGAGAGGCTTCCTTCAAGAAGTCCAGGTAGGCAATAGGAGCACCTCCAGATCAGCAACCAAGTAAGATTTACATCTTCAGCAGATGCAAAACCAAAACCAAAAGTATCATATAACTGCTGGAAGAAAAGAGGATAGCAAATCTGAAGTTGTCTCTGGCTCAGAAACTGAGCCTCATTTACATACCTTCAGGTACATACCCTCACAGCAATGTGAAAAGCAACAAGGATCCTTCCTATTGTTCAAAGAGACTCAGGGCAGTGAGGTCTGCAGGCCAACCCTAAACGAAACTCCAATTGCATAGCACAGCGGCACGCGCTGGGTCCTGACACAATTGCTGGACAGTTGGAAGGATCCCTTAGATCCTAAGTCTGGTAAACACCAGTGTGAGACCAGGCACTTAACAGACTGATAACCCAGTCATCACACATATTGACAATATTGACTTTACTGGAGTTCACCTTATGTATAGGTTTCTTTTGCACGAGACATTAGGATACATGGGACTTGGCGTTTAACTAGTTATGAATTTCTTCTTAACAGTGATTTTGGCCTTAACTAATTATTATCTCTTAAGCTTTGAAGTTGGCATCATTTTTGAATCTTCAACTTTCTTTAGAAAAACATGTTTTGTTGGCAGCACAATACAATTTTCAGTAGTTCTGCTTTTTTGAGGTATAGAATATACTGTAATGCACTTCTGGATGTATTCAGTCACTGTCTTCTGGTTGGAGCTCGAAAAGAATTGAAACCATTATCAGTTTTGCTGCAGAGAAAGCAATCCTCTGACAAGTATTTTATTCCATACTCAGTTTAGAGCATTAGCACAACAAATAAATGACTGATAAAAATAAGCAATTCTCCAAAACAGATACAGGGTCATGTTTAACTCATTCTGAGCAGTTTCTTTTTTAACAGAAATACAGTGAGTCTCTCTTAACTGTTTTTCCAGATTAGGCAGGTTATCGCGCCATATTATTTAATAATAAGACCTTACTCAGCATTCTATTTCTTTTTTATTTCTAATTTTTGCTGAGTAGAACTGTAGTAATTGGATTCCTTCATTCCTCCTCCTACATCATCCTGGGTCAAACAAATTC
The DNA here is from genome assembly GCA_002844005.1 of Limosa lapponica baueri. Classification (NCBI taxonomy): domain Eukaryota; kingdom Metazoa; phylum Chordata; class Aves; order Charadriiformes; family Scolopacidae; genus Limosa; species Limosa lapponica. The sequence goes on from KZ505635.1 coordinate 55,413, forward strand.
AGGTGATTAAAATGAAATGGAGCAAGTAATGGATAAAGCATTAGTATCAGCACAAAAGTCCTGATTTGAACGCCTTCGCTGTAGAGTGTATCCCTCCCACTGTTGCAGGAGGGTTTGATGTCTGCTGTTGTACAGCACAGCTATGAAATTCGGCTCCTGAGACAATAACGCTTCAAGCACTGTGTGTTTATAATTTATCCACAATAGGCAATAGCATCCACAATAGGCAATAGCATCCACAAGGCAAGCTAGGGGCCTTTCCAGCTGAGAAATTAGGTGAATTGCAATGTCCAAGGCCCTCTGTTTGACAAAGCCTTTAACATGCCCAAAAGGTATTCTTATCTCACTCTTTACTAAAATGGTGGATTGTTTCTCCCTATGGTGGCATTCAGTCTCTTGATGTAAAAAGCTCACTCAGACTGGGGCACTGGAGAAGTTCTCTTGCACAGGCTTGGATTCCTGTGTTTCAGGCAGAGCTTGCCTTCACAAACGCTTTGTAAGAGGTTCGCTTATGACAATGTGTAAGAAAATGTAAAAATAATGGGTTCAGGTTATCCTATGGAGATTTTGCAGGTTCCTGACTACTTGTATTGGATGTTTTAGAGAAAAGCAGGCTGCAACATCAGCAGCTGGAGAAGACACCACAACCTTCAGAGCCTCTCCAGGGTGCTCCAGCTCCTGCTCCCCAGCAGTCACAGCCAACAGTCAGTGAATTAGGAAGTTTCTATGGTAGCAAGCTGGGAGTAATGCAAATGTTGCAGGTCCTTCCCCTCTCTGAACACAAATTGTTCTTGGCGTAGTCCCTTGTGTTATGTACAGCTGCTCTGGTCCCAGACCTGGCCTGGAGGAGTATCAGATCTGCAGATTTGAACATGGCGGGGGGAAATCAAAACATGGAAATACTTTGATAAACGTCTTCTTTTCTGCTATTTCTTTCTTATTCTTCCATCTCTGTGCATCTATGATTCTATGATCTCCACTATATACACAGGATAGTATCTATATCTCCATATTTATGTCTGTCTCACTTCTTCCATATACAAAAGAAAAAAAAAGTTTACCAAAAAGCTCAAGTCTCAATTTACCCCTAGTTTTTGAACCATAGGAAATGACTGCTTAGGAATTTAGTCTGTTCTTTTGATCCACTAACAGGATCTTTTCAGGACATATGCCAGCTTCTCTTTTTCTGCATTCTCCTATTTGTGAGAGCCCTGTGACCTTGGATACTATGGGACTGAGAGTACTTCTGTGAAAGTTTCACCTTTTTCAAGTACTTTACCAACTCTGGATATCAAATAACATAACAAAGCACCAAAAATAGCACATCCCAAATCAGAGCCAGCGTTTACTAAAGGCTGAACACAACTAAGCATTTTGGTAACTTCCTGTTAAATGACCATTTTCTTTTGATCTAGTACCCAGAAAATGCAATGCATAACAGTATCATAAGTGGAGTCCTTGCTGCTCAAAAGGTCTGTATTTTATCTATTTGGTTTTCTCCCACAGGAAAATGTATAAACACTAATGAGTGTGGATTGGGAGCTGCAAGAAATCCAATTTCTATTTTTGGTCAAAGCTCATCTCCAAAAGCCCAAAACATTGCATGTTATAAATTTATTTCTCACCAAAAAGGTACTTGGGAGCTCTACATAACTCTCTTTTCCAAAGAAGAAATCCTTAGGTGCCCAAAGGTCTAAGCATGCCCAGAAGCACCTCAGTGCTGAATGATTTTGTCTTTGAAGCACTGAAAAAATACGTTTATTCAGTGATCACTAAATATAAAGCTCATAAACATTAATAGGAGTAGGCACTGAAGCCAAGGTCTCATCACTTCCAAATGAGTGCATAAACCACCAGGATAAAGAACTGTGCCCCTTGCTTTTCATCTCCTGTGCATCCACACACATGATGTATGGTAATGCACTGCACATGAAGCAATTAAGCAGGAGGGGTGGGCTGAGAGAGGCCTGAAATGCTGCTGTTACAGAAAGCTTTTGGAAGGTAGTAAACATGAGATTAAATCCTAATGCACAAAAAAACGTAATGGAAATCGACTCTCCCATGTCCCATTGTCATGCCTGACTTACTAGCTTGTAAAGGCACATCACCGGTTTGGAGGAAAAGCCCTAGGAACCTGACTTCATGATGTCTTATGAATCTTGAATGATGGGAATTGTCAGAATAAAGGCCCTTATATTGCACTAAGATCTACTTCTCTCTGTAGATTTCCCCCTAATGCAGCTCTGCACTCCTGTGCTGGCTCCCCCGGGCTCCTGCATGTCTTTGGAGGTGCTGTATGGGACAGGCACCCCAGCTCAGAGCAGACTATGGGTGCTTCTGCAGGGCCAAGTGGCTAAAATACAGATGCTGCAACACAAAGTACTGCCAGCTCCATTCTGCTTAATGGATGAAGCTCTCAGTTGCAGACCCCAAATCCCCAGACATTTCAGCACCTTAATGATTTAAGAAGTACTTCTGAGCATTGGCACTACTGTGGCAATGGTAAAGGAATTTCTCCTCGGGGAAAGGGATAAGTCACCTCACATTTATTTGGGGTGCCATATAAAAGGGGTGAGGGTACAATAAGTGCTAGTGGGAGCTTGTTACAATAGAGTAACTGGTTTGCATCTCAAAGCCTCAATTTAAGGGTTTTCAATATAGATAAAAAAAGGCTTAGTCACAGCGTTATTTGTTTTCCATTTTCAGGGAAAATGTGCAAAGTGAGAACCTTCAGTGCTGCTACCCCTGAAGCCTAAGACTTCATTCTTAAAAATAAATGACTTTCCAAATTTATTATTGCACAGAGAGTTTTCACATTATTGGTTCCATTGAATCTGGAGTTTCTTGGAAAGCTCATTGACATTTATCAGCTTTCATCACAAGATAAAGCAAAGGAAATCCAGACTTTGAGACAATTTTTTATTTAATATCACTATGGAATGAAAAAATTCTGTCTTCTTTCCATGACCTGAATTGTCCACCACTTTTGTACTATATTCAGCTTTTTATTACTGTTTATAATATGATTTTAGGGGAAAATATCTGAAAAAGCATGTAAAATAAGAAAGTTAGTTAAGCAGCTATTTGCTTTTTCCTTAAGTAAATTTGTCTCTGACGAGATGTAAAGATGTACACATATATCTATTTTGTATATTTGCATAGTTATACTGTTAATGTTCCATTAATAAATGCACATAATCACATTGAGTGTTATATATCAGTCAGTATTTAGAAGCATGAGAAATTATGTTTGAACTTGACAACATTCTCTGTCCATCCAGATAAGAATGATGGTTGTGTGCCAGATTAAGCAAAGCAAACACATGTTTTCTTAGACAACTTTGCTCTCTAGACTTCATTAAAATTGGGTTACTAAATATATGTGAGAACAGTGCCCTTTCTTCAGGTCAGCAGACAGCATGAATACTGCATGGAGACTCAGTTTTTCGCAAGCGCCCAGCTGAGCCCTCTCTTGCTGTCCCCACCACAGTGGGGGTCCCGTCATGCCCATGAAGCTGCCAGCTTCTTCAGCACTCCAGACAAGCTCTGGAAAGGGATATGGAGCTGCCACATATTTGCACATGTGTCCTGACCATCAGCCAAGCCAAAGGAAGGGCTGAGCCTGTAATTCAAACAAGTGCACAGTCACAGCAAAGACCTCTCACTGGCAGCAAGCCCAACTCTGCTCACCCTGCAGCAAGTGGGATGTTTCCAGGGAAGCTTCAATACCAGACTCAACGGGGTGAAGCATGGCACCAGACCACCACCTCCTGTGGGTTCTTGTGACACCCCAGAAGAGAATGCAAGAAAGGAAAAGAAGAATGTTTGATTTTCTGTTCTTTCATCTCAGATCTGCTTTTCACTTTTTCCTCTCTTCTTTTTACTTCCCAAATTAAACTTCTCTGATGTGCAAGGTGGGCAGCCTTTATTTACTGAAACTTTACTGAACGTTTACTGAAAGGTTGCTGGTTCAGGTTTGTGAACCAATTTTGTGTCTCCTGAGAGGGGTACTCTTAGCCCTTGTAATAACCACAGGATAAAGCTTCACAAGGAAAGGAATATGAAATATTTCCAATAGCATCCTCTTTTTTTGCCTCAAAAATTAATGAAACTAAGGACTTAGTCATTCAGCATTCATAGCCATACCGATGGAGTTGAATTAATACTTCTTTTAGTGCCTAGCTTCCATCTGTTACATCTGTTCCCATCTTTTCTGCAGAGGGTTATTAGAATTTATGTTATTACACCTAATTTTACTTTGTTTTCCATCCAGTTCTTTATTGTCTGGAGCAAGTGAGCCTGAGAACCATCAAAACAGAAATAACCAAGAAAGTTTATCTTTGTCTGATAATCCCCTGCTAGAATACATGAGCGCAACTCTACAAAATTCAGCTGAGTTTTGCTGAACTTCGTGAATGGAAACTTCAGTGTTGTCTTTGGCCTTAAGTTTGCAAAACATTCCAGAGTACCCTACGTCATGATCATCATGTCTTACATCACATCACCATGGGATCTCCCTTCTTCTACTCCTAGTCTGTATACCGTTGGATTTTAGCTAATGATCATGCATTTAATAGCAAAGAGCTCAAATACATTCACAGCCTTGAGGTCAACTGAACCTAGAAATACTATAATGGCATTTTTAAGGAGTGAATTATGTTTTACATTCTTCTGTTGTATTAATAAACTATGTTGTTCTGTGGTTGATATGAGATGATACAGAGGCAGTAAGTGATCTAGCTAAACAAATAGTATTATGCATTTTAAATTATTAAAAGGAAAATGTGGCTACTGACATCACTTAAAATGTTATCTCTTACTATGTTTCATTTCTATGAGAGGAAGGTATTTTTATGCTCTACTGACGCAAGCTAGCATAGCTTTCCATTCCCCTAAAACATAAAGAGGCTCCAAAAAAATGACAATCAACCACTGTGTGAATAACTATTAAAGCAATGAGTGTTTTTGATTTCCGCCCTTGAATAGGATGTCGTTTCCTACCAACTATGAAGTCCAAGATAAAACACTCTAACTAAGCTTATACTAACGAGGTCAGCTTAAAGGTAGGACACTGTAAATATTCAGATTCACTGTTAGCTTCCGTGTACAGCATTGCAAAGAGCGAGCACTGGAAGGCAATACTGCGGATGTTCTAGCTCCTGAAACCCAAGTGAGAAAATCAGGCCCCTACTGCATGTACAAATGTACTGAGAGCAATAATTATTCTACACTTTTGCTCCTGTTTAGGTGTCCTTCCAAAATTTTTTACAGGCCATTTACCATTCACATGCAAAAGCAAGAAACATAAAATAGTCAGGCACAACTAAAAGGCTAACACCTGTGAGCTGAATCCAAACAAGGGACCTTGGCTCACTAACCTCAGACATCTAAACACAGATCTTTACAGCACTTCTGCCAGCTTCTGACAAGCCAGAAGCACATGTGTTCACCAGGGAGTTGTTAGGGAAAACACCAGTAACTTGATATTGCTACTGTCTTAATGATCCTCCCAGCCAGCTTTAGGAAGAAAAACTAATTCCTTGTCAATTTTTTAAAATAGAGGACTTTAGTTTGTCTTTTTTTTAACTCCAGCAAAGAGTTCAGCACTGTTAGTCCCAAAGGAAAGGAAGAGAGGAGGTAATTTTCTGCAAGTGCTTGTGACTTGAAAGGCTAAAGAGCAGTGAAAGGATGCAAATGCTCTGATGCTCCCTGAGCACTTCCCATTTCCTGTATCCAGCAGATGGATTTTGTGAATGCTAGCTCATGGACATTTACAGTCAGGTTTCCAAGTGCCCTGTTGTGAGTCCTGCTAGGTGGCTACAGAGCTAAAAGATGCTGTAGTGTGACACATTGCAACACCCAGATCCTCTCTATTGATCCTCTGCAACTCGTGTTGCAGACTTCCAGTGGTTCAATGGTTTTACCTGTGCAACACAAAACACACGATGTAGGAATGTCTTTCCTCCATGCTTGCTGGCAGAGTTCCTTCCATCAGCCTCTGTTCTCTGTGTCGAGCTGCTCCTGTCTCCTTTGTGGTCTGGGTACTGGTTAGGCTTATCAGCAACCTTAAGATGTGCTTATTGTGAAGCAATCATGTATGTCATTGTCCTATTAGTTCATCTTAGGAGTCTATCTGACTAGAGAATCACAGCAGGGTTGAGAAGGCCATAATATGTCTTGTTAAAATATGGGAAAGTTTCTTGTTAATGGAGAGAGAATAATGAACGTGGGAATTAATTTTAATTTCTCCTTTTATTTTTGTGAACTGATTTGTGCTGACTGGTCCAATATGGACTTAGTAAGAAGTTTCTTCTCACCTTCTTCTTGGAAGAAGCCACCATTAGGGGAGCAATGCTAGGGCTGTAAGAGAACAAGTACAACTGACTCAGCTGGTAGGACATCCCTTCCATAAAGAACCAAAACATATAAAGGTTGTTTCCCAGAAAGGAATTCAGCTGTCACAGAAGAGTAGGGAAGGTAAAAGAGAAATTTGAAAGGGCATCGTGAGAACAGAGGAAAGAAAACTGAGGCAGGACTACATTCAGAGTACTTTTCAGCATTCAAGGACAAGCCAGGAGCCTAAATAGATCTTTGGATCTGGGCCCTAGAGTACTGAAAACAAAGGTGAGGAAGCAGATAGGATTGTAAGTGGGCAAGTTGAATAAAGAAGCCTTATTTTAATGTAAAATATGCAAGAGCATGCTTGCAGGCAGCGGGACAGGAGCCAGCAGAGTTGAAGGTGAGGCTGAGATAATGAGAACAGAAGTTAAAGGAGGAAAGGAAGCTTGAGATCGCAGGGATGGAGGGAGTGAGAGGCAGATAATAGTCCTCAGACCTCAGAACTGGGGAAAGGCTGTGACAGGGAAGGTGAAATAAATGGTGAGGCAGCAAAAGGATGGACAGAGCAGAAACTCTAGTTGGACTTGTTTTTGAAAAAGATGGTGAAGAACTATGAGGGGGAAGCAATACAGTCAAGCAGCAATGATGTGAATATTGGCAAAGAAAACAATAGAGCGACTCTTGTCAGACAAGTTACTTTCTTGCAACTTACAGTATCAAAATATTATCTTCATCATTAGAAATAACAGTGGAAAACAATTTACCTCTGAATATCTGATAATCAAATTCATTCTTCAAGAATATATGCCCAAAAACATTTACCCACTCAACGAATTGCAAAGTTTTTCTGCCATTTGGAAAGAATGAAATTACCTGAAATACAAAAATTAGTGCTTGACTGCCAACACTTGCAGCGTTTTTTACAAATCTACTTTTCCAATTGCTATACATTTTCACGTAATTTCAGCATTGAATTTTATTTCCAAGAAGGAGAAGGGTCAGTTGCAATCAAAAAAGGGGAAGGGATCATACAGACAGTGTACTATTGGCCTGCACATCAGACTGGATTGTGGTAAAGGAGGAGCAGAAAACTAATGAGGTTTTTTCCGTCCATAAGTAAAAACTATTCCTCGAAGTCCATTAAATGAAACTATTTTTGAAAAGTCTTACCGAAAAATATGTTGAAGGTATTCATAGCCAAATTCCAAACCTAAATTTTTCAAAATAACTACTATTTCTTTGGGAAAAGAGTATTTTTTCTCTTAAAGAAGGAGGCGGATTTTAAGGCAGCACTATGTAATCAATTCTGGGGAAGAAAAGGGGAAAAAATAAATGCCTTTCTGGAGTTATTACATCCAAAATCATCGATTCCTATCAAATGCCCTATGGTCCCAGGTCAAGGCTATGGCCTCAAAAGAGGATGTGAGCAGGCTGGACTCACGTCAGCCATGCACCAGGGTATTGAGAAGCAGCCGGGACAAGCATGTCGCTGCCAGAGTGAGAGAACTGCCCAAACAATGGACTTTCCACTGGGGATGGAGCCTGGTTCCCATTGCTCCCTGCTCCTGGGGCTTCTTCCCCAGCAAAACAAACCTCCTGAAACACAGAAACCTACTTCAAATCTTCTCAGCACTCTGCAGGACCTGGGCTTCCTTGGCATAGACACACTGTCTTCCGGGCTTAATTGTCACACGCAAAGCTGCATTATAGTATAAGTAATCCTCCTCTGCTTTGAAGCATGTCTAGGAGTGGAAAAATTCTCTGACTATGATAACACACCAGCAAGCTGGATAAGCTTTGTTGTTGACATTTTATTGGTGGGAACACAATCCTATTCATTGCCCATATATGTGTCCAGCTGTGGTTCAGTAGGATTTCAGAAATAAGGAGATGCAGTTGTGCAGGCAATTTAGCACATTTTAAGGGAGAGGCTTCAGCCTCTTTTCTTTGTTGCTGTTTATTTCCACAAAGGAAAATGAACTCATACAAGCTCTACCTGATATTTACATGCAGAGGTTTCAGAAGACAGCTTCTCTCATCGAGCATTGAGGTTTATTTCTCATTCAGAAATTGATACAGGCAGCTCTTTGCAATTGTAGGACACCATGACAAAATGACTGTGCTTAGGTATGATTTGAGCAGAAATCTCTTTTAGATTTTGTTCTGTGATCAGAGATGAGCTGAAGACATGTATTCCCACCCACTAAAAGTAGGAAGCCCAAGGGGTTCTTTATGTCTTTGGAATTACATGCTACATAAAAGCAATCTCCATGCAAAGTGAGACATTGCTCACCATCACCACCCCAGTCAGTTTTCTCAGGCAAAAGTTTTTCTCACCAAAAACTATGCAAGCTTTAATTTTTTATTATTGCTATAGCCTTTCTATCCATTCCTCTTTTATCTACTCCCTATTACCTTCCTTCCAAACCTTTCTTCTCTCTGTCTCATGAAACACTTCCAAAGGTTGCCCCTTCCTTACTGTCACCAATCCATGTTATTCCATTCAGATTTTTCTGCAGGAAAATCCCCCCCAAAATACCCTAGGGCCAACTGTGAAAAATTCTTGGTCATATTGGGATGTCTGTAGATGACTGGGTGATTTTTATAATCCCATGACCTTCTTGTCTGCGTTTAGTCTAAATATCTCATTACAAACCCAGGAACATATGGGCATGTCTTGAGAAATTCGCTGTGGCACGAAGTCATGCCACCCTTACCAAGATGAAGTTGGTTTGATAAATGCATTCCTAACAGGGCAGCTTCCTTCAGGGGAATGACCTCAGGCCCTGGGGATAGTATCATCCCCAGCACATGGCACTGCACCAGGGCTCGGTGCAGCCTCCTGCCCGAGACACCCCACCTGATGCTTGCAGGGGGGTGACTGCCCAGTGCTGCCTCACACCGGGCAGGCATCCCAAATCATCACTCAAATGCAGTGACACTCAGGCTATAATTCACTTGGGCACTTCAGAAAACCTAATGTCCTCTTCTTCGCCCATCAACATTCACATTGTGATGCTTGTAAATGGTTTTGAAAACATTCAGCTCTCTTTATTCATATTTGAGTCTTTGAGGACAGCAGTTTATTCACTGACTTTAGGTACAAACTTCACTTCCCTCAAACAAAGAAAATTACACCAATACAAAAAAGAGGGGTCTCTCTTCTCCTCACTGCATTTACCCCAAGAACTGCCTGCTTCCAGGCATGGAAGCATTTAAACTTCTCAGTTTAATGGATGGCAATTTAATTTTATTTTTTTCTTAGCATGACAAAACCAAATATTTTTGCCCTCTCTTCCCTCATGAAATATTAACCGTGCTTCTCTGACCTTTTACCAAAAAAGGATAAGTAATAATTTAAAAAACCCAGCAGACACTTTACATGGAAGATTTGAACACAAACTGCAAAGGTCTGGTGAAATTAAAAACCATCAAAAAGAACATCAGCAGCTTAAAGCATAAGCTAGATTTTGCCAGATCCAGAGTCATGGCCCCAAATGAGACCATGACAGCTAAATGATCTTCCAAGAGCTAAACAGAAATATAACTCCTGGAGGTCACGAGTCAGATGAAAACAAATCTTACATGCAAAAGATCCATCTTGCTCCCAGGAAAGATGGGGAACTATGTTAAAAAGCAAAGTTCCCTTGGATGTGAAAATAATATGGAATGAGAAAAAAAAAAAACCACGTGTGAGAAATATAGCAGTTTTGACATAAACCAGGGATTAAAACAACAGAGGTGAAATCCTGTCTCCTGTCAGGTTGGATATTAACTTCAGTGACTTGAGGCTTCATTCTGCATCTGCACCACAAGGTAGGGAAAAAAAAGCATCTGCTCGATTCCTTGAACTGTTCTCTTTCAAGCTGTGTTTTGTTTGCTTCTGCTTTGATCTTTGCATCAATTGCATGTTCAATGGAAGCTGCTTCTCTTTTGTTTCATTTCATAATCAGCGGTACCCAGTCGCTTCAGGGCTCAGCGGAGAGGGAGAGAGCAAGGCCGGCAGCTGGGTGCCTGCTCCTTCTGGGCTCTGCGGAGAGCTCAGAAAAGCTTTTGAGGCTGCTGTAGCCATGTGGAGTAAAGATAAACGCTAGGCAACTCTTATCATAGAGAAAGAGGCTTGAGGAGATTATGGAGAACAAACAACATAACGCAGTGTTACTTCAAAAAATACAAACCAAAAGCGTGGCTCCCAGTACAAGAAAGCCTCTTTTGTTGTGGGGTGTGAAGGCAACATGGGAGCTGTGCTATCATCTCATACCACCTTGCATTGAAGAAATGCAAGGCTGTGAGTCTCTTACACAGAGCCACAGGGTACCTGGGGACTCCCCAGGAGGGAGAGCACTAGAGACAGAAGGTGCTTAGATCCACACACTGGCTCTTCCCAGGGCTGCTGACATGCAAGAGGTGGGCAGCACCCATGGCCAGGGTGTGCTGGAGGTCTGCACCCCCCAGGACCCCAGCAGCAGCTGGGGTGAGGTGCTGGTGCCCCCACACAGGTGGATGGTGCTGTTTGAGGTCAAGCCTACACATCAGGAAAAGCCCATAGACAATAACGGTGATTGGTGCAATGATTTTTCTAGGATGCAATTGCAGCCCTGTCACCAGATACCATCCAAAAGTGGCACAGGACCACTTTGTTATGGCTTAAGGTAATGGCCAAGATGGCTCAGGGAGGGTTTGTGCCTACATGAGTGGCAGCCTAGGTAAACTCTGGCCTCTGAAAGTCACTGAGAGCTTTCTATGCTTTGCTACAGATCCCAGTCCTACCACAGTAACCTTTATTAATAACACTGGCTAAAATGTCCCAATCCCTATTTAGTCATCACATGATAATGAGACTAAGTAGGCAATCTGGTATTTACCCAAAGCTCCCACTGATTTCAGTGGCAGCTGGGATTGCTCAGCAGCTCTGAAAATCAGGCTACTTATATTTAGCTATTTAAATATGGAGCTGGGAACCTAATTTTAGATGCTCAAATTTGAAAATTTTGGCTCTAATATTCTATATCAATTCTTTTTCCACCACTTTCAGCAAAATTTTGAGGAAAATAAGAATATTATGAATAAACGGTGAGATTATATGTTTATTCTCAAAAGGTTGCATTTCGAATATCTTTGATGACTTCTTAAAATAGCTGTAACTTCCAAACCAGTGTATTATACTTTAACCATGTACAACTGGTTATATTAAGAAAAAAAATCCAGCATGCAAAGGTTTTATTTCACCAGGTTTAATTTAAGAAAGTTTTATTTTATTTTCTGGAGAATAAAAGTTTGACCAGGACTCCAGGCAATGGAACCATATCCATTGACTTTCAAAAAGGAAATATAGGACTATGATTTTTTTCCCAGAAGATACCAATCATACTGTGATGCATGTGATTTATCTAATTATCCTTTTATATTTTCCTGTGATAACTTAGTTATATTATACTTTGGAGAATATTTTTAATGCAATAATTCATCTGAATTGTTGAGGCCCATTTCTTCACCCCTGCAGCTTCAGAGAGATTTCATATAAAGATGCTGAAAGAAGGATACCATTCATTAAATGAATCAGTGAATGTGCTTCAGTACAATTTTAATTTGATTCTCCTGTGCTTCACAACCAGAGTATAAAAAACCATGCTTTTTCTTGATTTTTTCTTAATAAGTTAATACAAAGTATGACAACTTCCCAAAAAGTGGTCCCAGTGAAGAAACATCTTATTTATTTGGCTGGAACATCTCACCTGACCAAACAGACACATGACTCCCTCTGAGCTGTTGTGGCTTTTGAGAGGGAGCTGTGACAGTGCAAAAACACTTTACCACCTCTCAGTATTCTGCTGGCAGTTCCCACTGTGGCAGCTGATGTGTACGTAGACCCTACCTGCTGGACCCACAGCCTGAGTGACTGTGCCATCTGCTTTACCGATCATGAGCATGGACAACTTTTGTTTTAGTTACTGTGTACATGGACCCTATCTGCTTTAATGAGAAATCAGGCAGCTCAGCTTAAGCTTATCATCACCAGCAGTCAAACCCAGGCTGCCCTATGGCCAAAGGGGAGAGGGGTGCCCATTAATATTCTCTCTGCTTTTCTCTGCTGGGGGCAGCTGGGCAATGGTAACAAGCAGCGCCCAGGCAGTAAGGTTTTAAAACCACCACAGCTGCTTGGTAAGTAAACATGTTGTACCAATGCCTTTAATAAAAGAACAACGACCACCAAAAGAGCAATCAGAAGCCTTATACCTTTTTCCTTTGGTCTTTCTTCTTCTTTCAAATTTGCTATTCCCTCTACAGGGATTGTTGCTTGTTTTTCTTTCTTTTTCTTATTTTTTCTCTTTTTCTCCCATGATGGCTGATCAATCAGCAATTCTTTCCTTCCATATCCTTCACCTTCTTCCTCCCTTTAAAAGATATTTCCATTTCTTCATATAAGACTGATCTCCATTTCATCCTCCCTCTTATTCATCTAAGTCTAAGATTACTGTAGGGCTTCCTTATGCAATGAGCATGAAAGCCACCCTCCCTGCCTTACTTTCTTTAAAAGTCATAAATTTGCAGGCAGAGACTACCCTGGCTGTAAACCCCTGGGTATCTTTGTAAACTGAATGCTGATCAGAGCCTTTCATGGAGCCCTGTATATATGCTTGGTCACGCAGTAGCACTAGTGCAAGTGGTACACGTATCCAGAAGGGGAGCACAACACATGGGAAGGGATGAGCTGGGAACTGAGGGAGGGAGAGAGAGAGGTGGTCTGTATGTTAAGAGCCTTGATTGCCCGTTCAAAGCATCAGGGTAGCCCAAAGGCTGTCTTGTGAGATGGAAAGGAAGAAAAGCATAGATGGGATGAATCAAGCAAATAGACACTTCAGCTGTTATCCAAATATGCGTGGATCTTCACCCAAACTAAACAGAGGTCCTCAGTAGTTCCCCAGTTACTCCAATTACCGAGGTCACATTCCCAAGGTCACATTTTAAAGAAATATTTAATACATTTTCTATGGTGGGACAGTCAGAGAGGAGTTTACATTTCAACTTGAACTAAAGTTAATTCCTTGACATGGAGTTTTTTGGGGAAGCTGAGCTTTTTATTAGCTGCTCTATGATTTTTGACATGCAAAATAAATACTTTCCATTGCGTTTTTCTAACACCTCTCTCCTTCACTGCCTTTCTTGTGTTTTCTGTCTTGGAATTGTTCAGAATCTCTGACACTAATTTGTTTAACATAGAGAGAGCTCTGACCTCTCTGCTTAGCATATTTAAGAGGTAATCTCCATACAAATTTGGCACAGGAAGTACAGTTATACAAAAACAGTTTGTGCTGAAATCAAACTGGAAGAGGTACAGATAACATGGTCATATTTTTGCACTGAGAACATGCAGAACAATTAGGAAGGGGCATGCAACTGTTTCCTAAACACACAGAATACAGAATTACCAACAGCAGAAAACAGATGCCAGTATGATTATTTCTTCTGTTACTCTTTTTTCTCATGGAAAGTAATTTTTTATTTTTGATGTCTGTTGTTTTTTGTTCAAATATATATTTAGTGAATATGTATGATCATGTAGTTCAATGAAAAAAAGCGAAATTCATGTGAAGCTGCTCTACTTTGATGGGTATATATGCTATTTTTTATGGGGACTAGACAAAATACTCATGCGGTATGAGGTGGTTTGCACTGTAGGTCCATATGACCATAGTACTGTTGGAGAGGAAATATAACAGGACAAGACTTCTGGCTGCCCACAGCAATGAAATCAGTAGCAGACCTGCAGATTCCTTGTACTGGAGCTATAAGACTGCTCAAAGGCCTCAATTTTCCTTTCCTATTTACAGAGAGTCATCACCCACTTAGATACCCCCTACAGTATTTTCTGCTTTCTCCAAGCTGCCAGACAGCAGCAAACAGGCAGTAGGACAAGGATAAGAGTATTCATTTCCTCAACCTTAGGCCGAGATTACAAACTCAGCCCAGGAGTTCCCCAGGTGTGCTGGTGACAGTCACAAAGCTTCAGTTGTTTTCAACTCACAAAGTGTTGCAAGTTCAGCAAGCACTGCTCTGCCCCTCATCCACCTCTGCACCCCCACCAGCACAAATCAAAATTTTATTTCTATCCATCTCCGACATAAAGATGAACTGATGGGAAACCACAAAACAGCTCCATTTGCTATTGCTATGCCAGGCATGTGTGTGAAGCTGTAGTCTCATCTTTCCAGTGTTGTCCGTAGTGGTACTTAGTAAGCGATCCCGAATTCTATGAGCTGGTCATTAACTCAGCCACAGCCTCTGGTCTCTCTCAATTCAAATCTGATCAGGTCCTGAATTAGCAAACGGGGGGGATAATGATAACCTGGTACGGTATCTGAAAGTGCAGAAGCATCTGTTGCTAAACATTAGCCCTACAGCCAGAGGGCTCAACAGGGTTTTATCTTAGTAGAAAAAACCTTAGTAGGTATATGGGGAGGTATGTGTGTGCAGAGATGACCAAAATTTATTTGGGGACAGGATTACGAGAAAAGTTCAGCTCAAGGTCTGCTTCTTCAACAACCTGTAAACATGCCTGTTTGCAGAGAAGACTTTTAAAATGAGAGAGCAGAAAGGTTTACTGCAATCACCAAACCTCCAAAAATAATTTTCTCAATGAGAAATCAGTTGAGACCATTCCTCCTTTTATCACCCAGCAAGCAACAGACAGAAAAATTCAGATTGCAGCCCTTGATGCCAGA
Organism: Limosa lapponica baueri; assembly: GCA_002844005.1. NCBI lineage: Eukaryota > Metazoa > Chordata > Aves > Charadriiformes > Scolopacidae > Limosa > Limosa lapponica. The sequence continues at coordinate 70,475 of KZ505635.1, forward strand.
GCAGCAGAAGGTAGTATCCTACCTGCCTTTGCAGCCTACCCCAGCAGAGCTTCCGACAATTGCCTTAAAATGTTCCAGAGGCATTTTGGCACAGGCAGTGTTTTTGAGGGAGAAGATGAGAGCAGGGCTGGGGCAGCACCATCCTTTCAAAGATTTCTAGCCAGCAGCAAAGTTTCATCCCATCAGCTGTTCCTCCTTGGAACGAAATGGGGATGGTTTGCTGACAAGCCAAATGATGGGTGCGGTGGCTGCTGCCTGAATCCCTTACAATGGGATTGATTGTGTGCGGTGAAAAGGGTTTGAATGTGAGCAGATAGGAGCGAAGATACATAAGAATGCTAGTTTTAGGCTTTCTCCTATTGAAACAGCAGCTAGTGAGGAGCAGCTGTGGTTATCTAAAAACACTCGTGCATGGAAGAGCAATTTTTCTTCCAAAATCTGAAAGAAACTCTAATGATGAATCATAGGCTGGGCTATAAATAAAACATGACTATGGATTTGCAGACCCAGAAACATTCTCATTACAAAATGTTGTTTTTAGGGCCAAATTGCCTCATTTTTTATTTTTTTAATCTATCAGAATCATTTTGGACTAATTACTTCCATGATGTCAAATCCCTTGCAATGCACAGTGGAGTCTGTTGCATGACATGTGACAAGCATTAAAGCTAAGCAAACGAGCCTGGCTAAATATCTGCTAATCAGCATGACTCACCAGCCTGATATACATTCACGAGTTTACATCCTCTTTCTATAGATAATAAATGAGGGAAGGGAAGAACTGCCAGTCCTCAACCTTCCTTGTGCTTAAGAGCTGAATGGTTTCCTAAGCTTCATCTTCCACACTGAAAGGTCAAAGATGCTTTCCGTGTCTAGTGGACAATAAAGATTAGGGAAGAAGTTAACAATACACTAATGACTACTAGTAATAATTATTGGTAGTTATAGTTAGCAATAGCACATATTCTTGCTACAGAACACAAAATGATCCCAGAAAACCTCTGAAATATTTGGGAAGAATTATAAAAATTGGGATGGATGGAACCTGAAATTCATCAGACTTTGTGGGATTGGTACCCAGATGGTAAATGACTGAAATCTCATCCGCTGCATGCATACTAGTCTTGTATGGGACTCAGAAACATGGGACTCAGGAACAGTTTAATAATGCTTTGAAGACAGGCCTTGATTATTGTGTTGCACCATAATTTGAGTAGACAAATGTGCTGAATTCTGCAAGACAGCGTATAGGTATGACTATCTGCGTTTTCAGGTCTTACTGCAGCACAAGATGGTTGCAAATAATAAGAAATGTATTCAAATATCACGTTTTGTTTGAAAGTACAAATTTAAGCCTGAAAATAAAGGTCAGTTGGTTCTCAATTTGTTTGGTATTCTAGTATTACTTTAACTGGTTCAATCTATTTTGGCATGTAGCAGTAAAAGCACAACATTTTATCAAATCATCAGCCTCTCCTATGTTTATGCAGGTGAGCACAAGTATGTTTTTTTTGCTGAGAAGTTCTTTAATGTCATACTCAACTTTTCGTCTTTTCCTGGTTCCAAAGATTACATTGTTTTATGGTCAATAAGGGATTGTTAAACTGCATTGAAAATGTGGATTTCCACAGAAGTGTTAATAAATAAGCTATGTATATTTAGTTGGTCATTCCACTGAATGTGCTGATACACATGCTGATTTAGCTAAGAAATATTTAAACTAGGTTCTTTTTATTATTACATTTTCATTGCTTTTATTGCGTTTAAAAACTGTGAAACATTTTTCAACACTTCACATGTCAACAAGTAAATGAGATTGTCTGAACTTGTCAGCTGCCTCTTGCAATTAAACTTCCATTAAAATGAAGATATTTCATATTGATACATTCACTTGCTTCATTTTCAAACATCATAGCCTCATTGTGCTTCATTTCAAAGAGGATGGAGATTTTCTGGTCTCAATTAATGGTGTAACAATCTTTTGAGTTTTCTTCATAGATAAAATTGGCTTCTTCCCAGTTCTCCCCTACCGTAAGACTGCCGGGCAAGCTTCCTCCTGCTCAGGCAGTGTAATCCCTGTGCCACGGCAGGTAATACATTCTCAGCTACAACCTTTCCTTTATGCCTGGAATATCTCCGTTGAGAAGAGCTTCCAGCTCAGGAGCAGTAACCAGCGCATGAGCTGAATACTTAAGCTCCTCTGAGGGATGAAAAGGCAAGGGATGTGCTTATTCTGATTCAGAAATCTTCTGTACCTGGATGGTCTTCCTACCATATTTCATGTCCTCAGCTGCCTTCCCCCAGACTGACATGAACTTTCTGGTGCTACAGGACTCTGTTTCCCGTCAGTGCTAAAACAGGACAGAGAGCAAAATGAACAGGCTTCTTCAGTGAACAAGATATTGCTGGGTAGTTGGGCAGCGGCAGTAATTGCAATTTTCTCTTAGTCAGCTATTGAATTTGGCTGTTTATGAAAGCTGCTTTACTGGGAATAGGATGTCTCTTTTTTCTTTTTCTTCTTTTCCATTTATTCACACAGAGAGTTTCTTAATTCCCTGATAAGTTCAAGTTTCTTCATCTCTTTCCCTCTCTTTCTGATTATTTGCACCTACTACCAGAAGCTGATGGCATAAAACTGCTTATGTTGTCATCTGAAGCATAAGTGAGATATATAGCATACACTCTCTGAGTCAAAAAATCCGGGTTTTGCTCCACTGGGATCCTATGCAGCATTCAGATTCAATCTACTAGCTTGCCATATGGATAAGCCCTGCTTAAAGAGATGCCATCTGTCTAGCTATATGCAGACATGTGTTCATACTTTCTATTTTAAGTGTTTTCTCCCGATTTTTAATGTTTCTCTTGCGTCTTTGGCTTGGTCACCTGATCAGTTATAGTAGGTTTTATGAATTACTCAGACACTGCATGTGTATTGCCAACAAAATCCTGTTGCACACTGATGGCAGAAACCCTTCTCTGAAGGTGCAGCCAGCTACCACCCCTCTGTCTTCTAAACCACCCTGTGGCTGCCGGGTACCCGGCCCCAGGGGATCGGAGCAGAGCAGAGGGAAAGGAGGCTGTTACATGTGGTTCCTGGCAATGCTGGGAGGGCTGTGGGGGTCTCCTCATGCTGAGCCTTTGGGGTATCCCCGGGATGTAGGACCCCACGGTCATGCACTTCCTGCTGGAACCCACACGCCTCGGACATTGGGACTCCACAGGGCCAGGACAGTGACCAACTCTCCTGGCTTATGTGATTCAGGAGTCAAGTCTCACTGAGGTGAGTCAGAAGAGCAGATTAGTGGTCTAGGTTCAGAATTCATGTCACATGAGCCAAAGCAAGTATTTTTTAGGTGCAAAGGGGACAGCCTCTGTCTCCTACAGTTGTGAGAATTAATTTATTTGAATAAATAAATGTGATAATTTATTTGCCACTTTTTACAAATTCTATTAGAGGAATTTTTTTGTTAGGTAGTACTTTCAAATCACTGAAATTAATAAAGTGACCATGAGTGAGCTACAGCATGGATCATTTTGAAGTCCTGAAGACACAAGACACACCTCTCAGTATTGTGTTTTCCCTTGAACAAAATTCCAGGCTCACTGACCTCTATTGCGAAACTCCCAATGATTTCAAAAGGAACCAGCATTTTACCTGCTGTTTCATCAAAACGTAGAAGACAAAGTACTGGCATTTTACTGTTGTAAAAGTATCCTTTAACTCAGTTTCCACATATCCCATGACAGAATTTCTATCAAGCTGCAGGCTGAGCAGGACTTCTTAACAGGGTTTAGGACAGGTCTTTCACGCTTTTTCATGTTGTTATTTTTAGAGAATAGACTGTGGACCGGGACATTTCATTTTCTCAGTCAGTCTTGGAGGAGGCAGTCAGTGGAAGAATTGATGATCATGACACAAATTGAAAGATAATTAAATGGTAAAGGACAGCATTTGTCTTGACAGACACGTTTCGCTGCCATCAGCAGAAAGATGAAAGGCAGGATAACTATTGTGAAGAGCAAAAGCTAGGTTGGAGGGACACTACAAAGATCTCCAGAAAAACACATACACTGAGTAAAAATGGCAACTTGTTAAAAAAAATCCAGTCAGATTTCTTCAGTGAGAAAATAAAAATAAAAACACATGTATACTTGTCTCTTAACAGCTACATAGCCAAACCTAAAAATTTGGAAATTGTCTGAAAACATCCATATTGCACTGGATTTTAAGTCACTCAATTCTGAATACGTTCAAATATTCTGGAGGACAGCAGAGCTGCTGGAATAATGAGTGGGTAAGTAACAGGATATCAATTGGCATTTTGGGAGGAACATGGGTTTGGTGACAAAGTAGCTGAGATCTTAATGAACAGAACCAAAATATCCACAGGAAGGTTTAAATGTCAAAATGAACTTAAGATCTTTTTATTGAAAAGATGACTTTCTGACCCACCTAAACCAAGTGACATCTTTAGGTGATCCATCAGCTTGAATATTACTAGAAGAAGAAAGTCAACAAACTGTTCTTTATTTTGAATTTCAGGTATTTGTGTCAAAATTTTTTTTGCCCAAAATGTTTGAATTTTACAACCGTTGGTCTATAATTTTCAAATATTTTAAGGACTCAAACAATTTCTTAAAAATTCCAGGTTTTGGCTGTAATGTAGGGGGAAAAAAACTGTGTACAGGTGCATATATTGACTTTGTTTCCATCCCTTAGAACTAGTGTGCTCTCAGTGTCTTGTTAAATCTTTCAAAAACAGATAAACCAGAGATCTAGCACTTTTGTGTTCAGATGTTTTGAGCAACATATGTCATCATCTTTATACAAAAAATTCCAAGAGAGATCATTGATGTTAATAAAAAGCATAAAGACCTTGTAATTAATTCTGATGTGCAATATGGTATCAAAATATTACCACTACATAAGACTGTTGTGTCATATTTCTGAGAGTAAAAAGTAGCAAGACACTGACAAATATTATGCACAGGTCCATAAATTAAAACGTGATAATTTTGCCTTGCTAGAATAATGATGGTGATGAGTGAAATTAAGTGCATGATTAAGAATCGATTTCCTTACACTTGAGAAGTCTCAGGCAAGCACTTCAGCTTCCACCCAGTGGCAACTGCTCCTGAAATCATTTATGGTACAGAGATACTAGCCTGTTCTCAAACTGGGTGACCACGTGCCCTGTTGCACCTCAGCCTGCCATGGACAGACGAACAGGTTCCTCCTAGCCGAGTGAGAGAAAGTGCTACCAGATCCTAGAGGATTCTGAACTCTGATTTCAGGGACAGATCTGGCATTCTTATGATTTACTAGGCTTGAATTTTGCACAGCACGTTCGGGGTGCAGTCGTCCTATCTGCACATCTTCACCTCAGTGTAGTTATACCATGTAGATACCTGACTCATGATTATGCATCTGAAATATTTCAAAGAAATGAACAGATTCCTAAAATGTTCCACAGTGTGAAATCTTACAGGTTGCAAAAAGACAATTCCCCAGACCACAGGGAGTTCACAGAGAAGAGATGAGTATCTTTTAGTCTTAACCCCTGCTCCTGGATTTCCTCCTCTTTTGATATGCACCCACCTGTTGCCATGGTTTCCAGTGCCAGCTGCATCTTTGTCTTGTATTTGTCTTTTTCAGACATATCTAATGTATGGCAGGGTTCTGGGTCCTTTTTCTGGGCAGAGCTGTGGTGTCCAGAGAGTCTCTTGGACTCCTCCCCAGCCATGCTTGGCCAACTAAATTTGGCCCTAACAAGCCTTCTGCGCACGACGGTGGCTATATTTTTAGCACTGTTGTCAATGCTGAAATACATTGCTGAAATGGCAAATTTCACATTAGGACAGCTCTGTCTGAAGCAGAATGTAAAATTCATTGGCCCTTGCCAAAAATATGCACCTTGTCTGGCCCCACCATGCTATTTCATTCCCAGAATCCATGAAAAATAGCATAGAACAGAATGGCTTCTTTCTCCTAAATTACTTCATGCTATATCACTTATTAAAAACTTACACCGAGTCAAACCATCTTTTTTGCCTTAAGAATTTTCTGCATTAACTTCACAGAGAATTAGGCAATGTGAATGTCAAGATTTATTGGCAGAGAGATCTCAGCCTATGAATTCTCACTGAACAGATCATAAATCTTCCTGCTCACCAGGAAGATCTTGGATTCCTTATAGCTACAAACACTCAGTGTAAGCCAGGTCAAAATCTAGCTGACTCCCTTTTCCAGTTCCTTTTTTGAAACATCATTATAAACTAGAAATTGAATTATAAGTCTCATAAATATGTTATTTACCTGCTGACAGGTAGCCTAGACAGGGTTTGCTATATTGCATTAGGATATTACTAATTCAGGAATTAGTGCTGCAAAAATTTCACAGGCTCAAAACTCACAACATCCTCAGGTAGTCTCTAGACAGAATTTTTTTTCTATTTTAAAAATATATATAAGATTAAAAATGGGCTATATCGCAGAAATAAAAGTCTGTAAAAAACCTAAAGTGCTATTGGTAATGTGCATTTCCACACCAGCTTCCTGCTCAGGACACAGAGGTCTAATATCCATCCAGGACACATTCGTTCACAACTTCAGATGGATTGTTTTACATTAGCTAAGGGGTGAAATAACTACAACAAATAGACCAGGATTGTTAAAAAGAAGAAGGGAACAGGAAAGTAGGAAAAAGGGAGGGTGTGGTGTACAAGAGGGGGTGGCAGAATTTGCTGAGAAGATTACATCTCATCAGGTTTCAATTAAAAAAAAAGGATTTAATAAAACAAGAGCTTGATATCAAACCTTCAGAAAGGCCAATGCTGAACAAGCACAAGAAGTTAGTCAAAGCAATATGCAAGTGGGTACAGGTGATAATCGAAGAAGCATCACTAAAACTGACCTCATCCTTTAAAAAAACCTGATCTTACTTTTAAGAGAAGGAACAAATTTCTAAGAGATAATTCAACAACTGTACCTAACTGCTATGTTCACACCCAAAAAAACCCCTAATTTCATACATACACAGTTATCTGCTGTGCAGCTGAAAGTACTCATTTACATGCAAAGATTGCAAATCTCTAGGGGTGTGCCCAAAACTTTCTCTGAATTCATCGTTGGAGCCAATGAGGAGGGCTGTAGCCTTCTGAACAAATAGACGTGTGAATAGGCCAAAGGAATGGAGAATAAAAAAGAGAAAAAAAATGTCACACCATGTTCTGAACGCCTGTCAAAAACAGGCATTCTTCCAGGGCATGTTAACTTCTCTGGTGGAGTGGATATTTTTGATTGACAGGACTGAAATAAAAAGGCTGAAGTGTTGTTGATACTTTTTGCAGTAAAACAGCTGTATTAAATTACGTGTTTCCCTCTTTTTGTCAACAAGTTGGCAGGGTGTACACAATGTGTCAGCTCTGTAATGACAGCACCACTTTAAAATGCAGTTGGAAGAGCCTGGTATGAAGGCTTCTTTTTGTGAATAGGTATCTCTAACAAACAAAAATATAACCAGTCGTGAAGAGAATCGGTGGGTAATGTGTGTCAAAATGATACCTCAGCTTTATAATATCCAATTCCTGGCTTTGTCCAGACATTAATTGGCAGGAAGGCATGCCCACAGTCTGAGTCATAAACTCCCTCACTTCAAGTAACAGAAATCCTGTTCCTGCAATGTTTCCAAGCAGGCGCTCTGTTCCCTGCCGCCTGGGTAGTTAACGATGGAAACAGCACAGGCACCATATGCCTGCTGAGGCACCTCAGAACAGCTCTGTTGGTCCTGGCCCAAAACAAGGAGTGAAAAGCCATGGCAGAAATGCAAAAGTGCCACCAAAAAGCTTGTTTTAAAAGAGCCCTGATTTCAATATGATTTACCTTTGAAGCAAATTATTGAGTTGGGTCCTAAGCAATCATCTTGTGTATCCTTATTAGATGGTTTTGTCCATTTTACTGTACCTTAATGCCTGTACCTAGTGCCTACAGAACTGCTTTCTGCTCCAGGAGTGCCCAGCTACAACTATACCTAACCCTAATAAATCCGAGTCTTTGAAAATTATGTTCTCAGATACCATTTGCAAGACCTCATTATCAAGCTGTGCTCTCACGCACTAAATGCATCCTTTGCACCTGATGGATATCAATGAACACTCTCTGCAAGATGTTGCTGTTCTCAGAACCACTTTAAAAGTTAAGAGAAAGGCAGAGCGAGGGACTTTGCTCATTCCTAGTGAGAAAAGGATGAGGGGGCTGACAAGCAATGCAGCCCTGAGGCCATGGTGAATGCAGTCCTGGTAGAAAGTGGAATAGGGACAGCTTTTGCCATGTAACCATAGTGACTATCAAGGAGGTGACTGCTGTGACAGCAGCCCAGAAAGCTATTGCGTCTGTTTCTGAACAGAAAACCTGCTCCATCATCAATGGCAAAGAGAAGTTGAAGAAAAGGATGGCCGGAGATAAATGGTCTGCCAGTCAGAATATTTTAGTCAAAATTTTTTCCTGGGTAAGTAGTATTCACACCCACAATGAAATGTCTTTAGTATGTGTCACTATTGACAGCCTTTCATTTAGGAAAAAAAATGCTGTGATACAGAAAAGTCCAGTTTTAACATTTTAGAAAAACAATATTGAAAATCTGTTTTAAAATAAAAATTAATATAATGATGCTTTCATGAAAAGGTGAAACTTGAAATGAAAAGTTTTGTCTCCCCAAATCAAAGCTAAACAATCCAGCTAATTTAATACAGTTTTTGAAATGGTTGTTGCTCTTCTCCTACTTCGGAACAAGTGAAACATTCAGAAAATTAGAATTTTGAATGGAAAATACATTCCCAGTTCAATTATTCAGTTTACAATGCAAAGCTGACAGCCACTTGGGTTTGTGCATACATTAGCATAGGTTTGCACATATTCTGCACATATATCTGGAAATATTTTGATATTGCTAAAGCCATTTCATCTTCTGATAGACTATTCTAATCTTCACTCCTGGATTATCTAGGCAAAGGAAATATTAAGTCATTATCTGAATTTTCTCATTAACTGTATCTCCTATGTATTAGATACCACATATGGAATTTTGCTGTACTTTCCAAAGCAACTGTGTGTACTCAGGATCTCTTTCTTTTCCTAGAAAAGGCACATGAAGCTAATTTATAATAATAGAGGGTAAATGAGGCTATGGTGGGTTAGCCTTAGCTAATACACAAACACCCACTCAGCTGCTTCCACTCTCTTAGTGAAATGAGGAACAAAATAGGAAGAACAGGAGCAAGAAGGGTCATCAGTCAAGATAAAGACAGGGAGATCACCTACCAATTACCGTCATCAGCAAAACAGACTCAAACTGGGGAAAATTAAAGTAATTTGTTCCCCCACCCCACCCCCCCAAAAAAACCCAAACCAAAACAACCATGTAATTACTAATTCGAATAATGGGGAAAAAAAAAAAAAGACAAACATTAAAAAAAATCTTTCCTTCCCCATTTTTCATGCTTTCACTCTACCCTCCTCTGCCCTGTTTTCAAGCAGCAGAGGGTTGGGGTATTTTGGTCAGCACACCGCAGTTTCTCCCTGCTGCTCCTTCCTTCTCATACTTTTCTGTGCTCCAGGAAGAGCTCCCTCTGTGGGCTGGGGGTATGTGCTCTGGTACCTGCAACACTTCCTCCTTCTCCTGGTCCTATGACCTTGCTGTTCTCTCTGCTTTTTCTCATTCTTTTTGTTCCCTCCTCCTCCCTCTGTGGCCTTCCGCTCCTTCTTAAATGTGTTTTCCCAGAGGTACCACCAGCTTGGCCAATAGGCTCAGCCACGTCCTACAAGCAGGTCTGCTGGAGCCAGCTTGAACCGTCTGTGTCCAGCACAGGGTAGTCCCTAGACTCTTCTCACAGAGGCCACTCCTGCAGCCCCTCTGGTGCCAACACTTTGACAACGACACCCAATACAGTGCCCCATGTCAATCTGAGCTGTTGTATTGGTGAGATTCAGCTCACCTAACTTCCACCATTTAGAAGTTTTCTAAAGAAGATACTTTCTCTACAATGAGGGTAACATCTTCAGAGGAAAATTCACCCCATCTTTCTGAAGTGTTTTTGGGATGGTACACTCCACCTTTTGGAGCTTCCTGTTTCTTGAGATTAAGAAACCACAGAGGTTGCACCTTTTTTCAGCAGTGGTTGAGAAGAGTCCCCTCCCTCATCACAGCTGGTAGTCCGGGTTCTCCTTCTCACCAGGAGAGAACATACGAAGAGCAATTCTTGCCTCCAAATGTAGGAACTTTCTGATTTCAGCTGGGGAATTATCTCATTTTTAGCCATCAAAAGCTCAGACACATGATGGAAGCTTGTCATCTGATCTCCCCTACTGTTGATGGAGGAGAGTCAGGCACCTTGAAGTGCCTGATTGAACCTACCCGCTTTAAACCCTTTAGACAGAAGACATCACCCTCCTGAAGTATGAACTCTTTCCCTTGTCTGTAGAGGGGATCCTGGTGACTGACATGACTAAACACCTCTTCTTGAGGAATCTCATCCTTAGCCTTCAAGACCATATGCTGAAATTAATGCACAGATCTCTTTCTATATCAGTCTTTGTAGGTGTACCCAAATGCTGTTATTTACAGAAGAGTCTGACAGGCAAAGAAAAGTATTTAATAGAAAAAAATTATAAAAGGAAGGCCAGCTAAATAATCTGTAGTCTGCAGGCTATAGGCTCACAGCAAGCCATCCTGCCCTCCTGCTAATCCCTGCCATCAGACAAGAAATACAGATGAGAGCAGCCACTCTCCTCCTTCAAACCTGAGATTTTGCACTGAATTCAAAACCTCGGCCTGGAGAACCTGAATAATTTACAAATTGTAGCTCTGTGTTTCCTTAATCACTGGTCCTTGTATGCAACAGTTAAATTTGTTTGGCAACGTAGAATTTATATATTCTATCATTCTCTTGCAGTCAGTTGAATATGCCTGACTGATGCTGGAATGATACACAATCTCTAAATAAAATTACCAACATGTATCAGTGACAAAAAGAGCACCTGGGAGACCTCTACAAGGATTGCACTACTTAAAAAGATGTAAAATCTATGGATGAGGCTCTTTCTCCCCATATACATATTCTACTGTCATATTTAATAACCTAGACTTTTGATGAGGAAGGGCGTTAAATACTCCAAAGCTTTCTTGTCAGGGAACATTAAGGCCCTCTGTTGTGTTAGCCCAATACCTGATGACACAGCTTTCACAGTTTCAGAGCAAAGTGTTGACCTGCCCCAATTTCAATTACAGTTGATAATGATAAATGGCAATGTACTTGTTTCCAAATGCTCCATTCTTCCTGAAGAGATAAATTCACAAAGCCTGCCATCCCAACTGCTGCTCAGTTAACTCACTCTTTTCTGTATTTCAAGGCAAGTTCACATAAATTGGTTTTCAAGGTGTTTACTTACAATGCATCTTGAATTTTTTTTTATTCTTTTGTAAAGTTCTTGCTATTCCCATCAGGTTTAATACTATATTTTGTAACTTCTGTCTCTTATAATTAGCAAGCGCTATAATTTTCACAAGTTAAATTGCATTGCTTTTCTCTATACTTGAATATTCTCCCACTTGTAAGATACTAGCAGTATTTTCTCCATTATCCTATTAAAATCTCTTCCACTTTACATCTGAGGTAATCAAACATATTTAAACTATAATAAGCTTTGCCCACCTTGTGGCCCCAGCTAATAAAGTTTTGATGTTTCTCTTGTGCTGTTGTCCTAATCAAACCCAAGCAAAAATATTGATCAGACTATTTTAAACAATAAAAAATGAAAACCGCTTCAGCAGGTGCATAAATTCTACAGGTTTGTGCAATTTGTCTTCTTGCAATTTATTCTCTGCACTATCCCATGGCTGTCATCAGCTGCCTCGGGTGGTGAAATCAGTGTTCCCTCATAGGTATCTGATTTTGAAAAAAACCCACAGGCTCTATCCCCTTTAAAAATACCTTATATTCAGCAGCCAAAGAATGTGTCACTTCTCAAAATCTTGGTTTATGCGTTCGTGTTTTCAGTTTATGCAAAATACCGTTCCTCACAGAGTGTGCCCAGGGTGGCTCCGTGCCTTGGTGCACCATGCCTGCTGGTGACCAGCAGGACTGTACAAATCACAGGTGGAAACTTAGTGACTACTTTTTTCCCATCTGATTCTGTGTCTACCGGTGACCCCCTGGGCCCTACAAATGAAAGGTGGAAGCCCAGTGACTACTTTTTTCCTTTTCTTTTTTTTTCCTGATGGTGTTCCTTCTTGATTCACTCCGCAGTTCCAGTGAGATGCACATTTTCTTTTTATTTCTTATTACACAGCATTTCTGTAGGCTGATAAACAGCTGCTGGATATTTTCTATGCCAAAGAAGATCATAGCAGTGATAGGGAGAGTGCAATTCTTACAAAATAAATGAGACATTATGTAAATAAAACACTTTTAAAGCCTCCAGGCTGCAAGGTGCTATCCAAATAAAACAGTATCACCCACAGCCTCATGTGCTGCTTAAAAAAATCAGGGTTAAGTGTCAGTTTAGATGTGCATTTCAATTAGGGTTAATAGTTCCACAGTCTATGACTCATGCAAAAGCATTTGTTTGGGGGCGAGGCAAGACACACGTGAATGTGTTGGGGGAGAATTTTGCACATGAGCCTGATGCTTGAACAAAAGGACTTGCAAATTCTCTACTTGTTTCAATAACTTACCCAAGCAGCTAAAAGCTATTTTCCAAAGAGTTCTTCCAAAGTACAATTAAAATAAGATGATAAAAACTAGAGCTCTTCCTAGAAGATGAGGCATAGCATCCACTATTTTTCCTTTGGACCTGCCTGTTGTTATGCATTCTTTATTAAATCTTTCAGGTTTCTTTCTTTTTTTCTTTTTTTTTTTTTTGTTCTCACTGAATGGCTTTCTCATTCTCATGTAAGGATTTTACTTTGGTGTGTATTAATCCTCCGATTACTTTAGTTCAATAGTAAGCAATCAGGGAGGCAGAACTGCCCAAGAATGGGCACCAGGGTGGGCAGCAGCACTTACCTCCCTTGGAAAATGGTTTTCTAGTATGGGGATTAAAGGTGCCGTGTAAGAAATTAGTGACAGATCCTGGAAAGAGAGGTCAAGTGGTTAAACGTATTTAAATATGTGGGTATTGGTACTGTTTGCTAGGTGCCAACCACACACACTGTTTCAGATGTTGGAAGCACACCGAAGAAATCCTGTACTTTGCAGGACTGGTAAGAGAAGATATCATCAGGAGGAGGTTCTGAGTGCTGGGTGACAGGTGAGTGACAGCTGCAACAAAAGCCTTTATTTCCTTTCCTTTTCTGACTTATACAAACAGGTTGTCATGATGATGGATGACCTAAGTATACCTAACATTTTACAAATAAATGTCCGTGGTACCAATAACCATGAAAGAGGGTTGATATTTATATCATCTAGGAATCTAAAGTGAAATAACAGTCATTTCTGTGAGTTACACTGAATGTAACCATGAGGTATAGTGAAAATGAAAATATGTGAGTAAGTGAAAGAGCACAGAGGTTGTATTAAGGAAAGAGCTTACTATTAAATCAGCCATGACCTAGAAGCTAAACCAAGCTTGTGTTCAGCCTGATCTCAGGGCTGCTACCGATCAAAGAAGAGGCCAGGAGAAACCCTCATTCAATAGAAAACGCCTGCAACAATTAATCAGCAGGCAAATCTTTTGTTATTGATGTTGTTTTGGTGGAAACATATTGGACAGAGACCTGAAAGGTCTCTCCCTGTCACTGTGCCCTGCTGTCATAGAGAACTGTAAGGCTTTGTTTCCAGGAGGGCACTCTCATTGAGAGCAGGCAGTAGTGGCGCGGTTCTCCTTTCCTCCTGGAAGAATATAAGCCAGCCAAGTGTTCTTGCTAAAGAAGTATTTGTATTTCTGCAAAATGTGCTTCTTTCCGCACAGCTGTAAAGCAGCTTTGCAGAAAAGTATGTGGGGTTCCTGGTGGACACCAAATTGAAGATGAACCAGCAATGCATACTTCCTGCAATGGTGGTTAATGGTGTCCTGGGCCTCCATAGAAGGAGGGGTGCCAGCAGATTGAGAGAGGTGATCCTTCCCCTCTATTCAGCACTTTTGAGGCCAAACCTGGAGTTCTAGGTCCAGTTCTGGGCTCCTCAGTACATGAGAGATACGGAGCTACTGGACAGAGTCCAGCAAAGGGCCACAAAGAGGATTAAGGGACTGAAGCATCTGTCCTCTGAGGAAAGGCTGAGAGAGCTGAGACCCTTCAGCCTGAAGAAGAGAAAGCTCAGTGGGATCTAATCAACATATATAAATAGCTGAAGGGAGGGTATAAAGGAGGCAGAGCCAGGCTTTTTCGGTTGTGCCTAGTGACACCAGAAGCAATGGGCACAAACTAAAACACAGGAGGTTCCCTCTGAACATCAGGAAACACTTTTTACTGTGAGTGTGACTGAGCACTGGCACTGGTTGCTCGGAGAGGTTGTGGTGTCTCCATCCTTGGAAATATTCAGAAGCCACCTGGAGTTGGTTGTAGGCAGCCAGCTCTAGGTGGCCTTGTTGAGCAGGGGATTTGACCAGATGCCCTCCAGACGTCCCTTCCAAACTCAACCATTCTGTGATTCTATGAAAATGTAAGGTAAAAAGACTTCAATGCACTGATTACTTCATTTTATAGAAGAATAAAATTGTTTTCCATCCAGCACTGGCAATTACAGCTTAATTTTTACCTTCTGCACATAATCTCCACAGGACTTCAGCACATTATCTGCCTCCTTCCTCCACCTGCTCAAAACACCTTCTGTTGCAAAAACACGTGAGACAACACTTAAACAACTCTGGAATGACAAACAACTGACTACTAAGTAGCTCCACCCAAACATTATCTATTTCATAATACCGCCACTGCAGTTTTTGGGAGAATTAAAAATACCCTTTTCCTTAACATTTAATGCACAAAAATCGAATTGTCTGACTGGAAAGCTTCCAGATTTTCATGGAAAGAAGGGGGAGCTAAGGGAGGCAGGTGTGACCACCACAAGGAGTCAATATTTTTGGTAAGGATATAAAATATGGAGAAGCTTTGAAATACAAAAGAGAAGTTGGGCCCCAGGTTGCATTAGGGCAGCATTTTTAGCATACCAGTCTGGGCTGTGGTACACTGGCTCCCTGGTGTTGCTACCTTAGCCCGAGGTCTCAAAAAAAAAAAAAAAGGGTACATAATTTTCCAGGTTGCTTGTAGAAGCACAGATGCTTCAAAAGAAACTTTTAATCTGTTCTGATGTTCACTACTCCTGGGAGAAGAAAGCACTTCATTCAGAGTTAGAAAATATGGCTGGAATCAAGCGGCTCCATTCTGCAGTTCTCCACAACAATTACTATTGCGGCTTGTTAGACAGTGACCTTAATTTCCAGGAGAAGGAACAACTGTGTAGAAAATTCACGAAGCACTGTATTGATCTGCCTTGCAAATTTAAATTTTCCTTCTCATCACTTCATTTACATTGCCAATGTCTGCTGGTGCCTTCATTCATTAATGCTCCATTACAGTCCTGTACATCTTTAAGGAAAACTGACACTACAGACTGGATTTAATTCACTCAGTGAAGAAAGAAAAAAGTCATAAATCCTTTATAACAGGCTTCTTCCCACAGTTTTAACTCTGTTATTGCACTGCAAATAACTAATGCAAGTATTAACTGAGGGCAAATAACTAATGCAAGTATTAACTGAGGGCCTTTTTTTATTGGATCTTAGTAAGAAACTTGCAATTCAAATAGATTCATGAGCATTTAGAAATGTACACAAATCACATACAAAAATTTATCTACCTCTCCCTTGGCATTCCAGCTTGGGTTTGTAAACTGGAACCAACAGCCTGCTTCAAACACTTCAGCAGTACTTGATTGCCTCCTTCCTTTCAGTAAATGTGCTAATCCTAAGGTTTTTAATAACATTAGCTTCATCTAGACATCACATTTTTTTACATTACATTTTATCTACTTAAAACCACTTAAAATTAACCAACCAAGGGCTTTTGGCAGTAGAATGTTAACAGGTAATACCAACTCCTTCCATGTCAAGTATTATTAAACTTACAGGTTATTTTGTTTGGTTTTAAAAGCTTGGTTAGGAGGCAAGTTCATTTAATAACATTGCAAATCAAAGCACTTTATTTCAGTTAGAATTAATTACATTCAAGAAAACATATACAACATTATAGAGGGAAAAAGCCCAGACACAGCAATTAAGTGACATTTCTTCATTAAATCAAAATAATTCCATTCCATTCTTTATTGAAAGGAAAGATTTTCCCCATTTGCTCTAGAGTGGTTTCATCTGGTATAGTTAAAGAAACAAAGTGAGTTCATATCTTTCAGTTACTACCTGGAGCAATGTAAAGTTTGATATGATCTGCTTGTAAAGAGGTGACATAATTTTGTGCAAGGTTCTCTTTTTGGAAATGAAAGGTATTTCTGACAATGTTGCAAAATATCAAAAGATGCTCGCCCGATCTAATTTGATGATATGATACCATACTGCCACTGGCCAGGTTGTTGAACAGCAACGTAAACTATATCAGTGTTCTGGTTGCATTTTCTGGTTCTGCCATGAGAAATGTTTTCTTTTTTGAAGCATTTATCATCACCATGGTTAGAGTCTGACAACACTGGTGGTTACAATATGTATAACCCTTCACTGATTAAAGCACCTACTGTGTCTGAAACAACAGTATGGAATTTGGGAGGCATTTCTTCAGTTAAAACCTTTTGGACATGAAAGCCATGTAGAGCATACTGGAGTTTCTCCAGCCAACACCATGTCCCCTCTCCTAGAACCAGAGCAGACATGCATTTGTGGGCTGGCTGAACACAGATATCCCCCATTACATGGGCAGAGTATTCTTGCTCTTAATGGGACAAACCAAATACAAATCAGAAAACAAAAAATCTAGACATTACCCATCCATTTTTACTGCTTATTTAAATGATCATGCACCCTGGGGGTCTATTTTCCATCTCTGTGTATGGTTTGGGAAGTTCCCAGAACTTCTGTAGCCAACTTCAAAACTCAAACCTGGGCCAAGAGCCTGTCAACATTGCCCAGGATAAAAGTTTTGGAACCTCAAAGGGTTCAGGATTCAAAAGCTGTTGAAAGATAAAGGTACTTAAGCAGTAGGATGATTTTCTGAGCCTACTTACTGCCTTCTACCAGATCAGCTGTACTGAAGAATCAGTCAATTCTCTGCCAATGGAACTTTTTTTCTGGCAAGTCTAACCATATTTGCAGTAGCAGAAATCAGTAGCCTCCTGGAAGGAAGCCAGCTGGCCTTGGGAATTGGTGGGAAGGTTTGATGACAACCTATTCTAACAATCCAGTTAATTAGGTGAATGAAGAAAGATCACTGTAGATTACTAAACTTCAGAGATTTCATTGCAGAGAATAGTCCTGGAATAAATAAAATTCATTTTTATATATTATTTAAAATTCTTTCTGACTTGGGCATTGCCATTCTACCTGGCATTAAAATCCACACTGCATAAACTCTTCCATGGAGATCACATTTTAATTACAGCAATGCATTTGGTACTCATACAGAAACCGTACAATAGTGTTCTCTTAGCTGACATGCAACATTAAATTCCACAGAAGAATCAATTCTGTATAAGAACAAGGCACAATGACAAAACATCAAAGGTCTGACACATCTTATCATGCATATAACAATGTGGTCCTTATGCTGCACTGCAGCAAGCAATTTATTAATTAATGTACAAAAATATTACATCTGCTACAGATCATCTTTATTATTCTTCATTTTCTACAAATGAAGTCCTACAGAGATTGCAGAATCAACCACTCCCATATAAGTATTATTAAGAATAATTATTGTTATTATTATTGATGTTATCTTGATGAAGAATTCTACACAATTTTCAGGTCATTTGATTTCCTTTTGCAGAGGAACAGAAATCTCACAAGAGCTGACAATTGTGAAGAGCAGAAAAATATTACTGATTCTCTAGGTTTTGTTTCACTCTTGCAGTTGTGGATAACAGTAAATCCATATGGAGAGCTCTCTCTGATCCACTTTCTGAGATGAGGTCAATACCACCCTTGTACAGCCTAGGGTTTGCTCTTCAGAAAGAAACTAGAAAATATAGTTTGCTCAAGAGAAAAGAGGTGGGTGATCTGATTAAGTTGCTCCTTCCTCAATTAGGCTGATCTTCTAAGATCTAAAATAAGCATTTGCATTTAGAAATCCTACACCCTGCGGCTTTACTTTAATCAAATAAAGGCTGCTTCTGCTATTTGTTTCCACGCTAGAAAGTGCTTCACTCCTCAAAAAATGCAAGAGTATTAATCTGTGCCATTCTGCAAGTGCAGCCTGCAGTCAATTTCCGTTCATTGGTTAACACAAGTTCTGTCATTCACTGGGGAATGTGCATTTCCAGCTTATCATACAAATGAGCCAAGGGTGAAAGAAAACAGTGGAAAAATTATAGTGCCAACACAGAAAATTATGATGCATGACCCGAAGAGATCAAAAAATATAGACTGAAATTGAAAAATCCTTTCAAAGTAGTTGCAATTAACTGAACGTAATTGCTGCATGTGAACACCAGACATCAGCCTTGTGTTAATAATATTGGCTTTCAGTCACCATCAGGAAGGGCATTTTAGCTTATTATTTTCATCAAATGGATGAATGGTGCAGATTAACCCTTTAAATATTTTTTATTATATTAATTTAGTATTTAAATAATGTCTGTATTAGCCTGCTACATGCTGTCTGTTCTTCTGCTTGAACGCTGATAAACTGGGAGCACTATATGGATTCAACATGCTTCAGAATGAAGGAAAAAAATCTAATTTGTTCTCCATTTCACCAGTCCATATGTCACTCAGAATAATAATAATAATAACAACAACAACAAAAATTTGGGTTAGCCCTGCATTTAAAAACTATGTGCCTAAGTCTCGGTTTTTACACCACTCCGAAGACCTACACTATCAAGATGCCCTTGTACAACCCAATGGCAATCTTTTCTCATGTGGTGGTACTGCCGGTACAGAAGTGTTTTGAGGTAAAGGAGTAAGAAAAGAATTTGTATTTATAACAAAGAGGCTTCACTTACAAACATAGGAAAAATAGTAACTCAAATACCATGGATCAACACTTAATGAATACGTATGTTAGAGTTAAAAAAAGATTCAATGATGGCTTTTAGAGCTGTTCCTCTAGAAACCACTGCTGTGATTGTCACTCATCTTGTTTCTGACACATGAGGCATATCAGAAACCTCTTGTGTCGCTAGAAATCATTTTGATGATGGCAGTGAAGGTAGCTAACTTGGTAGAGAGCACTCTGGTTGGACACTTTGTTTCCAGAAGAGAGAAAGATGGAAGCTGAACCCTAGGGTGATGACACTCTTCCACTTCAAACAGCTACACAACATGAGACAAACTGCTCAAATCACTTTTAGAGAAAGAAGAACTTACCTAGAAATGTTCTTCCATGATCTCAAGATTTTAGATCTCCTTGAAGAAAAGAGAAATTTTACCAAAGAATGCCAGAAGCATCTTCACTAAAAGATCAGGCAACCATCACTTAAATATTTGCAGATCAACCTTGAACTTAACGAAGTTCAGGAACTACATACATCCCTGCTGCATTTTTCTGATTGGCATATAAAAGATGTGAGAAAATGCTATATTTCAGGAATCCAAATTTAAAATACTATCATGCAAGGAAACACACTTCAGCTCACAATATAAAAAACTCTGACATGTCATCAGTTACTATTTATTAACCCAAACATATAGGTAAATATACAGAACCTCTCTCTGTTGTAGCATAATGTTACATCATAATATTTTGGCTGTTTTCTGCTAACTCCGGCTTCTGAAATTAAGCAAATAACCACAATCTCCATTTTATCATCTAACCTTCCTAGTTGCAAAGAAAACCTGGAAAATCTATGAGTGTTTAAATAGCTAGGGAACAATTAGAAATTAATACATCTACTATTTTTAAGTCCTCATTTTTAAGACATCCTTAAAATGGCTGAGATTCTGATCAGTGAATTCTGAATAGCTGGTTGAGTTAACCGCAGGGCTTAGACATACCTGCACATAGCAATAGACAGCGATGATTTAAGATGTTATCACTCCGCTCTGCCACACATTTTATTCCACCAGGACAGTAGGCAGTAGAAAAGATATATGATCATTCATTTAGAAGAGTCCAACACCTCAGAGGACAGCTCAGGCCACCAGACTTTGCACAGAAATGACTGACAAGTGCTTGCATGGCCACGGACCATGCCGCAGGCACAATAAGCACCATCAGAGGGACAGGAAGAAGCAGCTGCAGGGTGCAGGTGTCAGAAAGCACCTCTTCCTTTTGCTTTGTTGATGTGGTCATAAGCCCAAAGAGAAGCATAAAAGTGCGCACAGAAATAAAAGCAGGGTACCAGAATCTGCATGAGGTTTGCTTATCCTGGTGCTGACTGGCTCATCATTAGCTTGCTCCAGGGTATAGAAAACAATATTCAGAAGGCGGCTCATTTCTGAGAATAACGTGGTTATATATGCTCCTCCAGCTAATGAGGTTCCTGTTTAATGCTATGTAGTGTACTATCATAACTACATGGTGGTAAACAAGTCTGCATCTCTGAATGCTGATAAAGGAAGCAGTGGAAATTTTAGCATCTGAACCTGTGCTGAGCAATTTCACTGCTCCAAGCTCAACTTCAGTGCTGGACAGCAAAGCTGCTTCTGCTACCATAAAAGCGTCTTTCTCTTCTTGCTCCAAACAATCATTGACGGCACAAAAGTTTATTAGAAAACATTGAATACCTCCTTAGGTGTGTATATTGTCATTTTCAGTCAGCTTGGTAAGACTGATGTCCCAGTGCAGCAGGACAAGGGACATTTTGCTCCAATTAGCTCTCTGTAGGAGCTGAAAATGAGACAGCAAAAGGTGTGAAGAGCTCATCAATACAGATAGATTGACATCCATGATTGATAGGGTCAGATAGATGCTTATAGTGGGCATGAGAAACCGTTTGCCGATATCTGCATGTCTTCAGCATCACTGCCATAAGCAGTAAGTGGCCGACTCTGTTTTGAAGCATTTCCCACAAATGTAATTAACTGTAATGTTGGTTGATAAGGTTGGACACCTAAATGTCACCATCTGAAAGTCAGGCATCTGGTCTAAGGTACAAATTTCTGCTCTCTAAATTCAACAAAATGACATCAGAAAGCAGGTCATTACATTGAGACTAGACTCTTATCTTAGGGATGGCAAGAATTGCCCACAGAGAGGTGCGTACCTCTCTCTATTGCCTCTAAGGAAAGTCTTGATAAGTGGGCTAGAAATTACACTTTCCTTTCTATTCTTCTAGTATTATTTTATTCGTGATTATGGATTGGTTTACTTGCTTGTTTTTCAATGTTCAAGCTTGGTGACTTGCTTGGGGTTTGTTGTTTGGTTTTAGTTTTTTTTGAAAGGAGCACATTTATGGTGTCCTTCAGAAATGCACAGTTAAATTTTGTGGAAATTGAATATAATTATTTCTCTCAATAATTGGAAACACTTTCTCTAATAGATACCAATGAAATGTAACTTAAGTGGCTGCTGAAAATACAGAGACTGAAAAATTGCTGTAATTAGTTGAATTTCACTGCTGTGTGAGCACTATTATTATCCATGTATTATTATTATTTTGATTTTAGATCAAGGCTAAATAAAACTTAGTAAGGGAATGAGGAAACAGGTGAAAAGAATGCTTAACTATAACAATCAGCATACCGTTGAGATAAATAATACAAAAATTAGGGTTAGAAACTTCAAAATAAGAACTGAAAACTCTCTCATATTCTGTCATATAGAACAGTTCTGTAACACTATCACATTTCAAGAACCGTAACTCAGCCACGAGAAACCTGCCTAAGTCTGACATAGATTAAAATGCAGAGGTATCATTTCACAGCATGACGTGAAATTTGGTAAACTGCAGAAGCAATCTGTCATATTCCTTCTTGTCATAGACATTTTTGCTGGGACTTCATAAGCATGATGAAGGCTTGAAGAGTAATGAAGGGGAAGATTTACTTTGTAGCCACTCCAATTTAGACTTGACATAGTACATTTTCAAAACCAGTCTATTTTCAGTAGGTTGCAAGTATAAGTTTTACAAGAAACACCCCCAACTCCCTCCCCACTTTCTTTTCATCCCTCATAAATGCTTCTTTTCACTCTAGCAAATTTGGGATTTCCTCTCCCAGATAAATTGCTACAGTTTATGTATGTGCTTAGCAAAGCTGGCCAAAAGGTCAGCAGCTGGATAAACGACTGGCATTAATAAATGCTATACAAAAAGGGCTATGCAAAAGGGAGTGCAAGTACAGAAGAACAAGTGAAGAACTTTGACTGTGCCCTCTCTGCAATAAGAAGGCGGCTGTGAGAAGGGAGCCCTGCAGGCCCCAAACAGAGAACAGCCCTCTAGCTGGGACAGTTAGCCAGACCAGTGACTGTCACAGTGACTATGGCTCTGCTTGCCCACATCTCATGGGTGCTCCATACTACAAACCTTAGTCCAGACAGGCTGTGGTTTGACTTCTCTTCATGCTGAAACAGCTCCTGGTTGTGGATAATGGTACCTAGTTAAAAACTGGGCCATTCTGTTGGAGTTTGGTGCAAGAGAACAAATTCTCCCAATTGGAATTTCACTGGACAGATAAGCTTGATGGAAAAATAACATCCTGAAATACTAATATATCCATTACATCTGCATGTTCCCTAAAGAGTGCAATCAAAATGTATAGGAATCAGCTATTAGTCTTCACATGGTTTGTGACTTGTCCAACCGTGCTTTCTGTGACATGCACCTGGAAACCAATAGTTGCTGTCAGCTATAAAAAAAATTGTTGCCTTTTTCAGAAGTTAAAAATAATTCATTTTACTAAGTCTGGTTTTGCCCTTTCAGTTTTACAGTTACAATTCCATCTTAAAAGATATAAACTCTGAGAAGTTCAGCTAATTTGTTTTCAACCAGATACCATAATTTTTCTTTTGAAACTTGCTGGCTTGTTGTGATTTGCCAATGAAATAATATGTGATACTCCTTCATAACGTAAAATTTTAACATGGACTGTTTATCATTACAGTCTGTTTTTGCCCTTATGGCACCCAGATGAGTGAGGGCTCCCCATCTAGACATGAAAAAAATGAGGTTTTTCTGTGACTTTGCTTCTTTAAGTGGTCCCAAAAGTCTTGCTGTGAAATTAGGAACTATAGATCTAGTAAGAAGCTCAATTTTAAGTCAAACATCTCCCAATAGTAAAGAAGTTCAAATAACATTAGTTTATGGTTTCCTAAATCAAATGGCTACAGAAGTTATGTTATTGTCTAAGGTATCCCCATGCTGACATTTGGAAGACAGTGAAGCTGGTGACTTCAATGCTTTCACAAGGTAATAGCTGGTCAATTTTTTGCAGGTTTCTTGTAAATTTGCATTTACCTAGCACTAACTGGTATTAACTCTTCTCCCCCTGAATTTTACATAAAACTTTTCCTCATGACACCTTAAACCAATGTACAAAGAAGATAAGGATCAATCTCTCTATTTTTACTGATATAGCAAATTAATGCATAAGTTACCTGGGCTGTGCAACTGAGCAGCCCAAGGCTGACCCAGGCTTACTGAGCATTAAAGATCTGGTTAGCCAAACCTGAAAAACAGAGTTAGAATGTTAAAAATTGCCACCCCTTGGCCTGAAATCCACACCTCACACCTAAGACACCGTGTCTGTCCATACTCTGCCCACAGCCCATCGCCATGCCTGATAGAACAGCATAGCAAGCTAGCACTGAGGATCGCTGGGTCTGGGAGAGTCACAACTTCCATCTGAGGAGGCAGAAACTTGACTAAAAGCAGTAACTCCATGACTTGGTGCTTTTTGGTCTTTCTGTACCCTAGATGCCCCATGGATTTGGCACGCACCCAGAGTACCGCCTGCCCCACACTCTGTCCCCAGCTCTGTACTGGCATGGGTAGCACAGTGCACCTCCAGCTCCCAGGATTATTTCTTTTTTCTATTAGCACTGCAAATTCTGATGCATATTTTAGGTTATAGGCAGCCTCTTGGATAAGGACAAATCCTCTCCCTTTCCTAGCCAGGCTTTTCTGGCAAGATTCAGCTCCAGGTGCATAAGTGCAAGTGTCTACGTGTAAGTTGGGTGCCTTAGCTCCCAATATAGCCAGTGAAGAAAGGACAGTCGGTGGAGCCTAGGCTGAACGCCACCTTTTCAGATGGATTTGACTGCTTCAACTTAGCCTTCTGGTGCCATCTGATATTCCTTGGGGTATCTGCCTTGCCTTCAGCAGCCACTACGGGAGACCAGAGGTCCCCTGTAGATCCTGTGACATATCTGATAGCCCCATGGAGATGTCTAGATTCCTCAAAGGCATTGAAAATGACATATGAATCATGCCCTCAGTTTCCTTTGGAAAGAACTGTATCATTCTCTAGGCTTCACTAACTGCTCACTAGCTCTCAATCAACTGGCATGGGAGTCCCGCCACCCTGCTCATATGCAAATGTCAAGTGAAACTCAGCTTTCTTCTGCCTTGACTAACTCTCACTGCTCTGTTATCTATCCTGAGCCATGTACTTTATTTATTTTATTCTCCTGCTCTGCTGGTTAACAGTCAAATATGGCTGCTTTATTCTGAAAGAAATAGGACCTGTTAGAAGCTATTAGAAGCTGTGCCAGTAGCTTGCTAGGACTTCACTTAAAAAGTCTCCACGTTTCCTTCTCAGATAAAGGCGCTCTCTCCTGATCTCTTGGTTCAAGAGGTCTACACCTTCTGCTGAGCTATAAAAGTCTGCTTTTCAAGCCCAATGCTTTTAACTCCCACCTTTTCTTTTTCAAGTGAAAAGATAAAAATCTTCATAGTGTCTGTAGGAGGTTGGGTTTTTTATGTTTCGTATTCAGTAAGTTGATATGGCTCCTGGGTCAGGATGCTGTTGCCGACACCTGTACCTAAGTCTTTGGAACATTGAAGAAAATGCAGCATAGGACACATATCACCATTTTTGCCCATCTCGGCATGAAGGTTTAGCTCCATGGCAGAGTACTGAACACAGGAACTGGGACTGTTTCACTGCAGTTGGACAACCAGGGCTGAGTCAGAGCCAAGAGGTGTTGATGCTGATGGTCTTACCCACCTCTAGGTTGAGTGGTTTTCTCCTGAAAAACTCTGCAAAAGTTCAGCACATTTTTTTTATTTTGGTTTTCAGCTAAGTAATTTACTTTCCTTAATTTGGAAGTTACATTTTCTTCACTGATGTCCTTACTATCTGTGAGCAGTAGAAGACCTGGTAATAGATGACCATGAAAGCAAGGTATGTTATTGGCATACGTGCTATGTTCCAGGCCCCATAAGAATTTATGCACCTAAGCACATCTGAGAATCCAGGACTCATGCTCAGTCCTTGATCTCTGATTCTGAATCCTGCAATTAGATAAGGATCACAGTTTTCATTAAAAAAAAGAAAAAAAAAAGAAGAAAAGCAAAAAGCAAATACACAAAACGTGTTTTAGTCAATGCAGGTTCAAGGGAAAGAGTTTGAACACATAATCCCCAGATAATCAATGCAGAAATCCAAGCGAGGGCAAAGGCAGGTCAAACCTCCAGCTAGAGAGAGCACCAAAAGGAGAGGAGGAGGTCTCTACTCCTGCATCCAGCCCCTGCATATGGGTAGCATTTCTGAAAACAAAAGTTGACCCTTGTTTTTGGGATAGGCAGAGCACCTCTGTCACTCTGTAACAGAAAAGAGATTGTATGAAGGGTTTTGGACAGAGGAAAATTTGAAGGGTCAGATAGGATCAGAGCACATGCTGTTGTGACTGTGCCCCTAATCTACCTCTCCCTGCCTTCTCCTGAAGGAGAGAAGGGTTTTGAGAAATCCATCTGGATATGGCTTGCAACCCGTCATCCTTAAGTTCATAAATGAGTATTCAGAAAGCTTCCACTATTTCTGCATTTTTCATAAGACGAGTGGGTTGGGTTTCTGGGAACAATGTGACTTCAGCTAGAGGCCTTTAGTTCCAGTATCAACAGATTTTCTTTTAAAATCTTTGGACATAGTCCTTGTGATTTTTTTGGACCTGTAACCTGAAGCATATTTTTTATTGTTCCCTCACCAAAGAGATTGGTAAGATCTGACTCTGTGGCCGGAGGTGGGAACACAGTTTAACAGTAGGTTGAGTTTCCTGTGATATACACCATGTGAGCCCTGTCATTGTTCATTATTATTGCTCAACACAATTTACAAGAGAAATGACAGTAATCTACATTTCTTCTCAAACCATTATCATTCTGCTATGGCACTAAAATTCAGCTGCCCTCAAGAAATGTTCCAATAGGAACCTCCATATATAATACATGTGTTCAATTTATTATTAATGCACTTCAATCTGAATCGCAAATTCAACACGATGTCTGAATTTTTTCATACTCATTCTATTCTGTGTCAGCTTTTATAACATGTTCATCATCATAACATCTGAGCAACAGACCCATAGTGCATTAAGGAACAGACCTAAAAATCAGTCACACACTGTTTAGCTTCTCAGCTTTGCCCCAGAGGTAGAAGTCTGGACCATGTGGAACATTCAGTTTTGATAGGGTTTTTATTTAGTTTGGTCTCATGCAGGTTTTCTTTTAATATATTTGTATTTGAGCCAGTCTAAGCAATGGCTTTTACCATCAGAGTATGTGATGGTCCAGGTTAGTGGCGGTCCTCAGTTGTTGCACAATTAATTTCATGGTCTCAGCTCAGGCATCAAGAAAGATCCATGCCCACAACGGAGAAGCCTCATCTCTGTGATAGGGAAAGCACTGGTTGTCACTTGGCAGTTATCAGCTTTGGTCTTGATCCCAGCACATCAGGACTTTTGTAGATATTCTGGGCCCAGGTTCAAAATAAAGATTAAAGTCTAGCAATTAGCTACAAGTCCTATGACCTAATGTCATTTGCATGCTGAGCTGTGGCAGTGGCACCCTGTGACTGGCTGCAGCAC
>KZ505635.1:99219-198628 GCA_002844005.1 Limosa lapponica baueri
TTTCTTCCCTTTTTAAAAATGGGTGTGATGTTACCTTTCTTCCAGTCTGCAGGGACTTCACCTGACTGCCACGACTTTTCGAATATCATGGAAAGTGGTTTTGCAACTTCATCAGCCAGTTCCTTCAGGACTCTGGGATGTATTTCATCAGGTCCCATGGACTTGTATATCTTTAGATTCCTTTGGTGATGCAGGGTGTTATTGCCCCTTGCCTGCATACCTCTTTCAGACAGCAGGGCACCACCTCATGGGGACACAGCAACTGCCAGATTGCATCAACCTAATACCGGTCCTCAAGTGTCTTCCATCTGATGAGCCAGCATTAGACAGTTTTGGCTGGAAAGTTAAGCTTTCTCACCAGGCAAAACTGTTTCCAAAGCCCTTGGGTCCCTTCCCAGCACTACCCATTTGCTCCCAGGGAGAGGAGTTTTAATAACCCCATTACCACCTGGTGAGGATAATGACTGTGGCACTGGGCTTGCAGAGCCAGTGAGACCATTAAGCTTGAATCCACATGCTGATCACTGGGATTTCAACAAGCCACTTTGCGAAGCTGAGAAACAGGGGAAAATGAAGCCAGAAGCAACTCAGATGCCACACACTGCCATTTCTCTTTCTAGAAATCTAAAGAGGAGCTACAGGGCTAAAATATACCGTGTAGATTTTAGAAGTGCTTAGCTCTTTCTGGGAGTACAGGGTATTTTGCTGTTGATGTAAATGTTCCATTTATGACTGTCATCTTGTTATCCAGCTCCTGTATGTCATTCAAAAGGCAGCCCTCAGTATACTTCCTCAGGCAGTCAGTAACATACTAAAAATCCCACAAGTCATGACTTGCTACAAAAGCACAGACACTATGTGCTATACACCAGCTGGAAGAAGTCCATAAGTACATCAAAGCAACCCTTTTGAAGTTCTTTGAGAACATGAATAGCAAGCTAGTAATGCAATGATACTGCTGAACAACTTCTCATCCAGCCATGGCAAATGTGAGATTGCTTTACTTGAAAGGAACAATCTAGCCAAATTATCTTTCAAACCTCTGAAAAGAAAAAAATCTTTCATGTGAGTAAGCATTTCAGAAGAAAGCGGCTGTGCCAAATAATCATTATTCTGACATTCATAAAACTCACTTTAATAAAGACCTCAGCGCATATTACAATATTAATGCAGCTATAAAAACTGGGGAAAAGGCTCAGCCTAACATCTCCCAGCAAGTCAGAAGCAAACCTGGGAAGACAATTCAAGTACTCTGACTTGCAGGCTACCTGTGCATCAGGACACATCTCTCCTTCTAAAGACCTGTGCTGCCACCTAAGCAGTATATCCAGGGGTGTCACAAAGCATGCAGCAAGCCCCAGAAGCCAGAGAGGAGAATAGACATTTGCACCTTAAGAACCTGATCCTGCAAACAAGACGTGTGTACCTCTTTCTGCGTAGGCAAGCCCACCGAAGGGCAGCCAAGCTGTATCTTCCTGCAGGACAGAAACGTCCCAGGACCAAGGCCTCATCTGCATAACTCAACCCAAGATCTCACCTGAGGCAAGGCATCATGAACTGATAGGAAGTCAAACTGGGAAGGGAGGAAAGGAGAAAATGGTATCAGCAAGGTGGTCACATATTCTTTAGCGCAGTGGACTGAGAAGGGATATACAGGAATGCAGGTCTTGATCAACAGATATTTGATAAATGCTGGAAAAAGAGTGAATTTTAAGAGATTGCATTCCATGAACAGAGTTTAATTCAGAAGGGCAGTCTGTTCAAGGTGGAGAAAGCACAGCAGAAGCTCTTACATGCTGTAAAAATGAAGTTTATCAGGAAAGAGATAGACCATTGATCACAGCGGCAAACCTGAGACCCTATGAGTTTCCCTTATGCCTGCCTGTGAGTTACATGCTTTCCATGCCTGAGAATCCCTTGTGCCAGAGAGCTGGTCATTCCCCAAAATAGGCCAGCCTGGTGATCGCTTCTTTTCTCCGAGCTGAATTTCTGTGCATGAAAGCCAGCTGTCACTCAGGTGTTCCTATTAAATTTGTAGTTCAGAGTGGCCTGGGTGTTTTAAAAATTTACCAATGGTCCATTTGTGTGAAATAGCTCTATGATATTCTAAGGAATTATATTGTAGTCTATAAATATTTCATTAATGTGGTTGCTAAAATATTACCTTATCAGCTTTTCTCTATGCTACAACCATATCAAGGGTTTAAGATCAAAGTATATGGAGGCCATGCTTTAGAGAGCATAATCTGGGGACAAGGAAGATTAGGG
This sequence comes from Limosa lapponica baueri, assembly GCA_002844005.1. Taxonomy (NCBI): domain Eukaryota; kingdom Metazoa; phylum Chordata; class Aves; order Charadriiformes; family Scolopacidae; genus Limosa; species Limosa lapponica. The sequence continues at coordinate 101,488 of KZ505635.1, forward strand.
AAGGCTGAGGGGATGGGGGCTCAAGGACATGGGTTACCCACTTCCACATGCACAGAGACATCTTATTACCCTCAAGATTTAACAACTGCACCTCCATCCCCAAACCTGAGCACATGGAGCCATCATTGCAAAACTGGGGAAGGCCTGCAACCTCCCGGCTGCTGACCCACCCAAGAGAGGGAATGCAGCTGGCACTCCCGAGGCAGCTGTGAGGATTTACTGCTGGTGCTGGAAAATTAGACCACTTTGGGGTTAGGCACCAGTAAGCAGTGTCTTGGAGGTTCTGGGGGTTGGAAGTAAGCACTAACGGTAGAGGGAGAAAGTCAGGTGAGCACCCAAGCTCTTTTGTACACTGAGCTAAAGGTGAGACCAGAAAGGGGTGTGGAACAGCACCCCAGAGAGGTGAGGTTTATAATCCATGGATAAAGGTTTGAGATTTCCCAAGGAAAAATCTTGTTGGACAGAACAGTACATATAATTATGTTAATGAATAACCCAAAGATGTGCAGTCTTCAGAGCCATTAAACATTTAATGCTGCTATTTCCAGGTTGATTTATGCTTGGCTTTTTTTTTTTTCTGCTGTCTGATTATTAGTAAGCAGAAGTGACAGTCACCCTTGAAAGAGAGCTTCAGTTTGAAGATGCCAGAATTTTCCTGAACTGATTAAACATTTCCAGCACGTTTTTGTGAATGATCAGAAGAGCTGAGTCACCTTATTGAAGAATTAGGAAAGGAAGCAATCTTTAAGCAATATCTCACAGAAATACCTTACAAGATCTTTATATGCTCAAGGGGCATTATTTTGCAGTCTACATTTTGATCATAATGGTGATTCACTAAGACACCTAAAGACGTGTTTTAAGTGCATCTAAAGTCGATGGGTCTTGCATAAGTGCATGCATTCAAGTGTACCTAACTACTCTGCTGGAAAGGGATCATGTCTCAGAATGAAGATTTTAGATATTAGCCCTGACATTCATCTAGGGGGTTTGCAATCATGACCAAGCTTTTCTGGCAGAAACATGCAGTGTGTGAAGGACTTACACACTCACTCTCAGAAACAGTTTGCCTCAAGTCAGAGCTAGTTAAATGATGGACATGGCGAAATTTTAAGATAAAGGATGAAGCAGACAACTTTCAGATGCCTTGGCTGTGAGTAACTGATGAAAAGCACAGAGTCAAGATCACTGTGGACAAAGACAAAATCCTTAGTGGAAAACTGTAGAGGTTAAAATTGTACCAAAAAGACTAAAATATCCAGTGCCTTCACTAGAGTGGGTGTTGCCCAGGTGAGGAAGGAAGGATGTCAAAGACTCTAAATAGAGAACTGAGTCTTTTGGGGCTGATCTTTTTGCCCAGATCGCCAGATAGGAGCAATTACTATGCAAAGGCTTTCAGTGGATCTGTGATGAAAATCCAAGCAAGAGCTCAAGAAGCTGAAGGAGTCCTGAGGTTTCATAACAGCAGAAGACAATGATGACAGGAGAAGTGATAGTAAGAGGCTGTAAAAATTATACCAGGTGCTGGAGGAAATGTAACCTCATTACACCAGTCCCCTGAACAGGCTAATCAGCCCATGCTGACTGATCTTATTAGATCTTGTGAGTGCCAGATAGACCCTTTAAAACCAACATGTGCTTTGTAGATATATTCTAAGCTCTCCATGGAAAAGTGGGCAACTTTCACAACACTGTGAGTAAAACTGAAAATCAGCATCCTTCTAGGTACTCAAACATACAGATAACAAAAGCCTTTGCTGATCATATTAAAAATGCTGAGACATTATTTAGGAGATTAGTATTACCAGGAAATGACCAAAGCGTTGCCACTTCTAAAGAGTAGGACCAAGTCCTGCAACTTCAGAGAGGTGTGAGTGGGAAGCCTGAGAGGGGCTTGGTGGTGACAGGCACTCATACTTTAAGTGCAGCAAACAAGGACCAGTATAAGGCTTTATCTGTAATGTCTGTTGAAAAGTGTGCCACAGCTTAGACAAAAAGTGAGTGCAGCTAAGGATGAGGCCTGGTAGAAGGAAATTAAAGCAATTATCACCCCCATTAAATGCTACCTTGGGCATGTTCTCAGCCCCTTGCGTCAGTGAGAGGCAGAGCTCTCAGTAGTGGATTTTATTATTTTTTTTCTAGAAACAGAACAGTGCATCATTCCTAAATGCTTACAGAAAAATGCATTTAAAAGGCTGTGTGAGGGTCATTCAGGGATTGAAAAATTTCAGAGGGGAACCAGAGGCATTTTAGAATGACCTCAGATGAACTGTGGCATTATAGAAAGTCTAAAGTTTTGTCACATGTGCCAAAACACAAGACAAGTCAAGTGAAACAGCCCTTGTGGGTGCTGGTACAGAAAAGGGAAATACTTGCTGCCGCGAGCAAAATAAACATCAGTTTGTTTAACCTGGTGAAAAAAAAATACTTCTTGTTTAGACATATTTTTAAAAACTAGCAGAATCTCCTTTCTGGACCTGGATGTATTCTGTCAAATATTTTACATGAGTCATCACTTATTTTTCATTGCATTTATTAGAGTCATACTCATAAGAGATTTTTGGATTTGCTTTAAACAAACACTCCTGTCATTAAATCTTACTGGCACCTCAGTTTAATTTGAATGAAACCCATCTTTGTGCACACTATGATATGAATTCAAAGCACTATTTCAATCACCACAATAAGAACAAGCAAGGATAGTGAATATTTACTGCACTGGCCTTTGAAGCAAAAAGCAAAGTTGAGGATGCACATGACTGTATAAAAATGAACTTTTAATTCACATATAGTAATATTTATTCTACAAATGCTAGTCCAGTGGGGGATATGATTGTTATAATCAATCACAGATAACCACAGACAAATGAAACATGGATCACTCACAGACCTTATGGACTCCACACCCACAATAAACCATATTCAGATCTGTTTTCTTATGTTAGTTTTCCAAAATGCTATCAATATGAACATTTTTGGAGCAGGAGCAATCTTACAAGATGAGGAGAATAAGAAATTGGTCCTAAGATTTCATCCATAGACTTTAAATAAATACATTAAATATATATATGCAATTTTTTCCCCAGATTCTTTCAGGGAAATAATTTTCTATAGCTGTTTATATCCTCAAAAGCAATACAAAAAGCTAAATGTTCAAGCTGAATTTTTAGTCCTGAATTATTAGCTTTTCATTTACTCCTTTACTGTTTTTCACTTCCAGGGCTGGACAGTTAATCTGGATTTCTTTGATAGCTACATTTCTAGGACATCAATCTTGTCAGGGGCAGGGGCAGACTTTGGGTGAGTGGTTTACAGTAAAACTTTGAGACTCCGCATGTTATTTTTCTCTCGCATCTTTGCTGGTTTTTTGCTGTTCTGCACAAAGATATGTTCATACTTCAAAGATGCCTGCTCTTGGCACACTTATATTAACCAGCGGCTTCTGATGTCTGCACATGACAGCATTCACTCATGCTTTTTCCTGCAATTCTATTTTTCTTAATCTTCAGCTCCAGTCTTCTATTATAAGTAATAGCTATTTACTTCATCTTGTATTAGTGCTCTTCATGTCTTTCCAATTTCAAAAGAAAATTTCACTGGGCCACTCTGGTTTGAAAATGTGAAAGCAGCTGCCATGCCATTTTGATGCTGTTTTGAAGAAAAGAACAAAAATGTGCTTGAGGCCAATCTGCAAGCCAGTGTGCACTTTCATGAGAGTTTTCTGGAAAAATCACATTTCTAAACTTATCTTGCTGCTACTGAGGAATAAGTAAAATGTAAGCAGAACCTCAAAGGCCATGTATAAAGCAGTAGGCAGCATTTGCAGCCCCTCGGTCTGATTCAGTCAAAGCCATTTACACCCTTCTTTTGGTGGTCAAGGGTTACAGTTGTATAAGTTCTCCATGCTGAGAGGTAGAGTGAGACATAAAAACCCATAAACTGAAGAAGAGTTACTTCTCCTTTTTATTTCTTAGTTGTTCCTCCTGCGATTTCGCTCTGACCATGAGTGTGATGGCAATAATCTGGATCTTCCCACGTCCACAGTTACAGGCTGAAGAGGGGAGTGAACAATGGGCATCCCACATCAAAGGCAAAGATGGTGTCTGGGTAGACCTTGATCTGATTCATGTTATCCTAGTCCCCAAGTTTTGTAGTCGATGGGCTGGAGTCAACTCACCACACTGGCCATGAGCCATCAGATTTTCTTTCCATCAAACTGTAAATGAACTTTTAATGTAGCCAATATGCATAAGATATTGTTTATAAAGTTCCAAGAATCAGCTGCACTGAAGTTTGGGCAAGGTTGACAGGAAAATCGAATCTTTCTCATCTCTTTCATAGATGGAGGGCTGGGGGGTTTTAGTTTCGTTTTTTGTTTTCAACCAATGTACATAGGCAGGTTTGTTGACATCACTCCGTAATGTCCTGACTGGGGAGCAGCCTCACATACAGCTGATTTGAACTCTTTGTTCTGCCCTGTCGAGCATCCACCTGGTCTTTCACCCCTCCTGTCAGCGTGTGGTGGGCAAACACCGTCTGCTCTCATACTGCTCATACCCCTTTCACTAGCACATTTCAAATCCTTTTTTTGAAACTGTGCTCCTAATCCTACCTGGCAGGAATAAATGCCTTTCCTGAAAAAGGTTGGCTATGATGTGAATAGAGGAACATATGAGACATTCAGTATTTGTGTCAGTTTGGAGTGTTTGAATAGTGTTTATACCAGTTAGCGTTGTTTGAATATTTTAATGACTACAGGGGTGGTTTTTTTTGCAAAAATGTTTGTGTCTGTCATACATTTGCAGCAGAAGAGCTCTTCTCTCTGCAGCACTCCTTGTCTGCTCTGACTCAGGCTGTGCAGAGAGTCAGGGTGACAAACAGGAGCATCTTAACATCTGCATGGCTAAAATAGGACTGATGTTTGGGGCACTGAGATGTTCCTCTTCAGAGTGGCACGTTTCCTGAACAATGAGTCAAAGCTACCACATTGGAAACAGCTTGCCCAGAATGTTTAGAGATATTAATGGTAACTGAACACAAACTCAATGGAAAGGGCCAATACATACGGCATCCGAAAAGAACTTCGTTGAAAGGGAAGTTCGATGGAGACCTTTCATGCAGCGTTCTACTTTCAGCTTGCTATCATAGTGTGTTAAAAATAGTTCATGTTAATACCACCTTATAATGGCTTTCACTAAGTGTTTGATACACTAGGGAGGAAAGCAAAAAGGTTGAGAACCCTTAACTCCGGACACCACCCACACAACACAGTGCTGCCAGAGCCTCTTTCATTATTGCCCAGTAATACATTATGTTATCATTTCTTTACATGCTGGCAGTTAAAAATTAGTGCTGGGGAAATCTGTACCTCTCCAGTGTATAGCAGTCTCTGTATTCCACAAGAGAAAGACATATATTCCGATATTGTCAAATATTAAAAGAAATTAAAACTGAATTATCTTTCTAGTTTTTATTTAAATGGGAAAAAAATTAACTTGGTGTGATCAAGATGACAAAAACACAACATCAATCATTTGGGATGATTACTGAAAAGGGTTATTTTTTTTTTCTTATTGTAGTTTGTTTAGAAACAGTAAATAGGAATCTTTCTGATTAAAGACTCAGGAGAAAAAAGGAAGGAAGTGCTCAAATTGGCATCCATTAGATTACATGAATTTTGCTTCCTTCAGTTATTTTTTTTCTCAGATTTCTTTGTCAACATAATTTTTGGACAACCATTATCTTAAACAGTGTTCAAAGCTACACAGTACTGCTTTGCAAATATAGCTTTTCTTTGTCCCTGATCCTTTTCTCCAGACAAAAAAAAAAAAGGAAGTGCTGGTAAATCCATTTGTAATCCAGGTCCACCGAGGAGGGCTTCCAAAGGCGGAATGAGTTTGTCCAAATTAAAGCTGGTGGCGGGTTGTGAAATGCCCATATGCAAAGGGACTGGAGTCTGTGGGGATGCTGCCCAAGAGTCAACGACTTGAGAGAGCACGTCCTGAACTCCAAATGCCTTTCCCCAGAGGGAGGGGATGTCCCCTGCCATGGCTTTGCTGGCTTGGGGCACTGAGCAGCCTGATTTGGTGGTGCCAGCTGCCAGGCAGGGTTGTGGCTTCCCTCTGCTTTCCAGGCAGCTGGGTACAATGCAATGGAAACTCATGGCACACCACACAAGTCCAGATGCTCTAAAAGTTCAGTGCTAAGCTCTGAAATGTGCAGTTGATTTGCATATGGATTGCTCACTGCACTCACACTCACAAGCCCTACTGGCTGCATTGTCTGATGAGATGGATAAAATCTTCTTTTTAGGGGAACAGAGTTTTATTTTATTGCATGCTAGTGCAGCACGACAGAGGAATTAGTGGTCCTTGGAGCTCCTGAGCTCTGGCACGTGCCTCAGTGCTCACAGCCCCACTGCAGCCTTCTCATCCGCAGCTCGGCATGCGGCAATGTCAGAGAGGTTGCTGGCCACCCTCCCGAGTGACCTGTGACCAAAGAGACTAGCAGCTTCTCCACAGCAGTTGTGTTTGATGTGCCTATAAGAAGGGGCTTGTTCCAACTACATCTTATCCTCTTTTACCCACAGGGTCAACATGCGGCTGAGAAGATGAGGATGAGTAATATTATCCCCTTTTTTAAAAAAAAAAATAAAAAAAAAATAGATCACAGCATTTCAGCTAAGACAATGCAACAATTTGATGGTTGGTCTAACAAAGCGCTGCTTTCCATGTCCATAGCAGATCCATTCAACCCGCCAGATCCAAAAGCATTTAGGACCTTAAACCCCATTGATTTCAGTGAATTCCAGGGTGCTAATTGCTAGGCTCTTGGCTTTTATCCATTGCTCTGTGCTGTTTCTTTTTCCCAAGCTAAAATAGCCTGATGTTTTCACCCAAGTAATCTTGTGTGGACCTGCAGTGGGGCAGAAGCTTGTAGGACCAGAGCGCCCACATTCAAAACCTCTGCTACAGCCAGGCACCACCTTTCTCTGGGGAGCCAGGACTTCTGGAGCAAAAGAAATGTGAAGTCAAATGCTAGTAGGAGGGATAGCTCCTAGGCTCCTTCCTTGCACATTTGACAATCAGTCTATTGTCCATAAAACCTATTACCTGAGATCCACAGTGCAAATGAAAAGACAGGATTCTTCCCTTTTTTATTTTTTCATTGACTCCTTCGAGGGGGGAGGTGGTCACTTGTATTATTTTAGTATACTTTTTAACAGAAACCCATTTGAAGTTACGTAAAATTAATTTGGAAACAGTGGCGGCCTTGCAATCCTGATGAGGCTAAAGACCACATGCAGCTGTGAAAACTGTGAACCAGCACTCACATTTCAACTTCAGCTGCCATGCTTTTGATGTCTCCTTGAAATTGCCTCAAGTTGGTCTTGAAAGAGAAAATGATGTTGCAAAAAAAAGGGAAAAAAAAGAATTTCCTATGTAGAAGCTAAATTGGATATTTAAGCCTTAATAATTGGAGGCAGAAACATTTGACCAGACAAACAAGATCTGCTATAACCTTAAACACAACCAAAAGCAGGTTCTGGGAGAACATGTAAAAGTGGGAAAACTCATGCGTTGAGATAAAGACAGCTTAATAAATAAAATAAAAAACAGCCAGAAAATAAAAGCAATCCAAGAAAAACAAGTGGTACAAAACCCCCAAAAAATTGCTCACCACCAGCCGACTGATGCCCAGCCAGTTCTTGAGCAACAGCAGCCCCAGCAATTTCTCCACACAAACTGTTTCTGCTGAGCACAACATCATATGGTCTGGGACATCCCTTTAGTCAGTTGGGGTCAGCTGTGTCCCTCCCAACTTCTTGTGCACCCCCAGCCTGCTCACTGGCGGGGCAGCATCAGAAAAGAAAAGGCCTTCATGCTGTGTAAGCACTGCTCAGCAATAGCTAAAATATCACATCCAGGACGTGAAAGGGTGTCAGCAATGCAGGTGTAACACCAGAGCCGTGCCCTGCAGAGAATGTCCACACTGCTCAGAGGCTGGGACGGGCTTTTTAGGGAGGCAGGGAATTAAATCCCAGTGCTGGCCATAGACAGATGCTGGCACCTCTCAGCTCTGCATGATGAAACTTTAAGGGGTGGCAAAGCCAGCCCCACAGATCACCCTGAGGATCTCCTACTGTGAACTACAGACCATTAACCTGGAGCATCTCTGGCACTAAGCACGTCTGCCTGCCCTGCCAGTCACATACAAAACATCTCACCTGAAAATTTTGGGAAAGCATGTAACTTGTTTTTTCTAGTATTTTTAAATAGACACAAGCAACACAGGAATGACTGAATCAGAAACTTACTGGTTACTGCCTAAAGATTCAAATACAGATAAATGAAACAAGCTTCCCAGTAATAAAGATAGTAGAAGTCTAGAAATTATTCTGTATTTGAAGGGACTGAGGACTATGAATAAAACTTAACGAACGGTTTTTGTCTGGGAATAGCATATAAAGACATTTCTTAAAGTAAATTCTTATTAAAGGGATGTTTATTCCCTGACATTAATTTAGCTAATGCACCTATTTATTTATCTTCAGGTCTGAAGGAAATTTGGTATTACAGTAAGCCTTAAAAAAGGGCAGAAAAAATCATGTCAGTATTTGTCATTTGTGATAAATTATGACATATTCAGCACTCCAGTCATTCTGCTCAGTACTATTATATTGATTGGTAAATCAATAGTTCAGTGAATATGTGGTTGGGAAATCTAATTTCTAATTTGATTTCTAAGCAATCATCTCTATCTGTTTTTTGGCATGTCCCTCTGCAGTGTCCCTGGCACTGGCCATATTCCAGTTGCAAACTGCTCTTCACTGACAGCTGTGCTCCTTTCAGACAGCACTTTGTGGTTCCAAAATTTAATTTTCCCAACTGTGCTGGCCATACAAAAGGAGCTGCAGAGAATTGCAAATTCATTCCAAGTTGGGCTGGACCCAACTGCATAAGGCACCATTTCCAACAAGTTTTAGTCAGCTTCATGAGGAGATTCAGTCCTGTACTCCTCTACTCTTGTGATTTAAGGTCCAAATTCACTTACCTTTTCCCTTCCCAGCGGCTCTCGTGCAGGTTACAGCTTCACTGTAACGAAGAGGAAGGCAAAGGAGGCGTGTGGGTAAGTCCTGAATACAGGATGGGCAGGGTCAAAGCTAGGAAAGCCGCAGAAGGCAGAAAGAAGTGAAGGCATGTGCAAAGAAAACAAGGGTATAATCTACACAGTGGGTTCAGGAGATTGCAGAAGGTAAAAAAAAAACAAAAAACCGAACACATAATGTGAACTCTGCTTACAGCTGCCCAGATAGACAAATGTTCTTCCAAGAAGTGTTTTTGAAGTACATCCGATGGTTTCAGGATGGTTTCAGTCATACATGCGTTTCTTGCAACAAAAAAGGAGAAGAAAGCTTGGGTGTCAGTGTGGGGACATGTCAGTCCCATGTACACCTGAGCGTGAGCCACCTCCCAGGCAGGCTCTGATTGCACACACCCATCCTCTTCTGAGAAAAACGCAAGTGCTGAAAAAGAAACTACTTCTGGGGCAGTGGAGGGGAAATGTTCATGAAGTAGCCTTGGCACTGCACATCTGTGAGAGTGAGTAAAGCACCAGGAGAAGTAGGCACTGGAGCAGGGGTATGTTGCCTCTGCACTGAGCCTCTGTCCCTGTTCCAGGAGAGACACAGGTCCAGCTACTTTTTCTGTCAACAGGTACATACTGAAAGAGGTATATCTAAGATATGGGTAAAATCCCTTTCTGGAGGTGCTTGATCTGTCTTCTTTAGCTGTGGAGAAAGCCAAGTGGTTGACTTAGAGAAGGCACCGGGCATGCACAGGACAGAAGTGTCACCACACACCCTGCGAGTGAGTTGAGTGTGGAGGTGACAATCACGTTCTACTCCTCACCCCTGCATCAGGGGGGAGGTTGGACCTTCCAGTTGCAGCATGAAGCCCTGGACAGCCATCCTGCTGCAGCTGCAAGAGCCAGTGGAGGATGGAGAAAAGGGCAACAGGGCACAGATAAAAGCTGTGGCTGCATATCCTTATGGCTGCTTGTTCTCAAACCAGAATCAGTGACCACTGGAATAAATCACAATCATCATCATCATTACCACCATAATCATCATCATCATTATTATTATTTCAGCTGAAATATGTTTGAACATTAAGATGTTGGTGATAAATGTCCTGGAAATGTCCATGACATAAATGAGTGGCCTCCCAAGACCTTGTCTTGCTTAAGTAAGCCAAGGACGATTTTGCCATTCATTTCAGGGAGTCCATTTCACACTGGGATTTTGTTCAGATAATGTCCTATACTGAGTAAATTCTTCAATAATTACAGATGGACCTATTAAGTTTGTGCATAAGTTTTTCTCTGAGCACAGTCCTAGTGCTGTTAAGCTTATAATTGCTCCATTATTCACAGATTTAAAGCAAACTTATCAAGGGTTAAGTAGAGGTTATAAACAGCAGTAACTAAATACATGTTGTTGCCGTGATTTCCAACCAAAACTAAGAAGAGGAGTTTCAGAACTGGAAAAGTTACAGTCAATGTGAAAATGGTGACACAGGGAAAGCTGCCTATTTTTATTTCTGTGTGGTCGCAGTTACATGCAGCAGATTCTGTAAGAGTTCAAGAAAATCATGTCCTTCAGTGCTCCTTCTACCCCACTTTCCAGTGTTCCAGTTGAGATGAAACCTTATTTTTCATGCCGGCAAAATGCAAAAAGTACTACTAAACAGTGGAATCGTTTTAAGACTTTCAGAGTGCCAACCACTGCATTGTACCAACAACATTCATAGGCATGAAGAAAATAAGATTTTCATAAAACCCTGGTGCTGCATTTAGCCCCAAAGCAAGGAAATCCCTGTAAGAAACTGAAAATCCATTCTATATTTAGCATCAGCCTAATAGGATAACGTGGCTATGGTTTACTATTCTTCAGATTGATGGAGTTTTGCATTGTTTCACTGCAAAGGCAAAGGTTCTTAAATAAATCTGATCTTGCTGCTTTTGCAAATAAGCTGTCCTAAGGTCAAGGAAAACGACTTCCACTTTCTTGTTTTGGTAGTTCATCATCTTATGCAGGTATAATGCTGCCTTGAGGAGGCCAACATGAAATCATCTGCTTTCCATGTTTTAAAGAATGGTGCCTGTACCATTCTGCAAGACAAAGATGGATTACAGCCATCTATTACAGCCTCAGTATTTCCCAAGCAATATCTTTTTCTTCATATTACAATTCATGTTTAGAGTCCTATAGGAGTCAAAACTATTCTATACAGAAAACATTTAACTTAAAATAGTACTCTCTCACTTGCCCTAGCATCTTATCTCCAAATTCCATCTGCGGAGAAAACTGAGAGCTTCATGTGATAGTAGACTGCAGTGATGCTCTAACCAGATGCAGAACATAAAATGAACACATCCTGAAAGTTTCAGTATGGCCTAGCTGTCGGTCTGGTTTTAAACTGATCTTCAGTCTTCCACCTGAAAATAATACAGGAGATGTTAAATGAAATGCATAACATTTTGGTGCCAAATTTTCCAAAAGTGTCCACCTCCAATTTCTTTTTCTTAAATACGCTAGAATATTGCCATCTGTGAATGTGAAGCTGTGAAAGCATGAATCTGAAATCTGTCAGCTGTTCATCAACATGCTCACCAGAAAAAAATGCAAGCGACAGAAGGCTGGATTTTGGGGAGGAGGTTGCAGAGGGCGGGGGAAGCACGTGTGTTTTGCCAGAAGGCAATGGGAAGCTGCACATAGACCGCAGCTTGGGGTGCTTTCATGGGCTGTGCCGGGGACCCGGGAGCTCTGCACGGCTCACACCTGGCTGGAGCCCACCCCGGAGTTCCCATGGAGCTGGTGTGTGACAGACCTGCGTCTCGGGGCCCAGGAATCAGACACCTCTGCCATCTCAACATGTCCCAGGGATATTCAGCTCAGTAGGAGGTAAATGCTGGTAATGGCACACCAGCTTGGTACCCAACACCAAGATCTCAATATTTGCTCATGAGCCAACTCTCAACTTTAAAAAACACCATGTTTTAAATAACTTGTCTCTTTAGAAAGTAAATAAATAACAGGTATTTCCAATGGGAAAATAATGTATTATGAAAATATTAATATTTCTTATAACTTGATAGAAACCTTTGCGCTTTTTTTGTAATTTCTTCTCACTTGGTTAGTATTCAAAGGCTCCATTATGGAATCGTTCAAGCCACTGCTTGTAATACAGCATATTAATATATTCATTTTCTCTATCTAGTAGCAGTTTGCCATTCCAATTTCCTTTATCTGACTTTTGCATGATTTATTCTGATGATAAAATGCCCTCCTCTTTCATATAGTTTAATTCATTCATGACTTAAAATTCATATCTTCACATTAAGTATGCTGGCAAGTTTGCTTATGTCAGATTGCTCCCTTCCCCCTCTAGTTTTCAGTTACCCATCTGAACAGAGGCTTCCTTAAATTTCCTTCTATTTTAAAAGTTTTAATTTAATCCAGATCTTTTGTAAGAGAACTTTATGAACAATAATTATTTCACACACGAAAAAGCCCCCAACACAGACCATGATATTAATTATCAGTAGCTGCATGCTTCTTAGCAATTCTGGAACCAGTTTACACTACACACCTATAACACTCACAGTGTCTCAACATCTGCTGGAACAGCAATGTTTTCTCAGTGCTCAATGATGCCTCACAAGAACAATAACTGTATTCAAAGTCCGAACATCTCATCATCTGCTCATCTCCACAATACATCACAGTTTTTGGTCTCTGCACCAACCCTGTTGCTGCACTAGTTTATCTTTCAAAAAGATGCTAATTTTTGACATTTTGACTTTACAACTTTAAAATGCAAACAAGCCACAGCTTGTAAAGTGTCTTAATGGATGCATTGCTTCTAGACAATGCTTCTAGGGCAGACATTAGCCCTGCATGACTAGAGCTGGCTGTGAGCCTTGTCCTGGCTAACCACTACACCTCTTCTTCACATGGGTACTGCTCACAGGTTACAGTCCAGTCAACTTTTAACCTTTGGGAAAACTCAGCACATTGAGCTTTCATGGTATGTCACTATAACACAGTTTCCAAAATTTGAAGACCTCTTGGTCCTGTTTTCTGGAATCTTTCTTACATTACAGCATGTTTTCCAAAATACTGTGGTAACAGCCTCTCAGGTCATGTGTACAGCCATACTAGCTCCCTCACGCCTCTCAGACACACTGCTCATATTCAAAGACTTCACTGTTTGCCCCAGATGCAGTATTGGGTTAGGAACTTTAAGCAACCATTTATCACTTCCTTTGTAGGTTGACTTTACACCAGGATGCAATAAAACTGCCTCGAGTCTGATAATATCTAGCCCAATTACAACTTCCATGCAAGGCGTGCAGTCATTAACAAGAAGGAAAATTTTAAATTGTTTTAGAAGGCAGCTCATGCTAGTCTTTGAATTAGCTCCTCATGTACCCCAGGAAACTGGTTTGAGAACTGGGATGGCCAGTGGCAGGCAAGGGATTGATACAGCTAAAGAAAGCGCATGAGCCACTTCAGAAGGTATGTTCCAAGTTCTTCCCCAGGTCTTTTGCCTTTTATTCTCTGATTCAGGTATTACATTTCCACTGTTTTTTACCAGGATTGTGCATGCACCTCGACATGTTCACAGAAGTTCCACAATACAGAGTTTCACAACTGGGACAGGTCCCTACAATCGAGACATCAGGGTGACAAAACAGATTCTGGAGAATTTCCCATTGAACAGGGTGGAGAGAACATAATTACCACATCATAGCACTACAATGGCTCATAAACATAGAATAGACTAGATCCATTTACCACAAAAATCACAGAAAGTAACTGATCAAAGAATATCTCTTTTTATGTAAAATATACATTTGTAGGATATACTTTTAATACAACTTCTATATTTATTGATGTTGGGTTTGCAACACTGAATTAAAAAAAAAAAAAACAAACCCAAAATAGTCTTGCTGCCAGAATTTTATTTCTCAGAATACTTATAGTTTGAGGTAACAATGAAAGAAGACTGTGTGCTGTGAACAAAGTCAGTGATGTTTGTCTGCAGTCACATTTCTGTTATCAAAGTGAAAAGTAAACTTAAGACTTGGCATGTACACTAGAATTCATACAAATATAGGTCATGGCAAACTGAGAAAGCAAGGGTTTATGCAAACCTACTCTGTTCGTATTTGTGACCTTGGCAAAATATACCGTTATGACAGAAGTCAAGACAGATGTAGTTTACATCACTACCGTTATTAAGTGTGTGTCTTTGCATGATCCACAGCACAACTTACTGCAGGAACCAGGAAGAATACATACAGGGGTGTGGGTCTTTGCATGGAGCCTTAGCAATGATGACTTGAATTCAGCTTTCCTTGATATAGATAAAAACTGATATTCCATGCACACACATTTTATTTACAGCTGACTCATCAACAGTGACTAGTCACCCCTTCCTCTGGCAGCAGTAATTACGATCAGTCTTTAATCTTCTTTAACAAGCTCTACTTCCTGTGTAAAGTCTCAGTGACCTCCTCAAGGCGTGAGTTTTTTTTCAGGGCCCATTCAGCAGCAGCAGTCTCTTTCCAGTACAGTCCTTGGTATGGCTAAATTCCATTGTCCCTTTTTCAGCAGTCAAAAATCCATGACAAATTCTGTACAACACTGTAGTTAATATAACAGCAGCACCAGATATTATATTAATTCCTTTGCTAAAAGCTGTTTGTAATTATCTCTCTATTGACAATATTTTACCAAAACTAAATCAATGTACATCTCTAAATATCAGAAATGTATACTTTGATAAATACATTATTGTACAAGAATTCTGACATGCAAATCATGCTATTGGGCTAGGCTATATACAGAAGAACATGTCACATGGTCTACAATAAGTTATATTTCTTTTCCTAACAAAAAATAAAACATGACGATCAGGGATTATTCAACAGGCTCAAGGATCTCTTAAGATTTGGGTTATTATGGTCTTCCCCATGTAGTTCTAAAACTCTACCGTTTAGGCTAATTTTTCCTCACCAGCCCAGAACATAAAATCTGCCATTGCATTTGTCCTGTTGCATAAACAGAGGTTAATATTGAATGAAAAAGCCACTAGAGGAGATACAGTTTCAAAACTGTAATGAATGCTGGTTGCTAGGAGGAAGATTGATGCAATAGGCAACCGGTCAGTACTGTAAAGCCGCTACTAAATCCCACTCAAAAAATCTTCAGTGCTCACATGAGTTAGTCTAGATGATACTAAGTTGCACTTGAAAAATATATATATTTGTATCTATACACATAAGTATAGTCCATATGAAAAAAAAAAGAGAAAAGGAGAAAAATGTCCTTAGTTAACCTTAAAAGAAGGGGGCATTTTAACAGTATCTCTGTGCTTTATGGAGACAGATGGAGAATACAGTAGACAGGTTGCAAAACAGACAGACAAACAACATATAGGACAAAGCACCTCAAAAAACACTGACTGAAGAAATTTTCGAAGCTCATGAGCCAGAGGTATAAGGCTGGCCAAAAACCCAACTTGAAAACTACTACCCTCTCACAGTGGTACAAAAAAGCCCCCAGTAATCTTCTCGATTTTACTTGGTACTCAGCCTCTGAAAATGTTGAAGAACCCTGGAGTAGAGAAATGACTACAGTACCAAACAGCACTTGCTAGCTTAAAATTGCAAGTCTGGATGGCGTTTACCTTTCTTGCATGTTTTGTGCCTTCCCCAAGCCATTAAGAAAGAGATCTGGCTTCTGCTTGCGTGTAACCAGTAATGACAACCTCTTTGCAGTTATCTGTGTGCAAACAACCGGAGACATTCAGAACTCGGATACAGCAATCCAGTACCAAAGTAAGTTAATCACAAAGTAAAGCCATTTATAAACAAGTAGATTGTTAAAAAATAAGGGAAAAGGTTAAACAAAGAAAAACAATCCCACATGCAGACCAGTTTATCAGTGCTTTCATTTCAGCAGGATGGTACAATGCGAGAACACACATCCAGAGCCCTCTGTGGTCTCCACGATCGGCAACACTGCTTGTCAGGTGATGGAGACAAGATGGTCCATGCAAATGAGCAGACCCAAGTCACATTGTGCGCAACCAAGACACGATTCCAGACATCTTCAGAATGGATTAGAGTCACAAGAAATGGAGGTTCAATGGAGTGACTGATAATTAGTTGGAAGCACATTATTTTAAGTAAATCTCCCTGAAAATATGCTTATTGATTGAATATACTGGCCAACGGCATCCACTACCTGTCCTTTTATTGCCACAGGAAAGTAGGACAATATAGTAGATAAAGGAGAAGTGCTATCTTAGGTAATCTTTAGAAGCCAAGATAGAAATCTTCAGCTACCCAAGTGGCATTTCTTACTACTGACAGTTATATCATGCAGGAGTTATACCATATTTGTGGAGCCTATGGTTAATTGCTACATTTATTTCCCATATTTACTGTGGTAAACAGTATTTGAATTAATACTATGTAGCCGATTGATGCCATCTGGTTTACAAGATGGAAGGAATGGGAGACCGAGAGCGCCTTAGAGGACAAGGTGAGCTGTAGGGTGATGTTACTGGAGACAGTCGCAGAGCATTGCCTGTCAAGCCAGCTATGTTGTTTAAGCTTCGAGATTTTTCATAGCCTTGTATGAGAAAATGCACAGACATCAGTTGAATTCAGCCAAAAAAATAGACAAAGACAAACAATACAATGTAATGTAATCCAAAGAGCTATCTGGGACTCAGAGAGAATCTGCCTGCAAAAGAACTCAATGCTGAGACACATTACTACCAAAATATATTAATAAATAAAACTATTTACAAATCAGTGCAGCTATTCTTTCCCAGAAAATTAAACAGACCATCACACAAGAGGTCTGACCTGCACTTCCACATCCCATCTTGCACTCAGTGCTGCTCTCTTGGCTTCAGCAGGCTGCACAGTAGGCAAGATACAGGATCCCAACAGGGTTACTGGGTAAGCTATCTGGCTAACCATAATCAGAAACCCATTAAGACATACTATAAAATCTGTTAGAATTATATAATCTCTGCTAAACCCAGTTCATAATAAAGGATGACTTTTCTTTAAAAATAAATAAACCAAAAGCCAGATAAAATTGCATACAATATCTGTAAATCACTTCTGCAGAATTTGAATGATACTATGGGAAAGAAGCTCCCTCTTCAGAAATATTAACCCTAAGACTTTGTGTCTAATATTAAAGTATAAGATAGCAGTTTTTGACATATTTGAAAATGCCTTCTGTTTGGCAAATTTAAAATGCCATATTTGTGCTCATTCTCCAGCTGACTCAAATGAAATAAACAGTATTAATCCACATAAGCAAATAGTAAATAATTAATCATTAAACAAGGCAACCTTATAATGCTTCACAATTTGGAGGGAACATTGCACTTGCAGACATTTTTGTTCACATACCCTGTGAGCTCTAGCTACTGACTTTTTGCTACATATAGATCGTTTTCACCATGCAGAGGCTACGCTGTAGAATGTTGGAAAAGCCTTGCTATTGACTTACTATCTTCATGCTCAGGTATTTTCAATACCACCTGAATAATTTCACTTATGAAGAAAACGATCAGCCCATTGGTCTGGAGAGAGCTATCAGAAAGGAAATACAATGAAGATGAAGCCGGACAGGACTTCACTCCTCAAGTACACAGATACATGCTTCATTGCAAGCACGAGAAGTCCCATTGATTTCAGTGGTACTACCTATTTCCTTGAAGACAAGTATGCGTCTAAGCATTTGTCAGGTTAAGACATTCAGGTATAAACTGCTTACCAGGAAATGGTGAGACTTTTCCCATAGAAACTATAAAATGTCAATGACAATACAGCTAAACATTACACAGGATGTCACCAGACATTTTTTTTTTCTCATTGAAAGAGTTACCAGCTCGAATTCCAGATCTCCAGGTAACAGACAGTTAACAGACGGTTGTTAACATCTTCAGGAAAAATTGTATCTCAGGTTCTCCTCTAACAACAACATATTTCTCACCTACTGAGAATTGCATACTGTAAAACTGTACCTACAGCAAATGTATAACCTCATGTCTGCTAAAACTTTGTACAATGTTATCTCCAGATTGCAAGGGCAGGCTAGACTGTGATGCTTCACAGACTTCTGATACATTTCAAAAACAGCCTCCAGTTTCTGAGTTTCTATCAGCTTTTACACAGATTAGAAAGAATCATGTTTGAAAGGGGAATAGAAGGGAAGCACAATGCTAGTGTATAGATTTAACCTCCCCTGTAAACATAAAACTTCATAAAACTTAAAAAAAAAAACAAAACAAATCAAAACAAAATAATCAGGTAGCTTTTTTTTTTTTTTACACAGAAATTAGGAAACTTTTTTAAAAATATTTTTCCTGCTACTTTTCCAATGACAAAAGCAAAGAACTGATAGAGGAAGATGGTAAAGATGATAAAGAATAAAGGAACTCCTAAAAAATGAAAACCAGATACACAAGATGAATAGAGACAGAGGCATGATCCAAAATCAGTGCTTTCCAGGTACTTCAGTGGGGTTTGGATCAGCTCTGAATCAGTATCATCTTAGAGATGGGGATAAGGTGCTAATGCAAAAAAGCTCAGAATAAATGATAATTGAACACAACCAAGAACGAACCAATGAACAAACCAAACAAGAAGGATGTATCAAAAGAAAGAAAGGGAAAAAATAAAATGAAAAAGTAATAGACTTGATGTGTGAATTAAATTCAAGTATTCAAAACCTTTGGATGCTACTTGAGGATGTTTTCTGCTTATGAGTTAACTTCCCTACTCTGAATAAAATAAACTTCAAAGCCAGTGGCTAAAACATTACAGCCTAAACTAAGGTTATCATCAGAGCCAAAGAGAACATTTCTCATTGAGAAACTGTCAGTTCTGAACTCAAGCCCCATTTTTCTCGTAAAAACTATGAAACGCTTTTCTATTGAATCTAGATTTTGAAATTAAAATGTTCACGTTGTCTCAGTATAAAATGTGCTTTATTGTTATATGAATACATCTTTAGTAGCTAATGGGTAACTTCCTTTTATTATTTCTCATCTGTTCTAATTGGTTGCTGCCAAGTGAACAGCACTCAAATGTTTATACTAAAATTTCAAAAAGAAGTCAAGAATCTTATCTTGCAAGATGCCATGGCAATCTGCCTTATTCAGGTGCTCCTGACCTCAAAAGACTGGGGCCTTATCATTAGAGATACTGTAAATAATCCTAGCTGTTGATAAGACAGTGAGAGATATACACTCTGTGGAAAATGTCCTAAATCTGTGCAAAAACATGTTTGCAGTGAAGTCCCATTTAATCTAAATATTATATATAGGAATATGTAAAACACAGAGACAATCATGCCATATCTTTACAAATACCATACACACTGAACTCTGACTGCCTATCTCTTTTCACAGCTTCAAAACACTGAGATCATAGTTTTGAAAAGTAAAAAGAGCATTTGCAGGATAGCCCAAGATAAGTCCTTTAGAGTCTATGGCTGGGTGGGACAGCCGTGTTTGCTGTACACAAGGCAAGTTTTAAAAAAAAAAAAAGGCAGAAAAATCTCAGCCAAAAATGTTTGTCCAGTGCCACACGGCTACTGCAGATGAACTCTGAGGTGAACATCAGCACTCAGGAACATGAAACCTGTTGGAATGATACAATTTGCCAAGAAACCAAAGCAATTCTAATCTAAGGCAATGGCAAGCCTACCACTGGCATTGCTGATTCGGGATCTATGCCCTGAGGCTAGGCTTCTAGCCACAGCCAGCTGTGCCCGGATGGGACAGCCCCACCATCAGTCTGCATCTGAGTGATACAGACAACGACAGGAGGTTTTGCAAACTCTGCCTGGGGAACCCAATCCTACTGAACAGTGAGTAATCAGATTTGAAGAGGCCGAGTAACTAGAAAGGCATTTTTAGCACCTTGCAAGATCAAACATCGTTTATTGTAGTTTAATTCTGGTTGGGGTAGACAGTCACCTTTTAGTACGAGTGGTGTGTGATACAAAGAGGAAGCATTTTGTGGCATCATAAACTCAAACTTTTTTTTGAAATAAATCTAAATAGGATTTCATATGATATGCTTTGCTGTGTTCAGAACAAAGATGTTGCTTACTTCTGACATTCAACCTTTTAAGTATAATTTATTCAGCTGTAATTTGTACTAAGTTATTAAGTGCAGATCAAAGTTATTAAATAATTAATTTGTCTTTTAGAATGACAAATGGTATTGAGTGATGAGTGGCTGGATGAGCAAGGTCTGAATTGCAGGCTTTTCCATTAAAGATAACAGACAAATGAAGACAGAAGTGAAGTGAAGGTCCAACATCAAGCACATTTTGTGAAGACTAAAGGAGTTGAGTGCTATTAGAAAGGAAAACAAGAAAAGAATGACTGGGAATAAAGAAAAAAGATACATTGTGAGTACAGTCTTTCCTCTAAGAGCATTGTGCAAAACATTTTACTCTAAGTTTGCTTTTCACAAGCACATTGCTAAGTAATCTTTTATGATCTAATGAAAGAAGTCCATACCTTTCCTGATCCCTCCATCAGTAGCACACGTGTAATCACCTGTTGTCAGTAGGAAACATGTTCCCCCTCTTCTGTTTTTGTCTCTGGTACTAGAGCGTCTGATGGGAGGGAGCCTTTCACCAGGTGAGAGTGGCTGCTCACTTCCTGCACTGTCTTCACCTGATAACACTGGTTAAAGCACCATGCCCATTTACAGACAATAATGAATGAGGAAATGAGACATCACAAAGAGCTTATGCTGAATGTTGGATATTCCCATCACTCAAAAATAGTTACAAGGTAAATCATTAGAAGAAAACAAGATTGCAATTCACCATTAATCAGTACAAAATGGCAAAAAGTACACTTTTTATTGAAGAACAAATGATCTTTTGACTTTCTACTAAACTAACATGAAACAAATAATCAAATCAAGGCTCAGTTAGTTGCCTATTATGGACTGTAATTCTTCAGAATACAGTCAGCCCTGGATATTTCTAACAAATATTTACTATTTTGGCTAACCTTTTTGCCCAAGAAGAGGTCATGTTACTAATTTTTGCTTAAAATATGTTGTTTAGCATATTTTAAAGACAACCTCTCCTCCAAAAGGGTTAAATTTTCAACATTTGGTACTAGAACCTGTTTAATAATACACTTAGCTTTCATTTCTATACTTGTCATGCTTGCACTGCTGGTCATCATAAGTACCCAACATTAAATACTGTCTTTGGTCCGTGTAGCTTATTTTGTCAAACAACGAAACTCTTACCTCTCCTGATTTGGCACTCCCAAAGGACTCTCTTTTAAAATTATCTACTATTTCAGATTCAGGCCACCAAGAAAAAAAAGATCTCTGCTCAGTACAGCACATAACAGGTAATGGCATGTTATTGGCTTTAGCTTTACCTTTGCATTTAAACCTGAGCACGTGTTTTTCTGAACTGGTAACGCAAAGGGCTATACTCTGCCTTGAAGTTTTGCACAGAATTCCTAGTGACTCTAATAGCATTCTCTACCAGAAATAAAGCTACAGTGCATGATGTGAGGGGTGGCACTACTGAAGAGAAAGTCAACACTTCAAAATGGGTCCTTTTTACATATCTGCTTTCTCTCTAACTTCAAGGACTATAGCACCTTGTAAATAAAGCTGCAGACACAGAAAAGTGTCTCTTTGCTCTGATCACACTGAGCCTCCTCCATTCCGGAATACCTTTAGTAGGACCTGATGGCATGAAAAAGCTGTTATCATTAACACTTTAAAGATGTTGTCTGAAAGTGGGTATCAGTCAAAGCACTGCAAAACTAACTATATTCCACCCTCAGTGTGAGTCCTTTCAGGGCTTCCATCCTCTTAAATATATTTAGGATGTTCAAAAAGCAGTGTTAACTTTGTGAACACTCACTCGGAGACTGAAACCGAGCTTCTTTGAACATAAATGCTATTCAGTAACAGAGCAACAGACCAAAGATAGATATTGTTCAGAGACCAATTTTCCAGACTCTTCTTTTTAAAAAATAAATTTCAATTACTAAATGACACCATTCATGAGTGGGTTTTCTCTTAGTATTCTTTAGCAACTTTCAAACAGGACTCTAATGACTGGTATGTGAGCTTTGTAATTAGATTGTGCTTGGCTTAAGAATAAATTCATTCAAGAAACAAACAAATCCTTGCTACTGAAAAAATTGTTTTAATTGTACTGAGAGATAAAATTTACTCTTTAATTTGAAGAGATATGGAATACGGTGCAGTGGCTTGGAGGGGCGGAGGCTGTCACTTGATATGCATTTTCACAGTGATTAGCACAAACTACTCTTTATCTATCATTTGGAACTCAAATAAGGTAATATAAATCATAAAAATCAACACTAATAACAATGATGTCACTAAGGGCTGTCATTTTCATTTTTCTTGATAAACTTTACATCAGCTATGCTATTATCATTCAATTAGTAGTAAATATCATGCAACGTCTCATCTAACACAAATGAAGGAGGTTCTTCTAGCCAGGAAAGCAGAATGCCAAACGGAAAGAAAGCTAAAGAGTTTCTTCTTATTTCCTTTGAGTGCTGGGCTTTTGATGTAAAGCACCTGCTCCTTTTAAATGACTGCTTCTTTGTAGGATCTTGCTTAACAGGCCACGATGTGGCACAGGCAAAGTTGACACAAGAGACAGACACTGAGGCAAAACACCATGGAGTCCAACAGGGTGGGACACAGTGGCTGCTCAAATAGTCACAGTCATGCAGAAAAACAACAAACATCCATACGACGCAACAAACAACAGGCAAAAGAAAAGGTTGATATCATCAGCAGGAAAGCATTCTCAACAGAGCAAGCAAAACTGTATAGACCAGCTACATAGAGGTTTGGGAACATCGCTATACCTATTTTGTCCTCTATGAGACTGACACACGCAAACACTGGAGGGGAGAAGGGTGGGAGCTACATCTTCTCCTGGCAGAAAGACTGGCTGCTTTCTGACCCCTGCCAAGCATACTGGTCTATAAAGTGTTTTCAGAGGACATGCATTTCCAGTGGGGTCCTACCTGATGATCTGTTGTGCTCCATCAGCTGGTTGTCCTTGCCCAGGCAGATGTCTCCCTGTGTGCTATTGCAGGCCATGTTCAAGTCTGTCTTGCAGAAGGTGGGCGAGCTGGCTTGAGGAGCAGGAGGGATGTGCTTCTTCCGCTTCCTTGGCAGTTTCTGCTTTGCCATGGCCAGGGAGTAGTACATCCCAAAATTGTTAACAATCACAGGCACGGGCATGGCTATGGTGAGCACCCCCGCTAGCGCGCACAGGGCTCCCACCAGCATGCCCGACCAAGTCCGTGGATACATATCCCCGTATCCCAGGGTGGTCATGGTGACTACAGCCCACCAGAAGCCGATAGGGATATTTTTGAACTGTGTGTGCTCACTCGCTGACGGGTCATTAGGCTGGGCTCCCACCCGCTCTGCGTAGTAGATCATGGTGGCAAATATCAAAACACCGAGTGCCAGGAATATTATCAGCAGCAAAAATTCATTGGTGCTGGCCCGCAGAGTGTGGCCCAGCACCCGGAGTCCCACAAAGTGCCGGGTGAGCTTGAAGATTCGCAGGATCCTCACGAACCTTACCACCCTGAGGAAACCAAGCACGTCCTTAGCAGCTTTGGAGGAGAGCCCGCTCAGGCCCACTTCTAGGTAAAAGGGCAGGATGGCCACAAAGTCAATGATATTCAAGAGGTTTTTGATGAATTCAAGTTTGTTGGGGGAAAAAACAACACGTACTAAAAATTCAAATGTAAACCACACCACGCAGACTCCTTCCACGTACGTCAGGGCAGGATCTGTCTCAATTTCATACTGTAGCACAGTTTCTGTCCCATTGACAACCTGCTCGGTTTTGTTTATAATAGTATTGAAAGCCTCATGCGTTTCCAGGCAAAAGGTTGTGATTGAAACTAGGATGAAGAACAAAGAGGCAAAGGCGATGAACTGAAACAAAAAGAGAGAAAAGAGATATCAGAACCACACAGCTCTTCACATTAATACTAACAATATTAGTGATCATTATACATCTTTTACTGATTCATCCCCAAATGATTCACAAATTCATACGCATAAAACTTTGCATCTAGGTCAGAGGAGAGCAGCAGACAGCTCTCACATGTAGGCCAGGAGTCTGGGAGCAGGAAAAGCCTTGGTGATGGACACCATGACAGGCTGCAACTCATTCAGAAAGTGGCAACGAATTCTTAAATCAATGCTAAATCATCTGAATTCCATTTCGTTGTGAAGGTACCTTACAAACAGCCCCCATACCCAGGCACAGCAAAATTTAAGGCTGTCTACCTCTCACATGGTGGAAAATGGGGTTGACCCTAATGGTCTGGAGATTATGGTCCAGGAATTCACATCTTGCCTGAAGAGCACCTCAGATGGTCCCAAGAATAGATGCAAACACCAGGTTTCTTTTGGATTTTCAATGGCTGACAAACACAGGATATTCTCTGGCAGAAAATGCCTTCTGTGTTACACCTAGAGTTGGTTAAACAGCCTCTTTAGTTTGCAGTCATCGATCACCCATACCCTCAGGCAGGACTCAGAGTAAACCTAGCTGAACCTCTCTCACTGCGGTGGCAGAGCTTTGCCAGTGTGTTAGGATCCACAATCCTGCTATCAAAGTTACAAATCCAGGACAATCTGAACAAACAGCGAAATACAAATTCAGTTCTGGTAGGGGCACATAAACAGATAAAATACAGTTAAATAACCTGGAGACAGCCCTCACAGAGGATTGTTAAGGACATAAAAAACATTTACTGCCTCATGTTCAATTCATTCATCACAGTCAAGCACTGAAGAAAACAGAATGTCCAGGACAGGATCTCAAAAAAATTAACACCCAGCCAAAGAACTGGAAGGAATAATAAACTTTCTTACACTCAGTAAAACATGCCAGGTGAAAAGGTGTTTTGAGGGTAGTTGCTCCTTTGCTACAACCGTTAACTTCTTTTAAGTGACAACACATTATCACCATGTTAGCACCCCAACAGCAACGAAATGCCATCCTGAGCTAGGGTTTCTAACATGTTATCAATGCATTTGCTATTCTGGATTTTCAGCTTAATAGACATTTCATAGCCAGTATTATCCTGGAAAAAACTCTCTGAAGACTTTAAAATTTTTGAAGGTGAGAGAGGCCCAACGAGACAAGAAGATGCCTACATAGGTTTTTGAAAATATCTACTGCTTCCTTACATATCTAGCAGCTTTAAATTGTAATGTCAAAAAAGAAACACATTTCTTTCAAAATGGCAGCAAATTACTAACTCTTTTGGCTTTTGCTTTTTAAGATTTTAAACCGTCACTTGCTAGTAAAACAAAAATATCTAATAGGGATCTCAGAACTTGAGGCATGCTCTTCATCCCTTTTTAATAGTATTTATTTTAGTACATAAACTTAATTTACTTTATGTTTCCCTTAATGCTACTTACAAGTCACTCAGGGAATCGCTCTTTTTATGTTAATCCCCAACCTGAAACTGAATACCTTAAAGAAGCCCAGCAAGAAGAAAAAAATATCATATCCTCTACAACGAGCCTAATGGAAAAGGCAGGTTACAGTCCAGGTCCCAGTGGTAGAGGCAAGAGAAAATGTGGCAGCAGGATGCTGGTATATTGCTACACCAAAATCTTGAATCTCATCCTGAATCTCATTGAAAAAATCCAGTTACAAGGGAGACAGAACAGCAGCCAGAAGCAAGAATGCCTCCTTTCTATCACTTTAATCCAGGCTGCAACATTGCAGCGAAACTGGTGTACTTCTGGTATCAACCACTGAACTTAGTATAGGCACACAGATTTAGCATTGCGTGCCACCGGAGTTCACTTGGGCTGGTACAATACTGAATGGTTGCATCTATCTAACAGAATACTAGTTAGACAACAAAATGTTGTCTCTATAACCAGTAGAGAGAATTGCTTTTTTTTTTTTTTTGTGAGAAGTAAGTTTAAATTTGCAATGTAGACCTGGCAAATTTATTATATTTAGATTCACAAGATATATCTATCAAAAACATATCTACCTATATCAGAGATTTGCACATTGTTTATGGCTTCCTCTCCTCAATCAACGGAACAAAGTTATTACACCAAGCACCTCAATTACAAACTCTCTAAATCTGTTATCTTTTTACTGACTCAGGGACTAAACTGAACACTTATCATCCAGTCTGAACTTCTAGTCACGAGCTAAGCAAACAATCTTACACTGTCTGGCTGATTTTTACCAAACAGGCATTTCTGCCTTTGCCTTAACTACAAAATTGCTGTATGTTCATAGCTCATTTCTTCCTGGCACCTGAGACCAACATACACCAAAAAGCCTCAATCTTGTGTAAGACCACTGAATTCAGCAAATCCAACCAGATTCATATTACCTAAGTGAATTAATCTCAGCAGATCTTTGCAAAACAGACGAGGGCCATTAAAGTGATTAGGGGATTGGAGCACCTCTACTATGAGGACAGACTGAAGGAGCCGGGGTTGTTCAGCCTGGAGAAGAGGAGACCTAATAGCGGCCTTCCAGTACCTGAGGGGGGCCTACAGGAAGGATGGGGAGATTCTGTTTACAAAGGCTTGCAGTGACAGGATGAGGGGCAATGGCTTTAAGTTGGAGAAGAGCAAATTTAGATTGGATATTAGGAAAAAGTTCTTTATGATGAGGGTGGTGGAACACTGGAACGGGTTGCCCAGGGAGGTAGTTGAGGCCCCTTCCCTGGAGATACTCAAGGTGAGGCTCGACAAGGCCCTGGGCAACCTGGTCTAGTTGAGGGTATCCCTGCTGACTGCGGGGAGGTTGGACTAGATGACCTTTGGAGTTCCCTTCCAGCCTGGACCATTCTATGATTCTATGAAAACCCCTCTGTAACATGGACAGAAAATTTATCAGACTCTAAGCCACCAGTGGGTTAAGAATGACCCTTGGGATGCTCCTAGAGCACCCTCCAGCACCTTTCTACACAGTCAAGGAGGGGAAAAGCAAAAAAATCTGTGGAGGTTGAGGATCACTGAAGCTAAGTCAACACTGCAGTTTGCAGTCTGGATGAGAATTTCTAATAGATAAAATATTGGGCAACCTCTTTAACAGCAACACTTTGGTGATTTCAGGCAACTGTGAACATTTTTTTTGCCTGGAAAGAACAGAAAATTACATTCAAACTAGCCAAACTAAAATTTACCAACAATTAAGATATAATAAAAATTAAATGTGCATTCAAAAGTGCACTGAATCTAATAGTACGTAAATAATTAGCACCTGTTTCTGAGGTGTATTTCAGAGAGTCCATTCTTGTTCAGATCCTTTCTAAAAAAATGCCAAATACCAAGGGATTAACTAGAGGTGGAACTACCTGACAAGCTATTTATTACTGGGTTGTTCAACATTGACACTGTGAAAGGCCACAGTGCACTTGGCAGTCAGCAATTGACAAAGCAGATCTAAATTTTTAACTGTGCACCTACAGTCAACAGCGTTTTATTATCCCTAAAGAAAAAAGACATTCAGTCATTTCCAAAATCCCCTGAGTATCCTATTCTGTTATCCTAAAGGAAATCATCTTTCAGAGGCTACAACAAACAATGGCAAGAAAAAAACCTTAATCTGGTGCGAGTTTTCTTGATAATCCACAATTTCCATTCATAGCAATATAAAACAATGAGATATACACATTTCTCCATACACACAATGGCATATACATCACTGATTTTGAGCAAAGACACTGATTCCTTTTATCTCTTGTTGAGTTTTGTTTTAAACTTTAAACTCATTGGATCAGGACATTCTGGACGGAGTTTGCACAGCTCTAGCATGTTTTTCACATGATAGAAATGAAATTAATTCATGTGCTATCCTCATTTTATGCTATCCTAATTCCATCTTCTCTCATTTTGAAGGTAATGAACATCAAAAACACATCCATTTTTGTTCATGCGGGCAAGCACCAGCTTTCAAACAAAGTCAGTACAGATCCAGACTCTCAGATTCTCTGGTGGATGGGACAAACCAAGTTCTCTTCCTCAGTTCTGCTAATGCCCACAAAAGTTCTGGTACCACAGAAAACTTTGGTGGGATTTTTCATGAAGCATACAAATCTAAAAGGAATTAGCCTTACCATCATTTTAGACAGGTCACATGAAGAGACATTTTTTTTTGTTTGAATCATTAGCAACTTTCACTGTGAGAAGTTCTGAAAACTTAGGTTTTGACTAGTTGCAAGACAAATTCAGCCTTGGGATACAGCTAAACAACTTCATCCATCCCCTTTTTTAAACCAAAGCACATGGGCTTGAAACTCTTTGGAAAAACCTTTAAAAATTTTTTTCAGGTAAGACCAAAATAATCAGGATCATTTTCTCATTTCTTAAAAGTTAAAAAAAAATTAGTTGTTTCTTGTTTGTTTCAATGGATCAGATAAAACTACCTTTCTTCGTTTAGGTTTTCCTTTTTCCCCCTGAGGGACACCACTTTTCTAAGTGAGAGAATGGTTGTACAGACACTCCGGGGCCACCAAACCAGCCTATTTCAAAATTGAAATTAATACAAGTTGAATTAATAAAAAGTTCAGTCCATTTTTCCCAGAAGAGAGCAGTCAAAAGTTACCAAAATGTTCAGTATGTAATACACAGCATGCAGAACATTCCTCATTAAGTAGCTAAAGCTCTCAGTAGGCTACTGATTCCCTCTGCTCACATTTTGAAGGCAGTGTGAACCCGATTTTGTTCATGTGTGTCGGCATCACATTTCAGACAACGTTGGTACAGATTCCAGCTCCCAGCTTTTCAAGCTGATGGGATCATCTGTTGCTGAGTCCTACTGATGTTCATGGTAAGTGGATTAATCATCTATAACTTGACTTTTAATGAAGCACATAAATCTAAATCTGGCCTGCAGAAAACTTGTTGGAACTAGAAAACTTTATGATTCCTATTTTGAATTCAGTGTCCCATGGGGAACTGAGTTGCTCAGAGTTTAAAGCAATTTCAAAAATTACAAACAATTCTAGGCCTGCAAATTGAGCAGTCTGTGGTTTATCAGAACTTGCGTGCATGTAATGTTTTACCTTGCACATAGCTCCTAAAGCGCCTTGAAGAAATTAAGGTCACTTTAAAAACCTGCAAATTACTCGACAACAGTCTCATAGGCCATGTCTGGAATTCACAGTAGGAAAAGGCACTTGGTCAGAGGACACTGACCAAGGCTAGCCTGCCTGCCCAAGTTCCCTCTCCAACCCAAACCTAGACATGGGACAGACTGCACAATGTGATGTTGTCCTTGATGTGATGGAGCCAGGGCCTGACTTCAGTCATTCTAAGGTTTATCAGCTTAGATACAGACCAAATAAAACAGCAACAGAGACAGAAGCTGATCCTCACACTCAGATGTGTTATTCATATTCACAAAATCAGACTCATACTACTCCATATTGAAGATACATTTTGTCTGTCCATCCTGCACCCTTAAAACAGGCTATTTCTACATATCATTTAGTATTCCAAGATGGACAGATCATAGTCAGCGAAGAGGTTAATGCACAGTTAATTGTGGGTAGTCATCCTTACTTCTTGTTTCATAGTTAAGTTTTGAATAAAACCTCTCACAGCATTTCAGTATTTTTTCAGAAAGAGTCTGTATCCTGTCTAGACACAACTTGTTCTGTGGTTGGATCTCAACACCTCCTCCTTCAACTCCCCTCACTGTGTAATGTATATTTTCTAACGTGAGTATTCAATAGCAGCTTTTAAGGTTCAGTTAGTTCATTAGAGTTTTATTCCAGGACTTAGAAGGCTTGTCCTTGACACAAAAAGAAAACTAATGAATATTTAATAAGCCCTTGGAAATACAACATTTAATATTCTCTGATGCAGGTACAGAATTGCCTTTAAAGAAAAAAGATGACAATGTTGCTTTAAACAAATATCTTCACAGGCACACTATGAAACTTGATACATGCATGTTGCTGGAATTTCAGACAATTTGAAAAAAAAACAATAATCCTCCCCATCACACTTAGACTAAAAATACAACTGTAGGGAGATGGACACAGAAAAGAGATTGTGTTTTATTTCTTAAACCAGCTTTGACAGCTTGTCTGCTACTGAAACCAAAATCCTGCTTTCAATACAAAAGATAAGAGTTTACTGAATGACTCTTAACTTTTGCTGACCAAAACAAAAGTGGGAGAGTTTCCAGAGTAAGGAGTTCTTTGCTTTCCCACCAGTGCATTCGTGCTAAACAGAACCCTCAAAACAGGATAACTTTTCTGCTGGGTAACAAAATACTTAAAAGGGAAGCAGTATTTTTTTTTTCTTAGTATCGTACTCATTTTGAAAAATCAAAAATAGATTTCCATACTTTGGAGATTTAAAAATTATTTCCAGTGATGTCTGTTCACATCTGTTAGTTTAAGCTTCACCTTCTCACAGCTCAGAATATGATACAAATTATTTGAAAAAATAACTGATTCAGTTCCTTTCTCCTACTTTCTCTGACCACATAAGCTAATTTATGCATTAAATGCATCCAGTCTCATTGATTGCAAAAATTTAGTCAGATATATTCATTACAAAATTGTATTTTACAATTTTTCTTCTTACGTACTCTAAGACTCATTGACCAACACTGTTTTGTAGAATAAGACAGTTATAAGTAGCTATAACAAAATGAAATATTCCCATCATAAACAGTAGAATCTGATATTGATGGGTTTTTTCTCTCAAGGTTCAGGAAAGAAAAGTTTTGTTCCTGTAAATCTTCCATGTATTTGTCCTGTAATATCCTCCACAAGCATTTGTTACTCTTCTAGGAATTCAAACATCCAGTTACTTTGTGGAATCCTCTAGTTCTGCAGGAGACTCAACAGGAAACAAAGCCAATCTCAGGTACTGTTTCCAGTCAATCACAACTATTTGCGATGCTGATTTTTTAATCTACTTTTATAGCTGCTTAACCATATAAAACCGAAGTCTTAAAAAAAAATTCCATAAAAACTCCAATAAATTTAAGGGATTTGGGTGTTCAATGAAACTATGACTTGACTTAAGCAGAAAAGAAACTGCATTTGTAAAGTACATGGCACGCTTCACTCTAATGAGTAGCAACTAACATCAGAATAAAATCACAGAATTAGATACCACTTCCAGCTTTAAAGAGAGTTGTCTCTGGATTTAGATTTGACAGATTGTCCTCATTTCTTGTTTTAACACAATAGATTTTTTTTCCCCTCTTTAATTTCATCTGGCTATCAGGAGATGGCTAAAATCATAATGTGATTTCAGAATGAGCTCTTGTGACGACCTCACCTCTTTGTATAGTTTAATGTTCTCTGGGGTGGAATTTAAAAATTAACATTCATTTTACACAAACACAAATATCTCACCAAACAGATCATCAGTATCTTCACAAGACTGTTCCTCAAAATTGGTATTCTTCCTTAGCTATAAGCTCCCTTGGAACATTATCATTTCATGGAAAAAGAATAAAATAAAAGTCACATGTTTTTATGATGTGATGCATTTTCAGTGCATTGCATCTGCGTATACTAAGTGAGAAACCAAATACCATCAGAAGCTACTAACCAAACTACTGGCATTTGAAATACAAACTCAAGGCAAATATACTAGCAGCTTGCTCCTGTTTTCAAATCCCCAGCCCAGTCCCTCCTCATTTGTACACTCTCCTATTAACATTGTTTCACATTCAGTTTCACGGTTAACATTCTGCTGCTATAATGCTATGCATAGTCATATTTGAATGAAAAAATCTATATATCAATCCATTTTTATTGATATACTGTTTAAGAACAGCCTATAACTAACATGCAATGCCTAGATTTATAGTGCAGGAGTATTCGCAGTTCAGACTGGCTACCATCTGTACGTAGTAGTGGGAACACAAATGTTCTCTTGCTTGCTCATTCTTTTCCCATTTGTTATAGTTTTACAAAGCAGCTGTCTTTCAGTACCAGCTGGAGCACAAATAAAAAGGTTATGAATGCCTCTTTCATATTCAGAAATCCAGGTTCACAATTAAGTCACTTTAACTCAGCTGTCAGGTAAATCAGCAGTCTGACACCAGCTTAACCCAGATACATATCTGACTCAACAAATCTTAGGCACATCTACATTTTAAAGTAGATCATAAAGAAAACCAGAGTTAAAAATTATGCTGTATTTTAATTGCATTTAAGTGACATGTATCTTCCTAAAGGATTCAAAACTGATTTACAAACCGACCCTGATATAGACACATTCTGCTGCTCAGCATGGAAAATTTTGCCACTGCTGAGCAACTGGAAAGCTCCTAGAATCATAGAATCATTTAGGTTGGAAAAGATCTTCAAGACCATCAAGTCTAACTGTTAACGTAGTGATGAGAAATCCACCACTAAACCATGTCCCTAAGTGCCACA
Source organism: Limosa lapponica baueri (assembly GCA_002844005.1). Lineage (NCBI taxonomy): Eukaryota > Metazoa > Chordata > Aves > Charadriiformes > Scolopacidae > Limosa > Limosa lapponica. The sequence goes on from KZ505635.1 coordinate 134,064, forward strand.
TCTACACACCTTCTAAATACCCCCAGGGATGGTGACTCAACTACTCCCCTGGGCAGCCTTCTCCAGCGTTTGATAACCCTTTCCATGAAGAAAGTTTTCCTAATATCCAATCTAAATGTACCTTGGCACAAATGGAGGCCATTTCTCCTCATCCTATCACATGTTGCTTGGGAGAAGAGAACCCCACCTCACTACAAGCTCCTTTCAGGTAGTTGTAGAGAGTGATAAGGTCCCCCCTCAGCCTCCTTTTCTCCAGACTGCACAACCCCAGTTCCCTCAGGCACTCTTCGTAAGACTCATGCTTGAGAACCCTACATTGGCTTCATTGTCCTTCTCTGAACATGCTTCAGCACCTCAATGTCTTTCTTGTAGTGAGAGGCCCAAAACTGAACACAGTATTCGAGGTGAGGTCTCACCAGGGCTGAGTACAGGGGGACAATCACTTCCCTAGTCTTGCTGGCCCCACCATTTCTGATACAAGCTAGATGTGACAGTGTTTTTCAGTGGCAGGGCCACACTTCACACAGTGGGGATTCCCAGGAAAGTTCCTTTGTACTCCTTCCCTGGTTGCCTGATGTCCAAGAAAAATATTAATTTCCTAAATGACCAGCATAGTTTCCCAATAGGGAAATCAAAATCATCTGACTTTGTTGTCCCATTGAGCATCTAAGTCAAACATGTCACACCAACACACAACATACATCCCACCACCTGTTTTTCACTCTTGAAGACTCAGCAGAACTTCCTGAAAAGCAATTACGCTGCCTCCAGAAACTTCCTTTTCCCATCCACTTGAATTTATCAAGCTTGTTTTACTTGTGATCTTTCTGAGTTGTGACTATCCCAGCAATGTTTTAGGTTTTACAGCCAGCTGTGCTGATTTTTTTTTTACTAGATGTGGCATTTATATTCTAGCAATCAGTTTTTAAAAAGGCATCAGCAAGGTTCACTTTGAGCTGGCTTTACTGAAAAGGTCTGCTTGGTTACACAGCGTGATAAGCAAGCCACTGCCACTCATTCATTAAACATTGCTATAAATCTATGCACTGAAACAGGCAAAATATTCCTAGAGGTTGCAAGAATGCAATGGATGTTCTTCCTGGAGTCAAGGCAAAGGTGAGAAAAACAGGAAGTCTCAATCCATATTCTGGGTCTGGTATCAGACATTTGGAGACTTCTTATCACTAAGAGAGCATCTTCCAAAAAGAAGCTAAAATGCTTTGGAGGGCTGAAGAAGGCAGATTTTGAAGCACCCATTTTAGTCAATCCCAAATTTACATGCTGAGTTGAATTAGCCTCTCTGTATGATTTGTTTCTCTCCCCTAGACTACCTACTGTTCACACCATTACAACAGAGATTAGGCTCTGGGACCTGGCAAGTACAATGCAGGCGGTATCTTTCTTTCTGCACTTGATTTATCATGAAAAGGTTTGATTTGGCTCAATGGGTCAAAATTGGAAAAAAAATCTTCAGTATAATATTATTTATTATTAATAGTCTTTCATATCCATACAGACAAATGGAGAAAAGAGAGAAATTCTTAAGAAGATAAATTCATGAAAATTCTATTATACTGTAGTTTGCCTAGTACATAAATCTCATGTCCATTAAAATTACAGAAACATTTTCAGCCCTATCATCTCTGTCTCACTTAAGCACTCAGGCTCACTTATGTCTACTTTTTCTCTCACTCAAAACAAGTCTGATGGCCTAATTTAGAATTACACTTGGGCAAATTTAGAAAACTTTAATACTTTGAAGCTTGACATCCATTAAGATTTGTAATAGAGCCCATCTTCGCTTTCACCAGAGAAGCCTTGTAACCAAACCGTATAACCTTTTTTTGCCATCCCAAATCTAATAAAAATATACTGGAATTATTTACAAGTTTTCCGGGCCTGTGTCTTTCCTGTACAATATAATAAGACTTCTACTGCAAGTACTAGAATAGAAATTACCAAACTACTTCTTAAAAATTAAAGGGACAAAGACATCTCCAAGATACTCTAAAGTTTACGCAGAGCCTTCAAACAGGTGATTACCAGGTCTCTTTTGACTGGAAGCTCTTTCTTCCTTACACTTACAGATTTTTTTCCTCATGTGTCCATAGCTTGCTCCTTTCTGCATTTCAGACTCGTGTGCCCCTGCCCTGGTATTATCTCCCCCCTGTCCTTCACTTCTTTTCTCAACCCCAGAACTACTCCTCAGGTTTACACTTGGATCCCAGACTGTCCTCCTCTCTTCTTCCGTGCAACTTGGTCTTACCTGATTTGTATATCCATGTCCTGTATCTCCAATCACTCCTTATTTTCATACGCAGCTCTCTCTCTCCAGAGCTGATGTGCCGCCCCTCTTCCAGGGTTCTCCTCCAGCCTCAGCCTTAACTTCACAGCCTGCCCCTGGCTCTTTGTCCCAGGCCATTTGCTCAGTCAGCCCTGTTCTCCTCCCAGGCTCAAGCTCTGTACCTTTTGACCTCCTCCACGTTTCTGTGGGATCTTCAAGCCCTTCCTCTCTGACATAAACCACAACTACCTCTGTTTCCCATCTCCAAAAGCATCTGTGTCTTCCTTCTGCTCCAATGCTGATACCACCCAATATTCCCCTGGTCCAGCCACTATATTCTCTGCTTCCACTCACAACCTCATCAGGATTTTTATGCCAATATACTCTCCCTGTGTGGTTTCTGTGACTTTTATAGTTGAATCTAAAGAGCACATGTGCCTGCAAGCTCATCTGCTTTTTCAAACGGAATTACTGGTCTAATGAAAGTTATTATTTCTTCCTCCAAACCTGGCCTCATTTTGAGGCTGAAGACTTCCTCCCCCACATCAGCTAGATGCCAGGAAAGCAGAAGAGAGCATAGGATAAATGCTGACCTTAATTAAACAAATCTACCATCTAATAAAATTAAAACTGTTCCTCTTCAGAGAAAGGTTTATGTCTTCCATAGTCAAATCACTGGATAGTCTATTAAATAAACCCAGTATCTCAGCTTTAATCTCTTCCTAGGTCAGACAAGACATTGTCCTTGGAATTCCTCCATTATCTCACAGGAGCCTCTGAAAAGTCTTTCAAGGCTTTAAAAAAATCTTTGAGGTACCTAAGCTGATGAACTCTGCACCCTAACACTCTGGCACAGCTGAAAGAGTGATGCACTTGGAGAAAAGTTTGAGGTCAGAAGGGCATTTTTATGAGAGGGGGAAGGGGAAGGCTGTTAAAGCTCCTGTGCATGATGTATGTGAGTATGTTTCAAGCTCACAACACAATCACATAGATCAAAGCTAAATTTAGAGACAGTGAATTATTCATTGCAACAGTAGTCAGCTAGGCTTATCCGGACTCTCAGGAACTGAGCGCATCACCCCAGACGACTCTAGTTCATACATACACATTGTTTTTTCAGATCTATCTTTTGATTCCACAGTACAAAAAAATTGCATTGGTCAACCAGTTGCCCAGAATCTTGTTGAAGGTTTTCCTAAAGATAGGTAAAAAAGTACATGTAGCTTACTTGCAGTTTTTAATAGACTAAAATTCCCTGTCTCCAGGGATGCAGAAATGACAGTTCAATTGAACTGAGAAAAGGAACATAAGACAGAGAAAAGCCACCAGTACGACAGTTATTAGGATACTCAGACAACTGTGACGTTCAGATTTCATTCCTGCCCTGTTCAAAGCAGATACTTGAACTGAGATGAAAGATAGTTCAAGTCCCTCCTCTAGATCCTAAGAGAAGCATGTTTAAGCATATGAAAAAGATTACACAAATTTATGAGAGGGATTATATGACATAGGGCCTGTGATAACAGAGAATCGGACTGAAAGACCCAAGAGGCTCCTCCAGCCCTCTGTCCCCATGAATATTTCCAAATCCAATTTACACATTTATTTAATACATAGATTATGTTCTAAGCTATTGCCATTGCAAGCATTAGCATTGAAGCCGCATACAGCACCATTTCGAACGTATTCCTATTATTTAAAAGCATCTGCATTGCCAACATTATTTAGCTTAAACATTTGCTTAGAGCTTTATCACCAGTTTGCCCTAGGGACTGACACTAATCCTTATACTCAGGGTAGGACTAATTAGCACAATGACAAATACCAGCGATGTTGTGCACAGACCATCATCCTGCTGAAGATTTCTTTATCCAAGAGCTTGTTGCTGATGAGAGGGAAGTTGCATAGTGGAACCATATCGGACTCACCTTGTAACCTCGGGAGAACCAAGGAATTAATTCCTGTGTCGAACCTGTCAGTCCACCATAGCGCATACATCTTCAGAACCAGGTGCTGAGATGGACAAGAGCGTTCATCCCAAACCAGCAGGTTTCAGAAGGAGCCTTCCCAACTTGTCAGGGAAAGCTACTGTCTGTCTGCTGCACTTTTGCTTTGTAGAACAACTTCATCTCTTTTAGAGGTAGTCAGAACAGTCAGAAAATAAATATCGTTATCCTTTGCCATGTGATTCTAAACCCCATTTATTTATTTTTTAACTTAAATTAATAGCTTACTTATAAAAAAACAATAGTAGAATATACCATTCCAGGATCTTTTTGATTACATTCTCCACACAAAGGGATGTGAGAAGAAATATAAACTTAGTATAAACATTTGGATGTCTTGGATGTCTAAAATTCATCTTCAATAAAGCAGCCAGCAATACCAATACTTATATTATCACTTATGTGTCAAAGTACTACTGAGTTGGTTGAGGCAGTTATTGCTCCATGCAACTAGGATTTCAGGCTACCTGAAGGAAAATAACTCTGGATTGGTTACAGTTTGGTCTGGTATCTTTATAACAATCCTCACTGCAATGAAAGGCAATGTTTGTAGCATGCAGAGGAAACTTTGCACTAAGGGAACACAACTCTCTAGAGCAAGTTTCTGTGGTGAAGACCAGAGCCAGGAAATCACGCAGTAAAGGGGTTCTTTGATGTGACTTGAGTGAGATCTTGCTGGTGATTACGCACAGAGTGGGAATTCCAGGAGAATGAATTGCTACTGCTGCCACTACCAGGCAGACTATGCTCATTAGACTCTGTGAATGTAATCTGCAAGACTGCAGCACACAATGCTGCATCGAGGCACATTTGCAGTTTCCATTTCCAGTTTAAGGGCTACATGGGATATTTACTGCTAGCCCGTTCCTTTCAAGACTGGTTATATCTGTCTGCATACTTCTCTTAAATAAGGAGCTCGTACATAGATTTACAAGTGTTGTCACTGCTGAAATATGGATGTGACACATCAACAGAGGTCAGTCACTGGTGGGGTTTATGAAGTAGCAAATTGGGGTTTCGGGAACTGTTTTGTATTTAAGGGCTTTGCAGCCCTGATTTGAAGTGTAATAAATTCTGTTTACTATCACTGACAGTCAAACAACATCTTGACAAAATGATGCATGCCAAGTAAAACAACTTTATTTAACAGCATACAAGCAGAAGAGTCTAGTGGCAGGCTCAGCCTTCATTTTCAGCTTGTTTTTTCAGCTCTTTTTCATCAGTTCACCTACTTACTCTTCCCTTACTATGCTGCAGTTCAAGATGTAGAATATGAAGATAAGCCATTTTATCATGAATTTTCCGGATGGTTTGCTTCTTCAGGATTTGAATGAAAGCCCATTTCCCTGGTGTCTAATGAAATTTGCCCTGGTAACTCTTGGGGAAACTGAAAACAAAACCAAAAAATTACCAGGATGCTAGTGGTGACTGTGTTCTTTACAGCCTCCTAACCCCTAACAAAAACGCTGTTACTCACAAACAATTCTTAACCGTTAAGACTCTTTGTCCTTTAAGATGTTCAGAATTATAACTGCATTAAAACATCAAATAGGGGTTAGTGGTTTGGGAGTTTTTTGAAGGGGAATGTTGTTGGACTGAAGCTACTAGGAGAGATGATGCTCAGTAAAATAGTCACTACTATGAAGTTATCACTTGCAGTGTGCAGGTTTAGTTTGTCAAGCAGGACCAGAGACACATTAAGAGACTGCATTTGACAAACCTGGAAGGCTAGAAGCAAACAGAAGCAAACTTAAAATGCACCAGAGTTCTTTCTGGTTTGCAGCACATGGCAGAGAAAGGTCTTCTTTCTGCCCCATTTTAGGAATAAAAGGCTGCTGCTTCCTTTAGTAAAGGATATGCACCACCACAATGCTATGTTTACAATATATGCTATTTTCAGTTCAAATACAAATTGCTTTTACTTCATAGAATATCAGGTTGGAAGGGACCTCAAGGATCTGGTCCAACTTTTCTTGGCAAAAACACGGTCTAGACAAGATGGCCCAGCACTCTGTCCAGCTGAATCTTAAAATTTGTGTCCAATAATAATGGGGAATCTACCACTTCCCTGGGGAGATTATTCAAATGGCTGATTGTTCTCACTGACAAAAAAATTTCCTCTTGTGTCCAATCAGAATCATCCCAGGAGTAGCTTGTACCCATTACCCCTCGTCTTCTCCATGTGACTCCTTGTAAAAAGGGAGTCTCTTTCTCCTTTGTAACCAAACTTTAAATACTGGAACACAGTGATAAGGTGTCCCTTAAGTCTTCTTTTCTCAAGACTGAACAAACCCAATTCTCTCAGCCTTTTCTTATATGGCAGGCTTCCCAGACCTCTCAGTGCAGTTACGAGTTTGGTCCCTAGGGGGAGACGGGGAGTGTCAGATGAGTGTGCTGCAGGACTCAAACGAGGCACCAAGGTTGGGAGCAGCATGTCCACTCAACAAGTGGGAGAATCTTGCTACACAGGGGATTTTTAGCATTACAAGAAACTTCAGTCGGTTTATTTCACAACAGTGGTAGCGACTACTGTCTGCAAATCCAGCTCACCTTTTCTCTAGAGGAAAACAATGAAAAAAGATACTACTCGCTAAATTTAAATTAATAACTAAATTTAAATTATTAATAAAGAAACTCACCTGTATAGAATAATTGTCATCCACCCATCACAAGTACTCCGGAATGATCCATGATACCATCTATGTTGTATGAGCTGGGATTTTGGACTCAAGGTGCCTCTAGTGCTTCCTGATCCTGAGATCAATTCCATCTCACCATGGCAAGAGTGGGCATCTCCCAGGCCACAACACTGCCCCAGATGTCCCAGTGCCAAAAAAAAAGACTATTTCTAGCTTGTCATATACAACGGAGATGAAAATCATTGAAGTTCAGATAGAAATAACCTGTCTACCACATGTCTCAGGGAGTCTCGTTGCTTCCCAGACCTTCAGACCTCTCATTTCTCTGTCATTGCTGGATGAAATGCAAAATTCCTAAACAGTAATTGACATCCAGCTATAAGTTAGGGTGTTTGGGTAAGTCCATTGTGCTGCGGTTTGTTGGTTTTTTTTCTTGGTCCAAATATGCCCACATTCACTTGCTTCATTCATGTCAAGCTGAACCCCCAATGCGAGGGCATGCTTTCTGCACTGGTAATATGGTGGTACACAAAAGCAGCAACCAGTAACAGCGATTAGCAACTCTAGAACATTTGCACATTACTGAGAGCATTTGGAAGGACTGCATAGTGCATGGCGCTTTCATTGGCCAATTCCTGTGTGGAGGCAAAGTTCATGTCTCAGGCCATACGACAGATGCCCTCCAAACCTACACACTTGCACATGAGTAACACATTTCTAATAATATCTTCCTTTATGCAGAATGAGGACATTGATATGTTACTCTGTTTATCCAAGATAGCCTTGATACATGAATATGGCACTTACGTCTTTTAAAAATTTCTGTGGCAGTGGCTCTTCCAAGAACACTGAAAACTGTCAAACTTCTTCATCCCATAAGTCTCAATATATTTCTGGGTGGGAGGACATAAAGAGGTGTTATACAACCTCTGGAAATGTTCCAGTTTGAAAAATCATAATGTCTGGTCAGCTCCCTTAGTTCTAGCACATCATTTGCATGCTGCTACTTTAATTTCTAAAATAATGCAATGCAAGAGGTGAAAAGCTGCAGTTATTCACAGAAAAACTGTTCATGAAATTTTCATTAGAAATCCCAGTCTCTCCAGGAGGTAATTTAATTTCTGCTCTCCCCTGTTTCCCTCCCACAAAAGAGGCTTCCCACCAAAACACCCAGTAGCTGGGGGTTAGGATGCTCACAGAGGAGGTGAAAGACCATGTTAAAGTCTCTAGGGAGTCAATGCGTGCCCCAAACTACAGCCTTGGACTGATGTGGAGTCCACCTTTCCTTGCTTTCCAAAGGGCTACACAACAGATTTCCAACACCCAAAATTTCACAAAACAAAATTTTTGTTTTCCAGTCAGCCATAACCATGATTTTATGCCAGTTCCTAGTGGGTAAGATTTTCTAACTGTAACACCCCAACATACTCTATCTTTCTTTTCCTCTCCATCTCTTCTTTCTGCACCAAGCACCATCTGAAGCGACAGACAGGCAGAAAATGCACCAGCCTTTTCAAACCCTACTGGTAAACGCACTTGAAAGAAAAGTATCAAAACCATCCAAAACCACACACAAAATATAATGGCATGCAATTAATTAACCTGTCAAGAGAGAAGCAGACATTATTGTTCTGATGAGCATTTTAGATTGTGGGTTGCTTCCTCTTGCCAGGTGCAGCTGCAGTGATAGCAGGGGGGGAAGCTTACAAAAATACTACACTGCCAACCCAGAACAAAAACTGGCCTTCAGACAAATGGCCTGGCCACACATTCACTGAATACAAGAGCTTCTCTCCAGAAGAAGTCAGACACAGAATGAGACAAAGCAAGAGTGGTGGGTTTTTTTCCATTTTGCACAGCTGGCACCAATACTATTTCTATCAAAAAAAAAAAATAATAGAGTGGCTGGAGCTCAACCAGAGCCAAATATATAGAGCTTTTCAGGCTCAGTCCTGTGAAATACTGAGCACCTCCTGCAGTGGGAACTGAGGATGCTCGATAGAGGGAGAGATAAGCAGAACACAGGACTGGTCCAGTGCGGGCTGTTTGCCCAGGCTCCCAGTAGGAAACATAGGAATGTGGGAATCTGACATAGCTCTTTAGCTTTATGGAAAATAAAAGCAGTAGAAATCTCAGTTTGTACGCACTGTTTCATCTGACACACTTGGGCTTTTATCTCCATTTCTGTATGAGATTTAGAGCAAACTTTATATTAGTGGTTCCAGAGCTCACGCCTTGCTGTCACAGCTTTCTGGAAATTTTTTGACTTGATTAACGTTTCATCTATTGTTTCTTTGATTCTATAATGTCCTGGTGCAGTTCTTACAGTTACCCACATTGCCAGTTATATCTTTCTTTTTTGGCCTAATCTTTAAAAATTTTCTGGTATTCAGAAAATTCTCTATGTTACATGGGGTTAAATCAATACCAATATTAAGAGGGCTCATTGAACAGCTGCCATTATGTAAGTCTCCTTATCCTGCGGCCTTTCTTGTTCATAAATTCACTGTAGGTTACTTATAAGGTAAATGAGTAGGAAACACATAATCCTGCAGTACGGGTAATTGCAGTACTGAGATGAGAGGTTCTCTGAAATATAATAATTTATCTATTCACTTTTTTCAGATTCCAGTCATAAAATTTCAGTAGAATCTCAACAGGCATTCTGGGCTACAGATACACATTGTAGCATGGGAACACATTCTAAAAGGTACATTCTGAGAGAGTGGCTGTGTGGTGCTTAGTTGCCAGCTGGGGTTAAAAAACAACAGGATACTTATGTCCCCAACTGAAGTATGTGTCAGGCCAGCTGAGATGGAGTTTTGCTCACTGGCTAGAGGCCTACATTTAAAAGATAAAAATGGTTTATTCCTCATGTCTCTTGTAGGGATTTCATTAAACATTTTGACTACTAGCAGGCTATCAAGTGATATAATTCTTCAGATACAAAGTGATGAGCAACAGTGTGAAAATCTAAGTTTCACAGCTTCATATTCATTAACAGTTTATTTCAAATGTATGAAAAATTATGTTGGATATGAGCAGAAAATGTACTCAAATGTCTATTATTAAAGCCCTTTTTATCCACTACTGACTAATGATCTGAATACTCAGATGTTAGAAACTGAGGATGAAAAAAACCAGCCTGGAACAATTTTTGTACGTTTGTAGATAGGCCTGTGACCACCCTAGAAGGACAGATTGCTGGTATATTACATTACTTATAGTCACAAATCCATGACCACATTGGATAACCATAACAGGAAAACAGAAAGTCACTACCCGTACTGGTTGAGTTAAAGTATTTTTCACATTTTATTTTACTTACCTGATAATAGTACTATGTGAAAACATGACCATATTTGCTTTCTGCAGTTCTGTGCTATGGAAATATGCACATTTCAAGAGGCTAAAAAGGCCACAACGTGACATTGCCATAATTGGATTGGCACACGAGGTCCTTGTACTTTCCAAGGAAAGATTACAGGGTAGGTAAAAAACTCCCCTTATGAAAGCAAAATAAGCCACAATTATGTGTAAATAGAGACAGATATCAAATCATTTTGGTTGGGGTTTTTTTGGCTGCAGAAATGAAATTCATAAAATTGGCTCACGCAAAATATGGTCATATAAGATTTACACATACCAACAGATGCACAGCCCATTAAAGATTATAGAAAGCAATAAGGCAAGCAACGTGCAAAAGCAGAAGAGGAACATTTATCAGCCGAATGCATGTTTACAAGATGCACTAGGGAGGCAGTAGGCCATTAGATAAGACAGTGTGGCACACATGCACCAATCCCTGTGATAGAGCAGCAACAGTCTGCACCTCTCTCCTTCATATCATTCTGACCCAGGCTGCCTGTAATGGTTTGCCTAGCTGGTTTTAGCAACACTCTTCCAAAAATATAAGCTGATTCAGGCTTGTACTCCTTCAGTGGCTGATCATCGCCACACAAGACCTGATTATGAATGCAGCTGCACGGCTATAATAACAGAATAATTCCGTACGACTGCATGGAGTTTCATGCTATTGGAATTGAGACCAGAAACAAACCCAATGTCACAGAACTGGGCAAATGGGAGAGCAAGACAAAAAAAAGTAACCTAGACACAGCCTGGCAATGTCAGACCGTCTAAGACAGTGACTGTGCGATTCTTTTGAAGTCAATGTGACAACACAGAGGTTTCAATGGGGCACGTGTTGAAGAATCTTGCTGACCCAGGAATAAACACATCGATTCTGGTAATCTAATGCTGCCTCTGCATGTGTGTAAGCTCACTCAATGTGTACAGACTGCTGCTGTATTGTTCTGCAGCTACTGGGTGTGGTAAATTTATGGAGAAGCAATAAAACAAACTCTGAAATCCATTGTTACACGATCCAAGATTTGGCTCATGACAGGAACCTTAAGATCTTTCTTTTATTCAAAGTAAATCTGGAAAGGGTCGTGTAATTTAGAAGTGACCAACAAATGTATTCAGTGCAGGCTTCTAAGATCTGCAGACATACAGAAAGATGCTGGTCTGGAATTATTAATTAAAATTCTCTTACATGGTTACCTCAGAAGTGAGCTTGAAATGAGGTTCAAAACATCAAGAGTATACGTGAGTGTACATTTCTTTGATGTCCCTGATAAATGGCATATGTGGACAGGTTGGTGTAACAGAGAGGGATGGTAAAATAAGAATTACCCAGCTGTCAAGGTGCTCTAAGACTATGACACTGCCATTTTTAAGATTACCAGCTGGAATGACTCATAGGAGACTGAAAACAGTTGTTGCTATTTCCAACCTTTAGTTTTATAAAGGGACTCCTAATTTCTAAGAATAGTACTAATAATTACACCAAATAATGTAGCTGAGTACAAAAGAAAAAGTAAACACAGCCTTATTCAACCTCTGATAATATTCTTAGCCTAGATGCAACCCAAATCGATGAAATGCCAGCAGAAATGTTTTGAATTAATGGCATTCATCTGGTTAGAAGCTTCATTTTGATCTTCAGCATGAATTTATTCTAAACCTCAGGCTAGATTTGAGAGCTGCTTATCCTATGTGTGCTAACTAGCTCACAGAGGAGACAGAAGGAATACCCAGGTTAGAAGGCAGGGAAAGGAAGGCTCACATACTTGATACAGAAAAACAAATCACTTTTTCAATTCAGCTTCCTATTAATTTTTTTTTTCAAATTAAGTTACCTGCAAACAGGGCAGTTTGATTTAGTTCAGAGGCTTGCTGCCACCACGCAGCACTGAAGGAGTACTTCCGATTTCCTGTTTCTCCAAGGCATGTAATTTGGACAAGGCTAGATACTGGAATGAATCAGAAAAATAGGATTCAGTCTACCTGAGGGAACATGTCTACCAGTGGGAGTTGCAGTGCACCTTTAAATGGACTAGCCTGGGTGTCATCAGCAGTCCACGAGCTCTGGCCCTCAAGTCAAAATGAGCTGTTCTTAGCATACACCACAAATAACAGTAATTCTTAAAGCTGACCAGCCTGGCTGGGGAAAAGTGGGCCACAGGCATAACATTTGCTCTGATCACCAGTACTGATTTAACTTAATAGCCATTCACACGTTTTGGCAGCCACTCATGCCACAGTCAAAACCAAGTTTTCCATAACATCTGCCACTTCCCACAGAAAGACTAGGATGGGATGTGTAGTTTAGACTCAGACCACTAACTGTATATACATCAGATCAGAGGCTTATTCCATTGCACAGGCACATCCACGGGTGGTGAGTTAATACTGAAAATTTGAGAAAGGAGCTTATCACAATTACCATAGCCTGGAAAATACAAAATGAAACAAGTGTTTCCTTCTGTCAGTTCCACAGCTTTGGGAATTGTTCTTGTACACTTGGCAACAAAGGACAGAGAGAAAGTGCTACTGTTCAGAAGACAGGATCCCTCCCTGGCAAATATACATAGCTGAAAATATGCCATTGCTACTGACTCCTCTGCAACTTCCAAAGCATGCTAGTTCCTCTATTTAGGACGTTTTAAGAGTACATCTGAAGAGACACCATATTTTCACTAGGAACAATAAAAAAATACATCATCTTATATTTAACCTGACCATGCCATAGGCAATTAATTTGTTTGCTTTCCTAATGAAAAGGTAAATAAACATGACATAAATATTTAATCTGCAATCTTTCCCTCTTGCCAATATGTGGTTGGTTTCTCATAGCAACAACAGCCGTGCCATTGTCAACAACAGGCCACTTGAGTTGCTGCAAGCCTGGACTAATTCCACTGAACATAACAGTCCTACATCTGTCCTTCATCGTAGCTGTTCCCCTGGTGCCAGCTGGAAGGCTTGCTCATGGTGGTTCTGCAAGCCAAGGGTCAGCAAACCGCCCTCGTCACAATCACTCCCACCTCCCCTGGCTCATCTCCCTTGGATGCTTCTCCTACAGGGATGAAGGAACAAGTGGCGATAAACACACAGATAGCTATGTGCCCTCCAGAAAGTGCTAGAGCAGAAATAGCTCAGTGACAGTGAAAAACATGGGGAACAGAAACCCAAGCTGGTTCAGCAATTTCAGAAGTTAGCCCAGATTCAAAGTGGTGTGTCAGGAGTGGCATTTGACCCACCATCATCTCACTCTGATGACATTAAATCTTTTATCTTGTAGCCCCTACTGCATTCTTCCTTTTGGCAATCAGTCATGCAAAATCCCTGATCTCATTCTGCAGATGATGATGCCATTTTTCAGTTAACCAATTTTCTGCCATGACCTTCTCCTTAATATCTAGTTGGCCTTGGTCAAACTCCCAATTAAAGATTCTTCCTTCATCAGCAAACCGTTTATATACCGCTTTTTTAGCATAATAGCACATCAGTCAAGATGCCAGCAGTCACTAAAAGCAGGTTTCACGCTCCATGCTAGGTAGCTGTTTGTTTCTCAAGCTGCCTATAAATTTCACAGCTCAACGAATAGTGCATGAGAGCAGCTAAATGCGAGGAAAATTATAACAAACCAAACTATATTAGCTTTTTATTGCAGTTTATGTTGCCAGTGTCTGATAGCCTGGAAATATTACTGATCAAATCACTATTATTGCAAATAATTGCATGTACCAGTGAATTATTCTCTCTTAATATTTGACTGCAAAAGAAACTGTCTATATAAATTATCTGGAGCATTCCAAAAGACAAGGACTTAATCAGAAATCAATCAGCATATATGCACTTTGAATTTAATAAGAAGAAACTGTCAGTGCAGGTAGAAAATTTCCCAAGTTAGATTTCACCACAGTTACGAGTCTGTTAGAAGAATATGAAATATGATCTTAAAAATCCCTGTGACCAATTGACTACATGTGTCAACTTGCCTTGAAAGATTAACTTAATTATGTAGAAAGAGGGAAACAGAGCTGGTAGGATTGGTAGGATTTAAAACACTTTGATGTATATTTCTTAAGTGCTGAGATAGGGCAGTTGAAACCACATATAATGCTATGAAAATGTGCTGTTTAATGTAAATGTCATGCACACATCATCTTTGAATGGGAAGTGTTACGAAATCCTTGACCAAGCTGGAAGTTATCTCAAAGAGGTCTTATTAAAAGATGTTTTCTTACATCTTGTTATTGTAGGACTAAAAAAAAAATGTCATCAAAGTTAGTGGGAAATAAGCTTGTGGTGGAAATTGCTCATTTTTCTGAATTGGAACCTTTGCGTTTTCTACTACTTCTTAGCACATAAACTCCACTTTTTTTGGTTTCCAGATTCATAAGGCCAAATGCAGAGGTCTTAGACACCACATGGGACAGTCCTCAGACACACCAAAACTATGATCTAAAAAAGCCTCCTCATCTGTCACTAGAGCTTGGAGGTGCCCTAAATTACCAGATGATGCTCTAGTGTGTCTTTAAAATTCTCTGGGCATTAAGAGATGTGCATATTCTCCTTATCCAGAACATCCCCATTTGGGGAATTATAAGGGCTCTGTTCTGTTTAAGTTGACCGGGGCTTCAGAAAATAGACACTCTTGCATTTATAGTGTGTCCTCATGTAATTCCTACCTTCTAGCCTATTTTTATTGCCAACAGAGAGAGTCAGGCAATTTTAAGGTACCACTTATGTGACCCATAAAGATGTCTCCTTTAGACTGAACCACAGGACATAAAAGTGGAAATTTGCCTCCACTGATTATGAAAGGAGACCAGCGTGACTGAACTTCTGTGTGGACACCAACATTTGAGCTGATGCGTCCCACCTTCATATCTAATGCATTCAGGATACCAATACCATTGAAACAACTTGCAGATACTTCATATATAGAGAGTAGATTTCCTAAGGCAGTAGATTTGATAGTGACAGCAATTCTGGTTAGATCTGTTAGGCTTAATTTTTACACTAATTTTGAGGAGAGGAGGAGGGGAAGTACAGATATAAAATTCACATAATATGAGGAAAGTCTGAAATGTTGAATATGAAATTTTACATGAGAGAAAATTCTGAATTTTTGAATGTTTATGGCATTCTAAAATATTGCTAAAAAAAAAAAAAATCAAGCGAGGAGATTATTTCTCCCCTGAAATATTTCATTATGACTAGACTGCATCACATTCTTTAGATGTCCTTGAATGTCCATTACACTTTTTTTTACTTTCAAATCAAAATGTTTGTTTCAGCCCCCAAAGCACAACAGAATAGTTTCTGCTTGTTGCATCTCAGGTCATTTGTAGATGTAAATTATGTCAAAAGAAAGAATTTTGCTATGTCAGGCATTAAAGGGAATTGTAATATAAGGGCAGGTTTTAAAATAATTTTTTCCCATACATTGTTTAAGCTGGATCAGAAGAAATTTTTATCAAAAGAATAACATTGCAATTTTATCAGGCCATGACACAAATGTGCCATCTTAATTTGACCTTCAGATCCACTCTATTCAATTGAATGACTGGCTGCTTACTCCTTTCTATTTAAAATGCAGATATACAACCTGGGGTAGAAAAACAATCAATTAATAGAAAAACCACAAATGAACTTCTGTACTAGAGTGACAAAGTACTATAATGAACAAAACCTCAAATTTGAAATACAAATTAAGAAATATTTTGCTCTAGAGAAACAGTGCAAAGAAAAGTTTAAGAGAAAATCATCTTTTATATAGTATGTTTTATGGAGTGTTTATAACCCCAGGGAGAAGTGATACTCCCCGTTACCTAGCACAATTTTATTTAACAGAGGCAAACCTGGATTTGCTTGCTACTGTTCAAACTAGACATCATGATTCAGAGAACATCCGTTCTGAAGGTCTCCCCAGAGAATTACCAGCAAGACTGGCTTTTCAGGCAACGATTCCTTCATCAGAATCGCAGAACGTGTCTTAATGTGCACACTCACACATGAAGCCTTTCAGAAGACCTCAGGGCTGAGAGTGGGAGCTTCAGAGGGACAACACGCTGCTGAGAGCAAGGGTGACTGCAACAAAACAAACTTTCTTCTTGGGCCGCAGTGCGTTTTTTACAAATATTAGCAAATCATCACAGCACACCTCTTTATCTTTGCAGGTTTTAAAAATTAAGAAAGTGACACTTTATGTGGTCAAATGAGTTTACTTACAGGAGGTCAGTGTGGTAGTTTCCCTCCCTTCCCACGCTCTGGCTCCACAGCTAGATGTAGTTTCCTCGCTAGCCACTTTTATCACTTTTCAGAAGAATGTCTCTAACTTACCAATACTGCCATCACATTTTCTGGTTTAGTCAAATCCAGTTTAATCTGGTTACTTCTCACTTTGACTAGTGTGCTACTGAGAAAGTTTAATCCTCCCCTGTGTTCCCCAGGTAAAATGCCACTGAATTCAAAGATAAGAAAAGGACGTGTAGATCATAAAATTACTTTTCTGAGGAAAAAAAAGCTAAAAATATTCTCCTTTTCAATGAGCTTCTTCATGTTTTCTCCATTATATCAATGCTTTGAAAATACACAGTGCTGCATAGCTACTATTACAATTACTGTATCTAAAACCAAGCTGTTCAGGTTTTCGTAGAAAAACTCATTCAGAGAAAAACCTAAAGCTCAATACTCTAGTCCTATAAAAAAACCCACACTCTTGAATGTTTTTATGAACTGGTTTCTCAAAATACATACACATGTGTGGTACATAGAGACCAGCTAAGGTAGCACATTAATATTTCCCTTCACAATTTTTGAAAAATGAGTCAATAATAACAGTCACAATCAAGCTCCTTTTTCCTAGATGTGCTGCTATTACTACATTTTCCTAAGCTAGATATATTTTACTGTGATGTATTTTGCATTTCTTATTTCAGTTAAGTAGTACTCTATACGGAACTAACAATGGAAAAAAAACTCACACAAATGGAAAAGTACCACCTCTTTAATACAACCACAACATATGGATTATTATTGTATTGCTTGGTGAGCTCTTCCTATATAAGAAATAGAAGACCAGTATAAACTAACATGAGCAGATTTATAAACATTGGGTGTAGGTAATAGGTGAAATATTGTCCCTATGGGCTGAAAAATTATTTTTTCAAAATATTGACCTACAGAATTGTTGATAATAACATCTATTTATACCTCTATGTTTACGGCATATGAAAGAGAACTTTGACTTGTTGCCTGGCATATGCTCCTTCAGACTCTACAGTCTCTTTTTCATTCTGGAACAAATGCAAGAAAATAATAATAATGGAAGTTCAAAAGAAACCAACATTTTATGGTAGATAGCTATTTAAATCTTCAAAGCTAAGAAATGATTAACAATTAGAAATGAAGAGCATTTAAATAATAAAATGCAAGTAAAAATAATATATTTTTGTCAGCCTTTAAAGGCATTAGCTAACTTCTCTAATATTTAAATATGTTTTTCATATAATTAAAATAGGTTTGTGATACTTTCTCTTTTATTTTTACATCCTCACTCTACACATACAGGGACTGCATCTTTCCATGCAGTTATCAATGCAAGACAAAGCAAACCAAAGCAAAACAAAACCAAACCACAATAAATAATGCTTGCCTGGAAAGAGGAAAATCAAAGCAAAATTCAGCACCTGATGAACTCCTTTCCCTATTGTTTCAAAAGTAAGAGTACAGCATGGAAGAAACTACTCTGTTTTCTCGTTTAATTCAGTTGGTAAGCCTCGCAAAGGGAAAGGATGTCTGACTTACGAACTAATGCCTCGGGAGTTCTCAGAATTCTTAAAAGTATTTAGTTCCTTTACTCTCCTTGTCCTTCATTTCTGATCTTCACATACTAAGGTTACAAAACAAAGCTGCCTGTCAAGATTCAGGCTATGTGCGAGTTAAACTGCTATGGCTTTCATTTCTTGCTTCTCACATGACAAATGGAGATTAATTATCTATATCTTTAATGGTGCTAAAATGTGCTTAGAAATAATATCGGAAAAAATTGGGCAAAAGATAAGAGCAAGAATGCTTCTGTTCGGTGCTATTTCTTTTGCAACGTAATAATGCTTGCTGTAGAGACATAGAACCAACTTCATTTTGGGGACATATTTTTGTAGTGCAGTGGTGCAACACTGGCTGATTTGACTTTTAAATTTGCTTTCAGATGTTGAAAAGTTCTTAAGTTCAGTGGCATTAATTTTTGTTTTAACTGCAAAGAAAAATTCCCATACATTTACCATAATTCCATGAAATTTCTTTCTAGGGAGGCTTTTATTTATCTCCCTTGTATAGACTGCCTCCACCTGCTTACAAGTATTTAACAGTAATCAATAACATAAGAAGGCGAGGTGCCTTCCTTTTTGCAGAACAGAAAATATGCCAAACATGTTCTTGTCCTTTGAGACACTATACACCAAGAAGGGCTTTTGAGCATGCTAAATGAACTAAGATGATCAGAAATTTTCAGCTCTAAAATTTCCCATGAAGAGCTACTACATTTATAACACCCTTTACTATTCTATTCCTACCTTTCTCAAGGCTTGTGGGGTTAAAGGTGGCATTTCTGACTGACCATCGAAACTAGTAGGGAGATAATGGAAACGAAGAAATCCATTAAACCTCTTATACTCATCATGTAATGCTAAACCAGCACTCCTTCCTCTGTTTCATTTGCCACCACTCAATAAGAGGGCTGAGTTGTCTCTGCACTTCACTGTTCAAAGTTAACATCAACCAGAATCCCTTGACACGGACCATGGAGATAGGGAGGTCACCGTTCTGGGAACATACACTTCAGTAAGGGACTAAACCTGAAGTTAGATGAACAACGTAAATGGAAAAAAAATTTAAAAGGAGGCAAGGAAATGTTTCTGCCATTGACTATGAAGGTTAAACACAAGATACCGTTTAGAGAGAGCTTCAAATGACAGCAGATGGTGTTTACACAATTTCAATCCTACTTGACTCTTTTATGGATATATCACTTATCTATTGCTGCATTTGCCATATAAACAAAGAATAAAGAAAGAAGTTTAAATACTTGCTTTGATTGTGCATTTTCTTTTTGGTATTGCAATGGTTGCTTTTCATAATTTCATACTTCAGTTGATTCACTATGATACTCACTATGAAATAATAAAAGCATGAAATAATGAGTGACACAAACCATATATTTTTATAATGTCCCTTAAGACACATGCTTGAGGCTAGACATAAAATAAAATCACCTTTCTGTTTTGAAGGTTTTGGCAGAATTATATTTAAAGTTGAATAATTTCTTCTAAACCATTTGTTAATGCATCAATACACAAAAAACCACAAGGGTTAAAAAAGGAACATGGCATACCATTGTGAACACTTAGAAGTACTGGTACCTCTCTATTCTTTCCTCATATCCTCTCTGTAGAACATTCTATAATATGTATTTGAAGTGACCACATGTACACCATCATATCCTAAATAATTTCAAATTACCATATGTCCATAGACATGTATATATGCATATTTCACACTTCCAAGAAAACTTGTTATATATGTTCTGGTATAATAATATTTGTAATCCTAAACTAGTTACCTTGTCTACATGAAACAATTTTCTCTTCTCTGACTTCACTATATTAGGACAGATCCCATGGCTAAGAGAAAGCAAAGACAGAAGAAGAAACTCTACTGGCAGATTTGAAGTTACCGATGAACATTGACTAGGCTGGACCCATAATTTTACCTACTAGGGAGATCCTACATACCATCTGCAATGCATACAGTCAAAAGCAGTCTTCCCTCCCAGCTGATCTCATAACATCAAAAAGTCTGATAATTGATTATGGGGAAGAAAAGAGACAGGAAATCACACAGTTCTCTTCACCTCCTTCTGACACGTGGGAAGAGCTGAATCCATGGACTCTCCACTGTGCTTCCAGCAGGGAAGGGTGGTTTCACCATCCTCTCACCTTGGGCAGCAGCTCAAAGCCACGGTTTATTTTTAAACACTTTAATAATAGGAGGCTGAAATAACCTTCTGAGGTTTGAATGGGCCCGATCCAGCATGCACATCTGACAGCATGATAACTAACTGCCTGCACAGCCAGGAACAGCCAGAGATACCTTGAAGTAAACTTGATTGAAGTACAACAGCCAAGCGCTAGGTGCGTTTTGAAGGCAACCCCTCAGGCTGCGGCTTCTCACTGCTCCTCTGCCCAAAGCACCAGCTCAGTGAGCAGACTCTGAAGCAGCTGCAGCCAAAGCACAGTGACTATTAGTTGTGGATAGAAAAAGCCATTACAAGTGCCACGGGAAGAGGAAAATCTCTGAAGTCTCAGGCATAGGGAGCTGCTAAAGGAGAAACACAAAATAGCTTTAAGCAGCAGTATTTCCTCTCATAAACCTCTAATAAAGCACAAAGAGAGCATGCATCAGTGAATGTAAAATGGATAACTGCAAGAAAAAAAAAACGCAGTTTGTGCTCGTGCCATTGATAACAACTTGGTTTGCACAAAATACATGACCCTACATATTCTGTTGGCAGAGAAAGACTTGTTAAAACAAAATCCATATTTGAATCTACAAAGAAGGGCAATTCAGAGTTAAGGCTCCTCCAAAAATGTCATTCTATAAGGTACTTTCACACCAGTCAACTTCCAGCCAGCTCCCTCTGTAGTGAAAGGAGCACTATCAAGGAACCACTCTCTGCACTTACTACATAAGGTTCCCCAGAAGACTATGCTCTGAATTGGGCTGTAGTTTCCTAAAAAGCACTGTCATTCTGACTTAAATTTTCCTAGCTCACACGCTTCTTAAGTCATCCACTTCCAAACCCAATTCACAGCACAGCTGCACAAGGCTTTGTGGAAAAACAGCAAAGGGAGCGATGCAGGAGGGGAAACGAGGGGTTGGTGACAAAGCAGGACTACCACAGGCCAGTATCACGCATATGGCTTTGTCTGATAAAGCCTTGGCTGTGGTTGGTTAATGAAATGTTTGGATTTGGGTGATGAAACCTCCTCTCATCTGCCACCCCACACCTTAGTGGTTAGAAGTGGCAAATAATACAGCAAGCCTCGGGGCCAACAGGAGTCACTGCATTAGGAGCCTGCCCCTTTCTCACTGCAGCCAACCTGTACAATCCCTGTGGCTTTCAACAGCAACACACATCCTAAAACACCCAGTGAACAACAGAAAAACTGAGCAGCCATATTTCAATAATGTTTACTGGAATAATCAATCTGCCACAGAATGATTAGTACTCCCTGTGCAAAATATTGAGCATGTTACGTTCCCTGTACTGACAGGGATGCTAAACACTGTTTGCCCCTACAACAAGCACCTACAGCCAGTGAGAAATAATAATTGTCAAAAGCGATATGATGGAGGAGGGTGCATGAACAAACGTAACCAGACTCTTTTTCCCTCCAGGACAAACCAGATATGATTGTGATCAGGAGCCACAGAGGTCTAAGTACAGTGAAAGCATCACCATCATCATGCTGCCAGGCTCTAAGCAGAAGAGATGGAAGGACAGAAAGCCACAAACAAAACCTCTCTGAAAATCACACAGGTCATCACACGATGATTTATAAAAGACTATTATCTTTCCCACTGCTTTGTGCGAGGCATCTTTCCTTAGGTCTAGGTGTGGGGAGAGAATGAACACTCACACTGCTCCTTTGGGTTTCAGTGCTAACTGACAACACTTCACACATTCAAATTGGAAGCCTTCAAATTGGAAATGGAAAGCTAAAGCTGCACTTTTTTCACGTTATTTCACACCACTTTCAGTATCTACAATATCACCTTAGAGGATGTTGCCTCCCCTTAGCTGTACAACTGGACATCGGCCAGAGGAAAGAAAGACTATGTTTTTCCTTGCTAATAAAATTCAGTAAGGCCTTAATTTGCATCAAAACAACTTTTCATTGATGAATAAAGAGGGAAGATTTAAACACAGAAACAATCCAGCTCAAACAGCTTATTCCAGCAATGGAAAGTGACAGCATATGCACACATATAATCACATGGGAAATAATAATAGTACGTCCGAGTGCACTGCATAGCATAAGAAATCCAACTGCCCAAGGGATATGTCAAGAATGATTTATTTGTATACAGACCTCCCTTTCCATGTGTCACCGCCTGATTTCTTCAATAGAATTACCAAAACCTTGGTGGGAAAATAGCTGTAGCTTCTTTCCCCTACCCTATCTCTTGTCATTTGAAAATAATTTAAATAGTCCTTTAAAAGAAATATAGGATCTTTCTCAGTAGCTGAAAAATTGGAAGAAGCTGTTTAAAAACTTTGCTTCTGACTTGCATTCACACACAAGTAAGCAGATAAAATGTTTAGATTCTAATGAAAATAACTATATTGTTCTGAAAAATACATTGCTAATTCAGAAACTGATTGATGACTTTTCTTGTTTCTTCCTGTAGATGTTATCTCATACAACCTTCTGTCTCAATACTGTCCAGCTTTTGCAATGTGATTGTTTTGCTTCTGTATACCCATTATATTATTTCAAAACAGTCAAGCGTATAGATAATGTATTCATAGATAGTAGTCACAAAGCTACTATTTTCTTCTCCTCACAAGATTATTCTCTTCTTACTATCTCCTTTTACCTTGTTTTCCCATATCCTCCACTGCAATTTCCCTGGAAAGTTCAAAAGAATCCATATCTACCAGGTAAGGAACCAAAAAACCGGTAACATAAGCGACTAGTGGTATCATGGGCCTTTCCCTGTAAAAACTGCTTCTGGAAGAGGATGTTAGTCAGAACTTTGCCAAAGATTCAGCAACACTATCTGCAGTATGAGATTTATCCAGTGCACAGGAGCAAGTTGACTATGAAACAACACTGCCTCATCCAGTGGCCTGACAGTTGATATTGTGTTCTCAGATCTCTAGAAGTATTAACACTTAAGAAATCAGAAACCCTCCAAAGGCAAAGGCAGTGCTCCTGAAAAGGATGCTAATTGTTCTTATTACCATGGGACTTCAGCAGTTAGTCCAACCTCCCCTTCATCTTCTTGTGTTCTGCTTGCCACCAATGCCCTTAATGACACAATCTTGTTTCTCATGTTACTTCTAGACTTACTGAAAATTTGAAAAAGAGCAAGTTCTTAAAAGATTTTGAAGATCAGAGAGCTTCAACTATGGCCTGGTGAGGTTTTGGACAAATTAACGTGAACATTATGAAGCAAGACCACCTATTACATAAAAATGAGGAGATGGGACACCATCATGGCGAAACAGGACAGTTTGCAAGAAGATGAAGTTGATCTCAGCACACATCGATCAGTAGCATTGAATGGCATAGATGACAAATACATTAAACAGCTTTGTTTTCACTGATATTCTTGTTACTGTCAAGGGAAGTAAAAATTATACATGGACTCATAAAATGACATAACATTGACCACCTTTTGACCTATTCCTTAATCTAGATGGATAGAAACCGTCAACACTTGATAAAACACAGCATTTTTAAACAGAGTGCGTTTGGTATTTCTGTTGATGGTCTGCCTACATTGTGCCAGAGATACAAGCAAACTATTGCTATTGTTTGCTTGACAGCATCAAAAATTGTTACCAAAGAAGTCCTCGATCAACAGGCAACAGCAAATCTGGTGAAAGAGGCTGCACGTGTCCAAGTCAAACGGAAGGAGCAATAGTGCCACGCTACGAAGTGAGACAGGCAGGCACACAAGACAGTACAGCGAGTGGAAGAGGTATACGCTGCAGCACATAGCAGAGCTTCGCCATGTGGGAGCTGGAGAGCTTCCTGATTCCCACCACGGAATTTAAAGGCTTGTTCACAGAATCACAGAATCACAGAATCACCTAGGTTGGAAGGGACCTTTTAAGATCATCTAGTCAAACCAATGGAAAAAAAAAACAAACAAACAAAAAAACCAAAAACACCACACAAAAACCACACACACACCACCACCCCACCCAACGCTAATCCATATTCCCAAGCACCATGTCAACTCCTCTCTTGAATACCTCCAGGGATGGTGCCTCAACCACCTCCCTGGGCAGCCCATTCCAATGCCTGACAACCCTTTCAGTAAAGAAATATTTCCTAATATCTAACCTGAACTTCCCCTGGCGTAACTTGAGGCCATTGCCTCTTGTCCTATCATCTGTAACTTGGGAGAAGAGACCGACCCCCGCCTCTCTACAGCCTCCTTTCAGGTAGTTGTAGAGAGCAATAAGGTCTCCCCTCAGCCTCCTCTTCCCCAGACTGAACAACCCCAGCTCCCTCAGCCTCTCGTACCAGAAAATATAAAGGCAGAAGAAACCCAGCAAACAGAGGAAGACACTGCTATGGCCTTATTTAGAGAGGCAGTGCAGAGACAGGGCTCCTTGGATGTGAAATGTACTGAAAGGTACAAGTCGGAATTTCTACATAAGCACCCACATCCACAGTACTTCTAACATAAATTTGACAGTATATTTGACACAATATGATTAGGTAGTGACAGATTTATTTCAGCAGTAACAATTACTGCCATTCTCAATGCTAAACTGCAGAAAAGAAACCAAAGATACAAACATTCAGTCAGGTTTACTGATGGGCTAGAGTTATGCAGGGTAGAGGATTTCATGTCTTATATGTTTTCAGTTGCCTACAGAAAAAATACTGCATTCATTTATCATCAGCTAATTTGCATAAAGGAGAACAAAAGCATAAACAATCATCAAGCATTTTTATTTTCAAAATGTTGCGGTCACAAGCCTCTCTTGCAAATTTCATAACCTGAGTTATTTTCCACCCGTATTAGATAAGCAAGACAGGGATGATTACGCATTATACAAATTGCATTAGACAAACCTCTAGAACAAACTATACGTTCTGAGCTAATGCCTTTTAATCACAGGCCTGCATCAGCAACTGGGAGAAGTCACCCAGCTGGAGAGAATGATTGGGGTATGTGTCAGGAGACTCAGCCCCCAAAAGTTACCTTGCCTCCTGGACCGCAGAGGCTGAGCTGAAGAGGGTGGGAAAACCTTCTCTGAGTCCCTTAAAAACCTGTGAGTTGCTGAGGCCAGCCGCAATTCATTTCTGCAAGGTTCCCAATGCTCTGCAGCCCCACAACAATCAGTCTGGAATCAGTTTTTACTCCCCTTTCCATATCCCCAAATAACCTGAAAAGGTTACCTGGAAGCCTCAAAATAAAACAGATGCACGCAGCTCTCCGAACACACCACAGAGGTTATGCCAAGGGCTAGCACTATAAATGCACCACAGCCAGGATGCAATCAGGAACAGGTTTGCTTTATTAGTAACAAGAACCACATCACCTCACCATGCAAATGTGAATCTACGCAGAAGAGAGAAGTAGTTTGTGCAGCATTAGTTATGCTTCGTAAGTCATTTCCCTCTCTTCTTGATCTCTTTTTAAGAACCTGGGAATAGACATCTGTTCATTTCGTCATTTGACTGCTGCTAAGCAGCCAATAAGGTAATATATACACACACATAAATACAGCAGTTATCAGTTCCTCTAAATACAGTTATGAATTGACACCAATTCAGTTTGGAAGACTTCAGAACCTACTATTCAACTATCTAAACATCAAGTTTTTTCTCTCCTTAACTACCAGGACTCATTCAAATACAAAAACATGTAAACCTAGATCATTACCTAAATGATTTCTAGGCTTTAAGTAATTTCTTGTTTGTTTTTTAATATATACTGTCTTTGCATTTAAAAGGGCTTTTTATTTCCCTAATAAATATGAAATATTTCACATGAGGGAGAAAAAGCAGCTTTTATGAAAGTGACATTTCTTCAGAAACAAGCAAATTTATGAATCTTACAGTTTTACAACCCCTTCTATTACACAAGAAGATGCAAATTAACATGTCATGGTAGCGAAGTACCTGTGGAAGTAAAAAGAGGGAATTGCCAATTTTTAAGAAAGCACTGATAACGTCTGTCATATACAGGAGAAACAAAGTAGAACCCTCCATAAATTATTTAATGCACATCCTAAATATACGAAATTAAAAGATTCCTATCTTTTGCTACTAACTCAATTGTAGTAGTACCAAAACCTTCAATTGCAATGAGAGCAGGATTTTGCAAACATTGAAGCGACAAGTCCCTGCCCCAGAGAGTCTCTAACATAATTCGAATCCATGCAATCAGTAATGGCTTACTTGCCTCAAAATTTTAGATGAATAACATAACTACCTTTTTGACGAAAGCATGGAAGAAATTTCTGAATAAGCCTAGTGAAAAGGCTATTTAATGAATTCATTATTAGAATATAGCTTTGTGTATAGTTATTTCTACTTGCATCAACTTGGATAGCCAACAAGCCTTAATTAGTTGCAATTTTGACAGAGCATGATTTTCAGGGACAGTGGGGTCATTTTACATTACAGCAATTAATCTGTTAAACCCTGTAGCTGTATGCTTAAAAGCTACATAATATTAGTTGCTCATGCAGAATGGAAGTAGATTGCACGGATTATGTGAAAATAAAAGTTACAAAGTAACTGATTCTCTCTAAAATAGATACATACATTAAAAGTACATATGGAAGTATACATACATTATAATTTATGTGTTCTAAATATATGCAATATATAGAATTTGGATATACGTACACACACACACAACCATTCACTCATTGCTAAGGACAACGTTCCTTGCAGTTTCCATCAGCTAACACCCACACAAAAACGAGAACTTGGGTTCTCCATGCTCATTCTGAAAACAGATTCCTACAACTTGTTTACACAAACACTGGCACTATGGACGCTCGCCTTCCTAACAGCTGCATGAAAGTCAGCTTTCTCTGCAGTCAGGTAAAGCAAGACTTTGCACATTGCTCTAACACAGCATTTAACCAACAGGTCCTGCCAACCAGCTGCTTCCTTTTCATCCTTAGAGCTCACCAATCAAATGCTACTATAATAGTAAATCTGGAAAAAATACTCTACCCTTTATCCTTACGGCTGATGCCCCAGTTTCTTCGGATCATTAGGCTATTTTATATGGAATCCAAAATGACAACAACTACTATACGCAGCATTATGCAGGCACTAATGATCAAATGTAGAGGCCTGCACACTGTAAACATCTAAATCTAGGTTCCCTTCATAGACAATGGAGAAAAATATGCATTCTTAAGAGGCACGGCATCTCAGCCCAAAGTAAAGATTTTCTTCTGCTACTGCAGCCCAGTTGGGCATGAGATAACAGTCCTGGAATACACAAACTGCTTCATGTACAAAGCTCTACAGAGAAAAGCTGGGAGAAGTGGGAAGCTTTGCCGGAGATGTCATCTTCTGTGTGTGAAAGGGACATAAAGGCAAGTGCAAAAAGAAGCAGACATGAAGGAACAAACCGAAGTGGCTTCAGGGGAAAAACTCACAGACAAACTCCCATGCACAGAAACACTGGAAAGGGCAAAGCATGATCTAGGTCCAGAGTGATTTAACTTCATCAGCTGCAGAAATTCTTCTGTCTCCTCAAAGGAAAAAGCAACACAAATACCAGTAACCACCAGGCAATGTACCTACTATAAGGAACTGAGGATTCTATGGATGATAAAGAAAATGGAAGCATTAGCATTTCCTTTCATTTTCTAGTAGATGGATCTTCTGGGGCTTGCTGTGTTCCAGACAGGACCAGAAGAACGCAACAATGAGGGCAATTCCATGAGTCTCCTGCCACCAAGTCATAAAGACAGGAACTATTTTGCCTTTTAACTCGCCCTCGGGACTACTCTATACATCCATGATGTCTGAGTGATAGGCACTTTGGGTGCTGATATTAACATTAGCTTCTTTACTTTTATGGACTATGTTGCTAAGAGATGCTCACGTGAAACTTTTACTCTAAGGTTACAACTTTTTTTCTTTCACTTTTCTGTGAATTTTCTGAGAGTCCTCACTTGCCGTGGGACCCATGCCATAAACTACAGTGCTGATCCTGAACTCCAAAGCCTATGAAGTAACCAGCTTTTGTCTAGAAGCTTCTCTGCTTCACATGACTTTAAAGAAAAAAAATAAACAGACATTTTAATGAAGACCAGATTTTAGAATTAATTTACTGAAACTTTTAACTTTAGTCATTTAGCATGACCAATGCAGACAGGAACATATGCAGACGTTGTGCATTATGGTTCAGGGTGAAATGCTCAAAATTAATAAGTAAGCATGGAATGGTTTCCACATTCATTTATTAGCCTGCAAATAAATGACTGAAGGTCAGTTATTGTTGTCTTATGCCATACTGAAGAGGGGAAGTATATATGGGAGGTCAGAGACCCAATTTTGTTTCTTGTTGGATACACTACATGGCTCTGTCAAAAAGAAACAGAGAATACTCGTTGTTAACACACGGAAGTTTTCATGGTCCTGTCTTTTTCCACAGCGCATGTTCTAGACTGGAGCAAGGGGAGGAAATTATTTGCTAATTCCTGCAGTATTTTGCCTAGGGAGTAGAAACATTGTCACTAACCTCAACTAAGATTACTTAGACCCTGTGTATTTTCTTAGTGACTTTTCAACTCCCTGGCAAATGAACAGTTGGACCCATGGAAACCTCATGTTGCTAATGCCTTCTACCAGGAACATCAACACAGCCAAAGACGACATTTTCATGGGCTGTGAGTAAAACTATCATTGAAGTATTTTCCCAAATTAATTATATATATTTCTGCTGTGTCTATTTCTACATCTTTTCAGGCTGCCTGACTGGTACTTGTTTTTGCACTAGCACTCCACTCCAAAATGCTGATTATCTTTCAAAAGGCATGAGACTGGATGAGCTTGCAGAGACAAGGACATAGATGCTAGTAAATCCTCAATGAAATAATTCCTAGAATTTTGTCTCTTAAGTGTTTTCTTCAGAACAAAAGCAGATGAAATACAAATTATAAGGCTGCATTCATACATTTTTAACAGGTCTTCTCAATTCAGTATCAATGTTTAGATATTTAGGTACGATAAATCTGTGTCGTGGAATTTACACAGTCTATAAACTTATCTGAGGGTGAACTAAATATTTGGCATGGCAGACAGTTTCAGAAACATTAAAATGGTTATTCATACGTAACATTTACAGCTCAATAAATAAAATCTACAGAAGAGAGTGAAAGTCACAGCTTTCATGTATAGACCAAGTCCGAACCTTGGAGCAAAATTCCTGCTAAAAGTAGCACTATCCTGCCAGTCCTTGTTTTCTCATTAGAAAGATTTTCTAGCTAGCAGAAATCCTTAGCCATCGTGTGTTTTTGCTTTAAGCTCAGATTTTCACAGGCAACATCTCACTTTGAGTCTAACTTTAGCCAAGGGTTACCTTCCTTGTGCTCCAGTCAATCTTAGGTTTGTTACCACAAGGGTTGCAGACAGCATCTCCCCTCCAGCGCTTATTGTCCTTATCAAGTGTAGACAATTAACATTTGCTTAAGGGACTTCAAGAGAGCACTCAGTTGTCCCCTTTCTCAGTAGACTGCAGTTCAGCTAAATATCAGCCCTCAGAAAAGTTTCGCAGAAGAAAATCTTAATTAAAACTTTTTTCAGAAGAAAAAAATAATCTAGTCTGGTTTATAAAATTAATGGTGTATTAAAGAATTCTTTTCCATCCGATTAAGAAGCTCCTGCATATTAAAGCTGTGGCTGAACTTGGAGCTGGTAGGTTTTCTGAGCTCATGGGTCCAGGAATTTGTTTTGACTTGCCCTGAAACTGTGCTGTGGTCATGACTCAGATACGCAACAGTTCCCTCTCTTCCCTCCTCCAGAAGGTTTCCACAAGAAGGAAAGCCAGGCATGTAAACCTGCAAGTCCTGGGAGGATATGGCAGATCCAGGATCTCTTCAGGCAGAAATTGTTCAGCTTCAACATAGTCTGAGGCATCCACCCAGCTCGCCAGGAAGAATTATTTCAATCTTGCCCACAGTGTAATTATCATACTCCCAGAATGCAACCCCCTTTTTTGCCTCTGCAACAGTAACTTAAGCTTCTCCAGGATCCTAATGTTCATATATTTTAAAAGATTTTCTTGTTCTCATCAAGGAAAAAAAAAATAAAAATTAAACCTGCTGAAAGGCTCTTGCTACAAGAAAAGGCACCAAAAACCAAATAAAATCAAGGATTTTGGTAGGTTTTTTGCAGTACCCAGAAGTGCAGTAGCACTACAGTTACCTTAGGAGCATCCATGATCTGTAAAATGTTTGTAATGTTGTAAATTACGTGAACAATGCAGTTATACAAGAGGAGAAGAGACAACAAATAAATAATGTTAAAGATGAAGGGGGTTAGAAGAGGCTGGAATGACTAGCAGACAACTAAGGATCTAGCAGACAACTAAGGATCTAGCAGACAACTAAGGATCTAGCAGACAACTACTGTGGAGAACAGGCAGCTAAGCAACTGGAAAAAAACTACTTGCTGCAGACAGGCTTCATTTTGAAAGAACAGGGTCTACACCTCAGGTGGAAAACATGTCGAGTTCTTCCAGCTGAGGAGTCATGCACACACCAGAGTGAGTGAGTGACTGACCTTCTAGCCTGGACAGGTCTTCAGGCAGGGGTACACTGGAGGACAGGATTGGATCTGGGTCAAAGAGCCTGAAGTACCACAATAACTGAGCTCAAATCAGAACAAAAGTAGGAAAGCAGATACAGTAGGTTTACCTTTTTCACAGTATAAATCCAGGCAGGGCTAATATACCCCCTTTGCTGTTTGAATATAAATCTGATTGCACATAATACAGGAAAAAAAGTTGGGACAAAGACAAATACTTTTTGCCAAACATCATCCTTAACCAGGGATGCCTTCAGGAAAGCAATATGCTGGATGAAGAACCAAGAGTAGAATTACTCTTTTGTAGTCTATGGAGAGAGATGAGTATCTCAGGAGAGTGATCAGTCTTACTGTATCGTAACTCTCTTCACTGATTACGGAAAGAGTGCAGACACTAGCTAAATGCAGACAAATAATGTTTAGATGGATTAGGCTAGGCAAAAAGAATGGTATACTCATTGACCATTTCCACCAGCAGTTATTCTAAATCTGTACTGCCCTGTCACTCACACATTGCTGGCTGGGATTAGCACTGCAACAGGCTAAGTACAAAGACTAACACGTATCAGTGACCTGAAAGGTTTCATGGGTTTCAGAGGTACCATAAACAATTCAGTATGTGTTTCAGTTTATTCCCTAAGATGAATCTTCACTGTGGAGAATCCAGGAGAGCTGGCAACTCCCACTAGAAGCCAGGTTTCTGGAACTTTAAAAAGCAGGACAAATCCTCTTTCCCTATGAAGTTAATATCTGGTGAAATCTGATGAAATCACTGTTTCTCCAGCACAGGCAATTACCCTGTTTATGGAGCTACGGTCATGGTGTTGCTCAATCCATTAGAAACAAAAAGTAAGAAAGATATTTGAAAGTCCAGTTGTCTTTCAAGCTCAGGGTGAATCTGTTACTACAGTTCTGGATGAGTAGGCAAAAATGTTTTACAAGCCTGACAGAAATTGCTAAGAATAATCTCACTCCCATTCATATGAAATTGTTGCATTCTATTACCAACAGCTGTCACACAGATATCTGCATCCCTTAATTTTTGTGTTTAAACAGTAGGGGAAAAATAGAAAAAAAAAAAAATCCATATGAGAAGGCTGAAAATCTTCCCCTGATGGATTTCTTCTGCATTTCTCTAGAGATACTTCAAAAAACGTGGCTATAGGCAACTGTCTATGAGTTTACATTATCATTCAGCTAACTTTCCGTGCATATTCATACTAGATGGTGCATATGGTGTTTTAAATCCTTCTGCCTGGATAGTCTGCTCAATGCAGCACAATATAAAATCAGTCTGGTTTCATGTACGCTTCAGAACTACCATTTTTAAGGACAGGGTCTCTACAAAGCATTTTAATTTGCATATTATTCCCCTTAAAAATTGTTTTCAAAAGAAATCTGGTATAAGAAACCATGTATTACTAGCTAATAGAAACTGTTCTGGTCAGACAAAGATCTTTTTGTGCAAATAATACCTACATTTCTTTCAGGAACTACAGCTTTTTAAATTCTCATTTTGAAAAGCCCACTTGAAGTTCACTTATTTTGATTCTTCTCCAAATTAAATATCCATTATTTTCAAGTCCCTACTAAACAGGACAGAAATAAACATTTTTAAAGCTAGGGCTTATGTAATTGAAATTCTTCTAGTATGAACTTTCAAGACAGTTCCCTCTTTTGCAGTTAGCTTTAGAAGTGCAAGAGGAAAATAAATCATTTAGTCCAACTATTTTTTACATAAATGAAACAAATGTCCACAGTTCTAAGAGTTGAAGGAACAGAGACAATGAAATACTGCACATTTATTAAGCCAGAGAGCTACACAAACCACCATCTTTAGCCTATAACTTACACTGTGAATCATTATTTCATTACGTCTTAGTTGCAGTGAGCAACTTAGCTCTGATAAAACAGCTTTCTGCATCTATTAATCAATTGCTTTATCTGGCCAGCGTACTGAAGTATCTGTTGAAGTTGTAATGGAAAAAACAGTAAGAATCAACAAGCAAAGCATGTAAGACATTAATAACATAAGTGGCTAGGGAAAAGACTCACATAACCCTTAAAGGAAAAAAATTACTAAGTGTGACAATGTTGAGACATAGGAAACTATAGACAAGCAGGAATGCTTTGTGAAGGACTAATATTACTGGCTCAAACCACGAGATCTGACATTCAAAATTACAACTTCTTTTCCCATATAAAAATAAACAGATTGGCACAAATCACCCTGCTTCTCACCATGAGGCTGGGCCAATTCACTGTACTCATTCATTCCTATTCTATATATTGTGAGGGGTTCGTATCATATACCCTAAAACTCATTCAGAGGTACTGCCAGGGATGGAGAAGGCTTCCTCTTCTGTATAAAAGCAGATTATCAAAAGGCATAACCAATTCGTTTACTACCTCTTCTTGAAATCTACACAAGGATTTTGTATTCGGAAGGCCTGCACTCTGAAAAGTTGCTCACTCCTCTCTCACATATTACCTTGCAGTCAGGTGCCCTGGGTTCTTGAGGACTTTCATTTCTGTAAAAACATTAATAACTATAATAAACCATATGTTAGGGATAAAATTTTCAAATATACAGTATTTAAGCTTATCACTTAATTAGAAGAAAGTTAATCCTGATACTTTCAGTATTTTTTCCTAGATGAAGAACCGATTTGGCTCCAGGTTTTTTCTCCTTTATATTTGTTTCCCGGGAGGTTACTAGTGGCAAAGACAGCATCTTCCTACTGGCTGACTTTCCACATTGTCACCAGGAAAATACACACAGCATTTCATTGTGTTTTTACTAAGGCAATAAACCCTTAGAGACACTTTAGCAAGTAACATGCATCTCATTAATTCATTATTCACTTTTTTTTAGCTGTTAGTTTCATTTGCACAGACTAGCTCCTATTTCACCATGGGATAAATAAATGTTCTAATCCAGAGAAAATAAAAAACAATAGTATGCTCAATCTTAATGGGGTGGATATTTTAAAACATAAAGTTGTTTTTCAGTAAAAAAGTTACTTACTTGAAGACAGTTCTATTGAAGGATATTTACTTTCCACCTCACAATCTAATATGAAATTAAAACAAATTCAAATTTCAAAGCCAAACATTTCATTTCAACTACCTCAACAAAAGTACCTCCAACGGATTTCAGTTTTCTACTCCCCCAAAAAACAGGACCTCTGGGGAACTCTAAAGGCATTTCCAAAATCAAAAAGGCAAGATGGCCAGGAAGGGACAGACAATCCATCAAAACCCTGTGCAACTTAGTTGAACTGAGGGGTTTCCCAATAAGCTTTTTGAGTTCAAGTAATCAAGATTTCCAGATTTTACTTAATTTGAAAATCTATGATCATTTCTTTTCTTCAGATAACACCTGAGAATTATTGTCATTGCATATTCCTAGTAGAAATTCAAAATTATTTCAGAGTTGGAATAAATGAAACAGAGATTATCAAATTGGTCTCTCTTGTATGACATGAAAATGAGATTAATTTCTCTCTCTTCCACCATTTATTAATAAGTTATTCTGATACACATGAGCTATTCAACAATGTGCCTTATGCTCTAGATAGAAAATTAATTAGCATAGTAATCAAGTAATTTAAATAAGGTAAATTTTCATACTGAAAACAGTTGTTTCCATCTGAAAACTGCACAAGTCTCTAAACACTTTGCAGCCCTGAATTAGCTTAGCTTTCCTGTACACCTTTATCATGTCGTTTTACAGATGTGGAAACAAAGACATCCAAAAAGGTTAAGCAATTTACGAAAGCTTCTGCCAGAGCTGGAAATAAAGACCATGCCTGACTCTTATTTCTTTGCTTTAATTATGAGCCATTTTCTCTAAAATACTTTTTCAAAAATATCGTTTCCAGCATTTTCAAAATGCTCTGCCTTATCTCTCATTCACTGTTATACATTCTAGTTCACCGCTAGGTTTAGCATTTCTCTGTTTTGGGAGACAGGAAAAAAACAACACTGAACTATTTGATGAAAAAATATGAGTCTGAAAGTGCTGCCAATTCCACGATAAAGGCATTGGAAGCAAATTGGCTCAGTGTGCAGGGGAAAAAAATAGTTCATGAACATAAATTCAAGTATTTTAATATAGCTTGTATTTGCAGATTTGACATTACTGTATG
Organism: Limosa lapponica baueri; assembly: GCA_002844005.1. Lineage (NCBI taxonomy): Eukaryota > Metazoa > Chordata > Aves > Charadriiformes > Scolopacidae > Limosa > Limosa lapponica. Next base: position 169,095 of record KZ505635.1, read on the forward strand.
TCTTTACTAATTGGTTAGTCAGCAACAGCTAGTGCTGGAGGCAATTAGTACATGTCAAATCTATCAAATTTCACCTGCCACTTATGCCTAAAATCTATTCAGTCACTATGAATTTATTTAGACTATTTCAGCCTTTCATAAAAATCCTTTACAGTAATATTTTTAACCAATTTATTGCCCATCACTTTACATAAAGCACTCTGCAAGAAATGTAAATGTTCAACAACCAAAAGCACATACTTGAAGCTGTTCTATTGGAACTACCTGACTCTACATGGATAAAGACAGTACAGTATATTCCCTATTTTTGAGGTCACATTTAATAATGGATTATGTTTATTTTGTTAGAGAAAAGAGACTTCAGCCTTCAAATCCAGAACACTTCTACATATGGATTGACAGCAGTGAAACCAAAGGCAAAGGTTGGTCGGTGTATTACATGAGGCTGGGTGTTCTCACTGAAAACACACAAACTGGATTATTATTATTTAATAATAACAGTAACACAAAGGCTTAATCGCAGCCTTGCTAAAGCCTAACTGAGCAAGGTAAGGGGTGTATTATGTCAGCCGCTGCAGGATACAGCTGCTTGAACTGCTACATGTACCTCAGCCTCCACAACATAAAGAAAAAGCTGATATTCATGAACATAAACCTATAATAGTCCTGATCACTACATTGCCACCTCACCTCCTACACTTCAGAGAGGGCTTAAACTATGCTGCATGTAAACCCGTATGTGTCTGCACCACACCAGAGTCATTTCGTTGGACTGGTGGACCATGACATAGAGTTAAGACTCCATCCTCACCACTTAGCCCTGCATTTTTGAAGAAATGTCCTTATTTTCTGTGTTATATCAAAACTTTTTAATAGATTCTATTTAAATATTGGCAGACAGGGGGTACTGTTCATGTGTTATTTTTCCTTCTGCTATGACAGCATGTAAAAACATTAGCCATAGACCAAAACACTGGTACATTACGTGTCATATAGGCATTTGAGGACAGAGGCTTGGTTTCATAGCAAGACAAGAGAAATCTTTAATGGACAAGGTCATGGTATAAAACGAGACATGGATTGTAAAGGCAAAGCAGCAGCAACAAAACAAAAGGCTTGCATTTCTATTTGGCTAAAAAGCTCAATACCAATAAACAGTATTTAAGAACTTAATTCATACTTACATCATCAAATCTCTTAACTGCTAAAGGAAACGTCCTGAAGAAATGAAACTGGTTGAGCAATTATATGCACTGTAATGAACAAGCAGAAGGGGGAGGGGGAGGTGAATTTGCGTGGGCTGCTTGCACTTTTGCATGCCCTGCCTTTTGAAGTGAGCAAGCCTCGCGACTTTCTTCTGCAATCACACACAGTGGTAAGCCTGAGCATCCCCCTAGGCTTTGTGCATCCCTTTGAAGCATTACAGACCTTGTTTGTGCATAGTGCTATTTATAGTTATCTCAGAATGATCTTAAAAATCTCAGTGCATCTCCAACACTAAGAACTGAAAATAAGTAATGTGCTGCTATGCATAGCCTTTTTTAGAACAACCTGTTGAGCTCCAACAAATTTCATCATACAGATCACAACGATGACAAGAAGCCACCCTTTGGCTAATCTGAGCTTGTTAAATGTTGCCAGTCAGGTACGTGGTCAGCCTTCCCCCTCCAGATCAACACCTGTACTGGGGAAACTCTCCTTGAAAAGCACCTGTGAAAATATTCTTGCAAGAGGGGTGCAAATCTGAAGCAGAGAGTAGATTTGTTAGGAAAGTGTTCCTCATAATTGCTGTCTTTAGCTGTGTAGTATTTTGCAGCAGTTCTTTTGCCTTTTCTCCTTCTGCTAACAAAAATACATTTTAAAAAAATAAGTTTACCACAGGAAAAAAAAAGGTCATTCCCCTATTTTCCTTATAGTACTTGACAATATTCCACAAATTTTCACAGTCAAAAGCTCAGAATTAAACTCTCTGTATGGATTCAGAAGACAGGGCTGAAAGTCACCCTTCTCCTCACCTGAAAGGATTTTTGTTCAGCCTACATGGCTTGTATCAAAGGTTTTCAAACTTAATATGAGATATCACTTATCTGCTCAGGCAGCTTTTCCAAGCCACTTTGAAGAGGGTTTCATAACCTGTAGTTACATGCTTTCCATAGTTGGGAACCCTGACCTGACACTAACAAAGGACAATGAAAATACTATTTGTCACTTTTCCTATCTAAAAATAACAACCTCTTACTTTCCTTCACAAAATTTACACTTCTTAAAAAAAAAAATAAATGCCAGATTCTTCAAAGATTTATAGTTGTATTTTTGCAACTATTGTGTCTAGATGAAATTTGTTATATTTCATGCATAAAACTTTTTTCTCATCTAAGCATAAACCTTTTAAAAATACAGTTCCCCTTTTCTAGGGAAAGAGATCTGCTTGATAAACTTCCCCTTCTGTGCACTGTAAATTAAATCAGTACATACTGGTATGAAGTGATTTTGACAAAGATATAAGCAACTGGAGAAAGGGATTTGTAATGAAAAATAACAGGTGATACAACTGCAGGTTACAGCTATTGGTTTCTTTGATCCTCACAGTGTTCAGAGAAGCTGAACTGATTCTCTGTGTTCAGAGAAACTATCATTTTTGCTGAATGAAAAGAAGGTATTACAAAAGGCAATGAGAAAAGACTAAAATAATTTGAGGCGTTGTTGGCCAGAATAAGGGGAAGAGCTAACTGCAGAACATGTCTGGGTGAATCTTCAAATCTTCTATATTTTGTCTCTCTATTCTGTTTTTTCTAACTGAAAACTATATATTGCTATTTCTAAAAGAGGGACGGAGAAGCTATGAAAATGAGAATTGACATGTAACTGATTTACTAAAACTGACTTGCAAAGGAAAGAAAGAAAACAGCAACTCTTCTTTCCAAGTATTCCCATGCTGGCAAACTAAACAAAAATGTCTGATCTCGTGACTTTGCCAGCCCAATAGTATGGATCCGTATGACTGAGACAGGAAGAAATAAGAGCAAGTATGCTCATATTTATTCATATGCTCCTTTTTTCTTCCTTTCTTCACTCCCCCCCCTCCAAATTCCCCATCTGGAAGGTCTCCTGATGGTAGAGTCACAGGTGCAATGCAAGAACTTGAAACCTAGTCAATTGTATCTTTTTTTTTTTCTTTCTGTTTGCTCCCTTTTACCATGTTTCCTCTTGCAAAAAGAAATCCTTAATCATTACAGAATGTCATATGCATTAATGTCAAAATCCAAACTCCAACTTTCTGGCTATCAAGAGGAAAAGACAGAATTCCACAATACAGAAACATCCATGGATGGAGTTTGACAGAAAATAGAAGTTTAAAGCCAGTTTCCAAGTTACTTTGTTCAAAAGTTCACAGAAGTCTGAATATATGAAGCAGAAATACTCCATTTTCTCTCTCAGAATTAAGTACAAATTCTCTCCATAAACTGTCCATTAAGGAGTTTAAATATGATAAATTATCGCAATGTTGTTTTCAATATGCTATGCACAGCTGAAGAGAAGGGATTTGAATAAAATGTCTGTCTCAGCTTTAATTACAGTGTCATTTCCTCAAAGCTGTAATAAGGTTCATTTCCGCAAAGCAGTCTTCCATTTTTTCCCCTTGCTTATTTTATCTCAGCAGCAATTGCATGATTAAAAAAAAAATCTTAGAATCAGACCAAATGTGCCATGTTACAGAAAGATTTAACAAATCCTATGAATCAGTTCACAGGTGAAAATTAAGAGCGAAAAGAATAAGAAGAAAAGAAATAAACTTAGCACAAAAGAAGCAGCGCCACTGTAAGTGCTGGAACAGAATAAACACTATTGGTCATTTTAAATGCTGGGAAAATACTGGAAATACTTTTTTTTTTTCCTAACTATAAATGTGACAAAATCACTTGGAGTGAAGGTACTTGCATATTTGGCACACAAGGACAGATAACTACATTAGCAGATCACAAATGGTTCACACATCTATTTCAGCTGTTTCTTCCACCTTTTTATCCTAAATCCCTTGTGAAAAGCAAGTGAAAAAGGCTTTGAACAGGCAAGAAATACTCTGGACACCTTATGGGGATTTTACAAAGTCTGAATCATTGTGCTCATGTTTTCGTTGACGGTTCTCCATAAAGCAGACAAACACGGTGCCAACCAGGGAAAACCACTTGGAGTTTGGCTCTTCTCTCATTTCAGGATAAGAGGACAACATCCCTTCAAACAAACCAAGTAAGGAAAGGTAATACAGAATTTGAGACTGAGCATGAATTTATGCCCTAAGGTAGTATGACTAAAGAGACTGCAAAGCATAGGCATCACAGTAGAAACACAATAGCCACAGATTACTTAAAAATGCATCACACTTAATATGATGGTGTAGATCAGTTAGTGTCAGAGTCGAGTCACCAAGAGACAAAAATACAGGTGGCCTTTATGCCTGAAGTTGATTTCTTTAGTTTGGAAAGGAGTAAAAAGAGTTTCGCAGAAAGTACAGTGAAAGAAAACATAGCTGACTTTTAGCCCTTTGCCTCCTACTGAAGGCAAAATACGGAAAAAGTAGATATTCTAGGTGGATTAAGAAGAAGAAAGGCTTGTCAACAAAATATAAATAATGCAGTAGTGAACAGGGAAGACTTTGTGCCACTGTTAAAAACAAAAAGAAGGTTAAGGAGGCATCCAGGCTTAGGGAAAAAAACCAGAACTGTTTGCTGGTGCGTGCTACAGAACTGAGCACAGTACACAGATTGGAAGTGCTGTGCCTTCATACTGGGAATTACCCGATTGTGTGCACCATAATGAAATTTTCGTTCTGTTCTGCTCCAGAGGACCAACTCTATGGGCCCCACACTGCTCTCCTCATACTTCCAAACTCCTTAATGCAAAATCTGCAATCTTCCATAACTGAGACCAAGAGTGAACTGCAATGAAAAACATTTTTCATTCTGACATCTGGAGTATTTGATGAAGCAAGGCTAAAAACACATTAAAAATTAAAATGACTGTTTCCTGCACCTGTCACATCTGGCCACAAACTGTCCAAATAAAGGTTCTTCTACTGCTTCATAAAACTGAAAAGAGTTTGTTGTTTTTTTCTCTAAAGTACAGTGTGGCACAGTGGCTAATAAACATCACAAACCTGTATGAAACCTCTTAGTGGCTAATTTATTACTCCAGGGGAAAAATCTCATACTACGAATATTTTTATATGGATGGTTATTTTCTATTTATATTTAAGTTTTGACTAAATGCACTAATCACATTTTAAATGGCCTGTGATCAAGAACAGGATGTATCATATTGCGTCACTGTCAACAGAGAGAAGTAAACCTCCAGAGTATGCAAAATTTAGTCCTCGCTTGTCTCCTGCCCTCTTCACGCACTGCAGCACTGTTGAGGCAGGCATCATCACTCTGCAATGACTCTGATTTGCAGGACAAGAGGAAATAAATTTTTAAAAATGGAATTTTTAGTAACTTTTTTTTTTAATCAAGACTCACATTCTGTCAATAATTCTGCCTGAAAATTTTGAACATTACAGCAACATAAAGCCTGTGAAAAAAAACTAATCCCTTCTGGTGTAGGTGCCATCTCAGCTGGAGATCACTACAGTATTAGTGTATACTGCCCAGTGTGGAATATTACCCTGCTGGGTTTAAACTAGTGCTAACTTAGCTGTAACATAAAAATAAGGAGATAAACTTGCAAAAAAGCAAGTGAACAGCAAAGAAGTTGTACAGGAATTTGTAACTTTCATTAGTTTTTTTCAATATATTTAACTGGAATTTTCTCAAACATAATCTCTTACTAACTGGACAAAAATACTGCATCTTCAGAGAAATGTTTCCAAACAATGCTATATTGCAAAGCAGGAAATAGTTCTGTTGTCCTATTTCAGATTAGTCATTACTCTTTTCCTTCAATTCTGGCCACAGTAGTCTTTCATTTCTTATTTCCAAGCCTGTTGGCTGCAGAATTTGAGAGCTGTACTGTTGGACAAGCAATAACCAGGTAGTCCAACTCTTCTCCCAAATACAGCACGGCCATTCACAGTGAACACGATATAGAAGCCACCATGGTCAGTGGCAACGTTTGAAAGAATTCACATCATTAGCTTAGTTCTTCGCTGCTGAATGTTTATTTGGGAGCACAGTACCAGAAGCGAGGCACACACATCACCCAGCCATGGCACACCAATTGCGGCTGCAAGCCAATGGCTGCAACAAACCCAAAAGGAAGAAGTTGAGTCTACAACCGGACAATCCTTCCAGCCCCACCATAGCTCAGCCCAGCCCCAGCAGTCAGTATACGGCGGAGTTCTGCTTTTTACTCGGACTGTGCCCGCTTCTGACAGACGGCAGTTTACATAAAGGTGACAAATGTGAGTGAGCAGCTGTCATCAGCGCTCATCATTAATGCATCATGCAGTATTGGCAGTCAAACACTCCCCTTTTGGGGGGGGAATAATAAATATGTTCAAACTACCAAAATCAACACCTAAAAAATCACTCTCCCTGATATAAAAATAGCAAGAGGAAACAGTAATCACCACTAAGCAATGACTGAAGAGTTAGGGAATAGATATCCTTGACTACTTTGGAAGCTCGTGGCTCACAGAGTGGCTCGGTGTTACCACTCTTACCCAAGCTGCGTGTTACGTGTCCTCCCCTACAGGTTACCAGTCCCAAAGGGAAAAAAGAAAAACTACGAGTCCTTATTTCATGTCAAAGCAAAGCTTTTCATCTTAGCCCTGAATACCTTCCTAAAGCATTTTGGAAGACCTGAATGACAAATGGATAAACAATTCTTCCTTACAGCTAGTATCCTTTGGTCATAATAACCTCCATCCTGGTGATAACACACAGGTGGCTGGAACATCATCTTTGATGTCTGCTGGAACGGGGATCTGCCTTTGCCCTTAGCAGAGAAGGAAACTGTTTGTCATCAGGCTCCGTCCTAACAGCCACATTTCAGCATTTTTTACAGCTCTGCAATCCCACTGAGGTCAGTGCACTGGCACTACTGTATACAAGGCATATGTTGGCTCATTTTTTTAGTTTTTGACTCTCCCATACCAAGAAGAGAAGCTATAAAATTAATTAACCACTGAACATTAATTTACTAATACTATTCCTATTTCTCTCTAGATATTGGTTCTTTTTAGTAAGTCACCTACATGGCCATAAACTCTTCATACTTACAAGAAAACTTTAAGTAATTTGAAAAATTCATTTTGCCAACTTAATTACTGCCTTTTTCTACACTACCAGATACCCTGCAACATAGTTTCTTGTGCTTTTGGGCTAGTATTACAAAACTACGTTGGCACAGTTTCTTTCAAAACCAAAATAGAATTTGATTTTTTTAAAGACTCTTCCATCAGACTTTGTCCAGCTATAAAAGAAAGGAAGAAGAGAAGCCCATCTCCAGTCTGTGAATAGTGTAAATAAAGTTAGGCAGCGGCCAAATAACACACCTGTCATCTGCTGCTTCCTATCTTTTCCAGTACATTCCCTTGAAATCAAAAAAGAATCATTGGAGCTTTATATTCTGTCTCTCAACGTGTAAAAAATGGAATTTTAACAAACAGCCATTTCAAGCCAAATCAGGTTCTAATTAAATGTAATCTGCAAAATTTAAAGTGGTGCCAATACGCTTCACACATTTCTCTCATTTTCAGCTTTCATCATCCATTAGCATGCAATATGAAACTTTCTAATTATCCTTGTATTTCTCAGCAAATAGTTGTTTCTTTTATTGAGTACCATGAAAAAGCACATTCTTTTAGCTGAAAAAAACCCCAGTGTTTTTTTTGACCTAGATTCATAGCCATTCATTTTTTTTGTTCAAAACCTGATCCTATTCCAGATGGCAGATTTTCCAGCTGAAAACCACAATGGAGAACAGGTGTACTTGAAAGCATAGTTAGCAAACTGAAGCAACTGTAGTCCATCTACGCAGCTACACGCTGTGTAGCACCCAGCCCACCCACATAGCCATTAGCTCATTTGCCCATTACAATGCAGGAACTTAATAAACTATAATTTTGCATAATTCATAAGCAAACAAATTCCATCTGTTTTACCTTCAGAGTCAGTGTTGATTAGGGACATGAATGTAATGAAGTAACAAATACTCAGTGGTACTCTACTGGTATAAACATATGCTGAAAGGAAAGCCTAAAGGCTTCGAAGAGTTGCAATAGTTTCAAGCTTAAGTGCAAAATGAAAAGCCATCAGGACTTGAAGAACTGGAGGAGGACTCAGGGAGTTCCAGCACATCTTGTGATGCTATGCCACAGCATTTAACCCTCATGACCACCCTTTCAAGAAAGGTATGCACACAAAAAGAAAAGTGCAAATGAGAATATGTAGTAACTTTACATCTCTGTAAGTGCAGTGCTCACCTTTATTGATAGGTCTGTGAAGCAGAAGTTCCTTCAAGGGAGGCAAGCCCAGACCCATTTGTACAGCCTTCTTTTTAGACCATGTGAATTGGAAGAAAGGCAGGAGGCTCGAGTTTCCTGCTCCCAATACAGTTCAACAATATGTTATCCCTTCAATAGGTTGTGACAGGATCTTCTCTCCTGCAACTGCTGTATGTGTAGACAAACACATTTTATTAGACAAACTCTTCCGATTTTTTTCTTAAGTATATAGTAAATAGTGTTTCCAATCCTCAGATTCAGTTGAGGAGCTATGGATATTGCACACATTTTCTATGTGGTTTTGGCTTATCCCTTCTTCTGTTTCCCAGGGGGGTAACACACTTACTGTACATTTTAGGATTTACAGAAATAAAACACAGACTTAGGACAAATCATCAGCTGGTGTAAACTGTCTCTTTTCCATTTGTTTCTGCCCCCTCCCACCAGCCATGAATTGCTCAGGTGCTCTTGGCTGTCCTACTGCATCTGTCTCCTGCTCCAAGGAACCATTTTGGAACTTGATTACCAGTTACTAGCATTCCCATTTATTTTTTTTTTTAAAAAAAAAAGACAGTTATTCAGTTGTTGGCCCTTTACAGAAGATCTCCTGGCCACCTCAGAACTACAGCTGCAGAATGATTGCCTGGTTTCAGCATCTGTACTAAATAAATGTTGGCAGCTGCTGAAGGCTTTCCTTTCCGCTGCCTCCAACTACAACATACACAGATCATTTCTTTACTTCTGTTCTAGATACCATGCATGTGATATGACGTCTGGGGAACTTGTACTGGCATGTTCAGTTAACTTTCCTGACATCTTGTCATGGAAAAGAGAACTCTCTGATTAACATAGAAAAATGAGAGTGAGATGTAAGCTAAGCAGATTTAGGAAGGAAGGAAGAAAGGAGGGAGGGAAGGAAAAAAACACTTAAAAAAAACACTTTAAAGAAGAAAGTTCTGCCCCCCTCCCCCCCCAAACCAAAGGCAGAGGGCAAAAGAAGCGTTCAAGAGTCCTTGGGGGAAGGGGAGCGGGGGAAGCCATAAACAAATATTTTAAAAGTGCATTATAATAATTTGAACAGATGCCTGTCAACAAGCAGTAAAGAAATTCCAGCACAGTGACAAAATAATTGCCCAGACAAAAATTATCACGCATTCCCACTAACATACCTGTAGACTTGAAGGAAAATCTGTATGTTAGCAAATTTTACCACCCTAAAGCTTGCCTCCTCCAGATCAAACAATATGATCCATCACAACAGTGCACTCTGCACCACAGGTAATAAGAATCCTTTTCTCCGAGTTGTCTAGATGAGCTACGTAATTACATTCACAGCAACTGCCTTCAACCTGTACTGTCTACGTTTCTGTTTCTCAGCTGAACAAGGGCTTACACAGCCAAAGCCTTGCCTGTTTCCTCCATCTATACCTTCTGATCTAAGAAAAAGTATTATTTCTACCCATAAACCATATTTCTCTTACATATTTAACTCTAGCAGAAGTACAACAGCCTGGCTACCAGAACTAGGACAAACACCTCATAGAGGATGGCTGGTTGCTCTCCAGTTAGTTGCTCTGACAAAAAACCCATTTGCCAACATCCCAGGTTTCTGCATTTGTCTTCAGTTTAGAAGGTTAGAGAACATTACAGATCCTAGAAGCAGAAAGGGTTCAAACTCTATTCTAATTTTGACATTCTGCATTATCATTTCAGAACACCACACCTCCCCTCCTTTTTTTTTCCCCCCATAAACTGACCCAAGACGAAAGAAACAGTCATGATCTGCTGCTTAGGTCAGTTCTTCACTAAGGGAACCTCCAGCTGATGAGATCTGCCCTCAGCAATGAGCACTACTAAGTTGATGGGAATAATTTTAGAAGGTTTGTGGGAGAGGAAAGGCTGATTCATCCATATGAAAACAAAAACAAAAAAAAATAGGAAATAAACAATATAAAAAATGTAGGTCTTATATGTTTGCTACATGGTTACTTTTCATCTCACAGAATAAAATATTCATGAACTTTCCAACACTAGCTGCCTACTGCTCAGGAAAAACTGTTAAATATGTAGTAGGATGATATGCTGTGTGAGCTTTATACATTTAGACGTTCAATTTTTTATATGATGCTTTTAGGATTTTCATGTATTTCACAGTTTTATGCACCCAAGTTCCTTGCCAGTGCATCTCACAAAAGGCATTATATCACATGAAAAACAGGCCAAAAAGGTTGGAGAATTTTCTCTTTCTTTCAATTCAGGCAGAAACACTGCTAAAAAAAGCAAAATTTGTGTCAGACAGCAGAGCAAAATGCAACTAAAGAAAGCATTTCTTTAAATAAGAGTAAAAATTGTAAAGTAAAAAAAAAAAGGAAGGAAATTTAAGCTGAGAAGAAAAGTTTAGCAACCTTTTAGATTGCAGAACTTACAAAATTAAATTTCTTCATCTTACTTCTAAAGAGAATTTCAATTGTATAAGGAATACAGGAGAAAACTGGACTTCTCACTTTACCATCTATATCTATCCATATACAATATATCAATATATGGTAAGTACTTTCAATAAACTGCTGATCCTATCAATGCCCAGCCTGTTCTCTGCCCCAAGGAAGGATCAGCCTTGAGACCCTTCCCAAGACATTTGCATGCACAACCCATGCGAATTCAGGTCAGATCACAGCACGCTATTTTTTCAGCCCAAGAGCTTGATATCCTTCATGCAGCCTCCTGTATCTCTGAGAGTGTGAAAGACGTCAGTTCCCAGGAGTTTTACAGTTGGAACTTAGATAGTACTCTAGGTAATAAGATAATATTCCAAACTTTCTGAAGGCAGCAGCTTTGTTTCCTATGACAGAGCCTGGACCAGTGCTCCATTCAGAAAGATTTTGAAGCAGTTTTTCATGTCTTCTGAAAAGAGAAAATGTGTTTATATGATAAACACTCCTATAGCTCACACGCAATTGATAAATACCATTTGAGTATTTATCCTTCACTGATGTACATGAAAAACCAATCTAAGCCAACTCTTCATAACAGAGGCAGCCTGTGTAATGGCAACAGAAATTCAAAATTTCTCATTAAACACAGAAATCTGTTAATGTATTTGAATAAAAGACTTCTTGAGTGAGAAGGTGCAATATTTGTGCATCACCTCAACACAAAGTAAATTTGCAAATGTTTAAAAAGGACTGAATATTAAATCAATTTAATTTAGAGAGATTTACCTTTCTTGAAAGAGATCCACCTCAGGACTAAAAATGTTTTTTGAGGGATATGTTTCATGAGTGACTGGAATGTGGCTAATGAAAAAAAAACTGTTGAAGCAAATGCCTGTTGCTTTTACATTTTGTTTTGTTTAAATGCAAGACCTAAGGTAAATACTTCATCTTTCAAAAATTATTACTGCCTGATAAATACATTGATATAAAAGGGTAAAATTGCAAGAAGAAAAATACAAATATTCCACACTGATGGAAAAAGTACCTTTCGTATCATCTTTGTAGGTATTTCCTACACGTGAAAGTTGCTTATTTGTAACTGAAAAGAATGAGATGTTTTTCTATTCAGTATTTTTCAAAAAGCAATTTGCATAAAGCAATATTCTGTATTACATACTCCACTCGTAAGGAAGTACATTAAAAATGTTAATTAGGTCATAAAAATCAAAACTGCGAAGCCAGAAATGCCAGGGTCACTTGCTGAGCCCCCATTCACAGGAACAGAACATGTTAGCAATGTCATCAAGCCTAATCTCTCATAGGGCAAGCAGGCAATAGATTTTTATTTTTTAAAGAGGTGACACCCCCCTCCCATTGCTGCTTCTTAGCAGCACCTTATTTAACACAAAGCAGAATATGCCTTCCCGTCCCACCCCATTCCCCCCAAGCCCCCAATCAAAAAACCTACATTTCTGTCATAGAAGAGACCTGAAGCTCTAACAAAGTGGCCTGGACCCCATTCTGCGATGGAATTAAAATGGTAACCAACGAATCCACCACTGACTTCCAAAACCAGGTGAGAATCCTCTCCCAGCTGTAAATCTGGTGACAGGTCCAAGCATGTGAACATGCCAAAACATCCAAAGATCAATGACACTTTGGTACATCTCATAGCTTTGGCAGATCCCACCAGTGTCTCCTATCTACCTACGTGCAGCCACTCTTGTATGCTTCAAAAAGAAAGAAAAAATAAAAATTAAAAACTCATGAGAAGACAGGATATACAACAGAAGGTCAGAGGACAAACCCAGTGAGCTATGGGTTGTGATTCATACAAAAAAATGGTACAAATGGATGCTGTCAACGTCAACTACATCTCCTTTGGGAATACCACCAAGCTGGACACCCATGGGCTCATACTAGTTGGTTCAATTTCTGACAACCTTGTCACCCAGTTCCACCCGCAAATTTACCAAGCTCCACCTTAAGTGAGTTTTTCGTCTTTTTTGTTTGATAGCATGAGTCCTCTTAGCTCCAGCAAAGGCTGCCTGTATCAGTATTGATTTGCCATTAGAGCCCATGAAAGAGCTGAAATGCATCAAAACAGTGGTCAAAGGAAGACAACACTATGCATTTTCTCCTTGCACCCACACTTCCTGAGAATAATGCCCCTGGGCACTCCCACTCATTCCTGTCGTCTTCGTGAAAGATCCCTAACTGCTTCCAGATGAGCAGATACTCAAAGCGTGCCTAGGTTTTTTTTTTTATTTCTTTGTAATCAGAAATTTTTCGTTCTCCCTGCAACACATACACACAGGCATACATAGTCCCGACCGGCCATAGGGGCGCACATCTTGGAAGTCTAAGGACAACTTTCAATCTGCTTCTGGTACCTCTGTCCTTAGAAGGTGTTTGCTGCAGTCCAAAATCCTGAGGGAGAGGCACAATCAAACACCAGGCAGTTTAAAGGAGTAGATTTTCAGGCTCAGCAATCAGACTGGTTATAAATCAAGGCAATGCTCCATGATATCTAGTCATATATTCTGCGGCTGCTAAAGAGAGGGGATTTTTACTTCTCAAAAGAACTGTAATTATCCTCCACAGGCAAAGCCTGCAGACTTCTTGCAGAACAACCACCACAGCAGCTAATGTCCTAATTGCCTTAAATCTTAGACAGTTCGAGTGTATGTGCTCTTTTCAAGGAGGAATCACCTCAAAGCACGTACGTCCTACTAGGGGAGCAAAAAATTATTTATACAAAGTGTCATACCCCTACACAAATCTACAGGCTTAAAACGAGCAGACCATGATATTGGCAACTGATCTACCTGTCTTCCTTTTTCCTCTTTAACTAATCGTCAAGCCATGATTTCTACTTATCTGGAAAAAAAAAAAAAAAAGAGCACAGGAACTTTATTTATAATGCTGTTGGAGCAACAGAAGACCAATTTCATGAATAAATATTTTTCTTTTAGCAGAGAACATGAACTGGCCAAGTCAGCAAACCTTGTGTTTAAATGTCTTAATGACAGAACTGTTTATTTTCCACAATACTGCATTCAAATTTGACATTTAGTACTGATCAAACTAAGGCTGTTGCTCTTAATCTAAGCACTCAGTGGAGAAAAGCCCTCATAGCAGCCTCTTAGCCTTTCACCATAATGCAAAGCCTTCGATGCTGGGAAGGCTGGGACTGCCAGCTGGGGTGAGGCAACACAGCAATCCGTGGGAAGCGCGCAGGCTTTGAAGCCAAGCCAAAGCCAATCTCTCTCACTCTCAAGAGCTTTCCATTAGAACAAATTAATTAAAATCAAATCTTGTTGCTAACATACCTTGTTGATCATATTTCAGAGCAGAAAGAACACATTTAGCATAGTTACATCCTGAAAACCATGACTTACAATGGAAGCGCTGACACATCCTGAATTGTTTGAGGCCACAAGTAGCACTGTGATAACTAAATGCGCTTTCAAGCATTGTTTTAGTATTTTAGGAACAATAGTGAAGAGTAATAAAGTCACACAAAAAATACCTGCCTGGACAATATGATTTTCCGAAGGTCACAGAGGACACCAAACACAATATGTCAAGAGACACGAGCTTTGGCAACAGCCACTTGCAGCCTCTGAGTTCACCCTGCTTCAAATCGTTGTTAAAATTTTCTACATAATGGGGAAGTGTCTCAGCACTGAAGAAAACATAAACACAAACACTTCTTATTAATCCAAGCCGGGCTTCTATCGCTTGTGTGCTGTGCTCATAGTTCACAGAGATTTATTGAAATGTTTGCCACTGTGAAACAGGAGATTTCACATGCGTTGCTTGGAGAGTAGGCAATTAGGAACCCATGAAGGCTACACAAATTTTAAGAGAGAAAAATGGTCTCACCCTTTGGCGCAGCAGGCAAAGTTATTCAGATTCTTCCCCATGTTGTGAAGTAAACATCTGGACTTTTCTGTGCTGTATTTCTTCCTTGCTGAAAAGTAAAATACCCCACTGTCCCCTTGGCTGAAAAGTAAAGCCAGCTGCTTGTCTTACACGTTTTTAACAGTAAATTCACCTGTAAATGTAAATGCAATCATTTAGACCCTCATTATTAAGAGGCCATTCTGTGCTATCAATTTTTCCTGCCAAAACTGACACTGTAGGAGTACATTGTTTTATAAATGCATGTTAATTTTATTTACTGAGCTAAAGACTTCTAACAGACAGCAGAAGAGAACACGTGCAATAAGAAGGTGCCGTTTCCTCTGAAATAGAAATTCACCTTTATTCCAGTATAATCAGTTTGTTTCTTTTTTTTGATCAAATGAGCGATAATTTATTCTAAATACTGAAAGCTCATCAAAATGCAACACAAATCAACCACACCAAATGGAATACTAAGAATACTGTTTTCCGATATGGTCTCAGGAAAATCTGGAAGATCTGTATCTTAATGCTTTAAGCCTCTCCATACAAATAATTGGATGCAAGTACATCATGATGATTCAAGCCAAGTTTAGGGGCTGACCCAGCTCAGTCATGCACCAGTGAAAATGAAAGAAGACAGAAGCCAGACGCTTCTCAGATGTGCCCAGAAACAGGACATGAGGAACTGGCACAAACTGGAACACAGGAAATGATGTTTAAATGCAACAAAAACATGTTTTACTGCAAGGATGGTCAAGCACTGGCATAGGTTGCCTAGAGAGGTTGTGGAGTCTCCATCCTTGAAGATATTCAAACCCCAACTGCATGTAGTGCTGAGTAATCAGCTCTAAGTGGCCCTGCTTGAGCAGGGTGCTGGACTAGATGATCTCCACAAGCCCATTCCTACTTTTGTGATTCTACTGGAATTTCGTGGGACCACTGATGACCTAGTATTTATTATCTTTTGTATGTGTGTAATCACCTCAGCTCTTCTTCCAGCCTAAATAACGTAGCCTTTTGGCTTGACTCTGACATGGAAGCACCTTCATGCTCTTGACTGGGCCAGAACTGTAAATAGGGCTATATTACAAGAGGGAAACAAGAACAAATGTGGCTTAGACTTCTAACTATAAGTTAGGAGAAAATAATAGATAAGTAGTATGGGAACAGACTTATTGTATCATCAAATTGTACAAAGAACTATCACGATAAGAAGACCATGAAATCAAAATCCTAGTCAGGTCTAGGAAATACTTCCATCAGTTGTGATAGTGACATTTAACAGGAAGTTGATACTAAACATAGAATTGTTCACAGTCCCATAAATAGGACTACATTTTGGCTTCCATCCCACATTAAATTAATTTCTAAAGCTTTCCAGATATGCCCAGAAGAACGTCATGCCAAACTCTTAATCAACTGTTTCTCATGCACTTTATTGTGGTGTAGTATGAAACAATAATTTCCTTTTCCCTCACAGAATTAAAATATTCTCCCGAGTGAATTTTCCACTGAATAATCAAAAGCAGCAAGTACTTTTCAATGCCTTATCCACAAGCAGAAAACTAAGGATGTGAATATTTATTAAATGGAATTCTCACATACAAAACCAAGGCTACTTAATAAAGGATAGTAATATTGAGGAAAAAAAATTCTGTAACACATCAAGAAATGACAGCTTTCTGATTCATCCAGTAAAGAAAAGAAGTGAGCTTCTATTGTGGTATAAACAAGAGTTGCTCCCCTGAACTACACCAGTATTCATTAAACCCAGTTTACAGCAATCTACAAGATGGATTATATATTTGACTACTGACATCTGTCACCCAGCATTCGCAAAGCAGTTTAATGAGTTGAAATATTATTGGCGTGCAATACAATTTGGCACATAGTTTTTCTTCTTTGAAAACCACAGCTCTGATCGACGGAGAACTTCAGCAACAAGAAGCCAGAGTACCATTTAATTCTTTTGGAATAAAGGAAATCTCACGTGACAGCAACTTCATTCATTGCATGTAAGATAAAGACAATTAGTACACACTTCTCTTCACTCCAGTGCTGTGGATGCAGCTAGATCCACAATTTCACTCCTGAAATGTTTCCTTCTCAAATATTTCCGTGTTGAAAAAAGCAAATTTGTTCTCAGTATATACATTTGATCCAGAGCTAAAAAAATACAACTACCACAAATCAGAAAGTCATGCTGCATCCAGAACACAAAGAAATACTGCATGCAAATTATAATGTGACCCCTCCTGCAACTTCACTGGGGGTGGCATTCTTTCAGCACGTTTTGCAAGGCCAAGACTAATTTTAAAACATGTATCAGGAAGACCAGATCATTCACCTCTACACCAACAGGAGGCCTTCAGTGCTCCTGTGTTTAGACCTAATCACACTACTTGCCTGTTAATGGAAACTTATCAGGCTCTGGACTTGAACACAGTGATTAATATTGCAAATTTACAAAAAAAGGTTTCTCCTACTCTTCTACGCATTCCAATACTCCCATCAGCTTCAACACATCAGATATTCTTACTTGCCTCACCAACCTCTCTGGCATCCCATCAAACCAGTGACACATTCAAATGTCACAGTTTTAATTTTCACTTGTGTCCTGAGACACTCAGCGCTCTGCATTTAACATTTCCACAAGGGAAAAAGGCTCCGTGTGATTGATCAAATATATCATGTCACAGCAACTTGCGTTTCTGTCTGTCTCTGTTCCAGTGGCACTTCATCTACTATTTTAAAAAAATAATAATTTGGAAATCCCCAAATGCCTGATCTGTTATGGTGGAAGTTTAATTAGACCTAAAACTAATTTGAAAGTGTTAGCAATATCTTTTCTGAAGAGCATTTAGGTATACTCCATTTAATAATAACATGACATGAAGTAAGTAATGAAATTATCACCGTAGGAGTGAAAATTGTTCTAAAAGAAAGACTATTATTCATACTGAATACCACATGTTTAAGTGACTGGCATTGCATTAATAATTATAGTAGTTATCACTCTCCATTGAAGAGAAAATATATTCAGATTACTAGCTCTGTTATATTTAAGAAAAAAGAAAAAGACGACAGATTTAACAAATGTTACTGTCGAGTTGGGGTAGTCATTTGCCAAATTCTATTCCCATTATTAGTAGCCAATTTGAAGTCACTAAAAATCTGGGTAAGAAAACTGTTATTCATACAAATACATTTTATTGACAGAAAGCCAAATAGATATAAACACAGAATGAATTAAAAAAAAAAAAAAAGTATTTTTGCATCTCTTTGTTTTCTTCATCTTATTCTGACTGAAATATAATAGATAGTAAGAAAAATTATTAAAAGCTTATTCTAGTTTATATTGTTTCATGAGAAGTAGTTTATATGTATGAGAGATGGGCACAAAAAAAGTCCTGTTAGAAGTTGTTTTCTATCACAAACAGTTAGATAAGCTAGAAGTGGCTTACCTTGGCTGAATTCAGCTTTACCTTGGCTGAATTCTTCAAATAACCATTTCCCATGATGACCACCCTGGTTTCCCTGGAATTGGAAGATCTCTCTAGCGCTTTTACCACTTGCCGATTAGACTGCTTGGTGGTATTCTTGAAATAGCTTTAATGCCAATAGGTCACAATTAAAAGAATGGCCACCTTGAATAAATGCTGAAATTACATATAGAGCGAAACATCATTTCTACTACCAAAAAAAAAATAATAAAAAAAAAATCTGTTGTCTAAAAGCTATTGGTTGCACCCATAGCAGTTATTCACTGATGCAATATCCAATTCTTCTAAAAATAGAGCTAATTCACCATCGTACTAGAAATGCCCATGAAGCAGACTCAGTCTATCACACCTAAAAAACCAGTCTGAAACTGCTTGTTACTCCTGGGATGGACAGAAGGGAAAACAGAGGTGCCTCATTTTGCCCTTTTAAGCACACACATGCATTTTCTAACTAGCCTTCGTGCCCCTTTCCTCACCACAGGTACTATGGCCCTTCCTGCACTGAAGAAATAAGTCTCCTTAACATAGAACACAATCAAGAGGTTCTTGTTGCCCTAAAAAGCCCCTCATAATGCATATTCTGAAGAGTCAGTTCAAAAGGTGCTTGTGTGGGTCACTCCTCACCTCCTCACTACTGTACGTTCAAATGGATTCAATGTCTAGATTTACCTGGCCAATTATTACTTTCTAAGGTGGGGCAATCAGTGAAGAGGACATAAAGACCGTGCTTCAAAGTCCCAGGCAGAAGACCACAAGCTCAATGATCACACTGAAGCCAAGGTGCCATTTCTGCAGAGCTGTCAAAATAATCGAGGCGCTGCTCAAACTCTAGGCTGATTTGAGAAATCAGCATATCATATGACATAGTTTCCAGGGTGGGTTTAGTATTTTCAAGGGTTCCCCACACACACTTTTTGGATTTAATTATTTGCTGCTTTGATCATTCAAAGAACTTTTTAACCTCCAATACTCAAGCTACATGCTTTCATTATTTTAACATTTCTTTCTCCCTTTAGCAACACTGATCTGAAAGGAAATTGTTCTACAACGTTATGAGTACCAGAGAAACACACTGGTGCACCTCTCAGATGAAAACCTTCCAGCAGCATCAGAAACATAACACTCCTGGTAAAACATCTGCTGGAGACAGTTAACCTTGACAGTCCTGTGAGCAAAAATATTAATAACAAAACCAGCCTACGCTGTGGGCATATGTGTCTGCTGACGTTCCTGTACAAAAGGCCTTCACCTCAGACTCTGTCCATCTTCATTACCACATCAAACAGATCGCTGAACTGAGTTAGCACATATTTCAACTTCCACTACAGCCACTGGGAAACAGCACTGAGCACAGTGCACATAAGGACTGCAAAAAAAATTTCTGTTAATACTAGGAAAAAAAAATTCATATAATTAGGGAATGTTTTTTGGTGGCAATTCCTTCACACAACACACCCTTTGTGTCGTAATTGTGCCAAAGGGCTCCTCATACATCTGCAGGGAATGCACAACAGCAGTACACTCCTCTAGTATAAGGCAGCCAGCAAGTTGTACAAACTCTTTTCCTCCTCCAAAACTTATTTTCCTGCAATCAGTAACTAATCTTGCAAAAAACAGTCCTGGTCTAGATTTCTGACTAGTTTATAACTTTTTCATCTTGGTGAGCAATTACCATTTAATTGAAACAGCATTTCTCATGCTTTGAGTTTTCAAAGTAAAACAGTCATTTAAACCTTGCAAATGGGATTGGGACCCATTAGCTCCATCAATGGAGCCAAGTCAAAACTACGTGCTGTGCAAAAGCCTTCTTATTATGTGCAGAGAGAGAGAGCATGTAGGACGTAATTCCCAATTCTCCCATGTATTGGAAAGTCCCTCTCAACACACAAGTAGGTCTACAATGTTCTCTAGAAGAGGAAAAATACAGGTCTGCAAGTTGACATCACACCAGCCAGGTAGGACGTGACGGAGTCTCTTACCATGGACGTAAGAGAATTCAGCCCCCACAGGACAGCAGATATTCACAGGGCCAGGGACAAGCCTATGCACTTGTACAACAGCTCAGCATCACCTGGACAACAACATTTACATGCACATCTTACTAGCATTGTAAAAATGATGCATCACAGCACAAGTTACATAAAAGAAGAAATTTTGAGTAGGTATTCCAAACAGCAGAGCAAAAGCAACCGATTTCCCATGCAGAGACGTCTTTTAAAGTGTTTTTTGGTTTTTTTTCCAGTGTGCGTCTAAGGATGATACTTCTTTCTTCCTTTAAGAAAAAAAGTCCTTCCTTTGTATGCATCTCAACGCCATTAGAGTTGAGAACAGCTGTTATAAAGCTAACCATTGTGATTTCTCACATTTAAACTTCTATCATTCTTCTTCACTCGCTTTTTTTGTTTCAATAAAATTTAAAAGTAATCTAAATTAGTAATATTTATTTATACCTCATCTGTAAAGAAATTCTGTTCTGTTTCTGCTGGTAATTGGGCCATTTCTGTTACAACTCACTTATTAATTCAGCAGAACAAAGCTCACCTTAGTAAGTTATGCACATTAATAACAGCCTATTACCCATGTCGCCTTCTTATGAATCAATTAAGTCTAATGTTCAAACTTTAAAATGAGCAAAAGAGACATATTTCTGCATAATGAACCTGTTAAAAAGCCAACAAATGTTCATAAAGACTCACTACCTCTATCTACACAGGCTTTTAATAGAAGATATTCATGTTTATATTAGAAAACTCATCTAATACATTTTTCTAAAATTTGCCTCTACTTGAGCCTGGGATTTAATGAACTTATCAAGACCATTAAGCATAGCAGGTATTGGTTGTTTTTTTTAACTCTTTGCACATCTCTTACTTCTGCTGAAACCCTGAGCCGTGACTTCCAATTTTCCTCTCAGAGGACAACTATTATCCCAAAATTAATGAACCTTCCCCAGACAACTGCTGTCAGAACGCACGTGCCTCAGACATACGGGTACATGTCTCGGGCAGCCTGAGCCCGTGACACCAACTTCTCCGACCTGAGCGGTCTGTCAGTTTTGCTTTGGGTGTTTGACATCCAGGGTGTTTCGCCCTTTAATGCTGCTATTCTAAGACTCCTCCAGAGAACTTTAAATTCTGCCTGTTTTCTTGCTTCCCAGAATGCCTTAAATGTCTAAGCAGGGACAGTCACTTGAGCGATAAAAATAATGGACTTCTCAGTTTGAGGAACACACTGAAATCCTAAATGTTAATATAGATCAGTCCATAATGGACATTTTTCTGTTTTTTCAGGGGAAAGGTTTTGTGGGTTTTTTTTCTCAACATAAAAATATTTAAGCCTATCTTATTCTTTTTTTCTAATTTTTAATAAGATTTCTGCTGAAAATGACATTTCAGAATTAACAGCTGATAAAAAAAAAAAATCAGCACCTTAAACATGTTGCCCCTTCCCACTATTTCTCCTTCCCACATCTAAATTATCCAACAACAACAAAAAAAATTATTAATAGTTTCTATACCTCCTCTAAGCTGCAGTTTGAACAAATTCATTAGTGGCCAAGTGATAAATACTGCCCAGCTTTTCAGCTGCTTTTCATGCATTCGAATGGACTTCCACATATGAAATACATACACGACATGAAAATATTCCAGCCCTGACTCAGAAAAGCATGTAAGCACATTAAATGGGCACTTACATGCATAAGCACAAACATGAAAAGGCACAACATCAGAAGGCATGACAAATTCAGAAGGAGAAACAGTTGAATGAGTATAAATTATATGGAAAATAAAATCTGGTTGAGTTCAAGGTTTTGGAGGGTTTTCCAGAAATTTTTTATTATTATTTTCAAGTTTTTCAAAAACTATTTTCAGATCTTGTTTCAGGTAAAAATCTTGCTACCGTTTTCCATGAGAAAAAGATAGAGTATTTATGAATGAAACACACACTATAAACATTTCTATTCTCCCTGTGCTTATTTAGATACATCATTGGATTATTTATAAACTAGTTTAAGCCTTTCGCATACAGTATAGATGCAGAAGTACAAATTGGTTGGCATCTTCTCTTATGTAGAGGAGTCTTGTAAATCTTGATTTGTGTGACAGAAATCATAAATGATGACTTCTGATTTGATGTGGCCAAAACAATAGGATCTGGCACCTCTTTAATCACCTTTCAGAGTCTACTTGTAAAAAACGCCGAAAGCTTGCTTCATAACCAGAAACTGTGGAGCAGAAATTCATGACTGCAAATAGAGGCTGTAGAGCAAGAACATTCCAACTTCCCAGCCAACTCTTCCTGGTAGACTACTGCTCTCTTATCATCACTAACATAGTGATTTAAATATGATTGCGAAATAGCTTCAGTCTACATTGCCTGACTTAACAATTGTCTTGGTTCCCAACCCTCCTGTGATAGGGAACTACTTTTGTCACCTGGTGCTTTTAGCAGCTACATGAAATTACAACAGGAGTAAGAAAATTCAGCAGCACTACACAAAACCTTAACCTGTAATGTGAGACAGGTCTCTTGTTCTACAAGTCTGTTCACAATCTACTGGCAAATACACATTTCCCAAATTTCTGTGACTAGAAATATATAACCTCCTAAATATTATCATTTTCTACCACTTTTAAAAACTCTTACAAAGTAGTATTTCAATTAAACACAAAACAAACATTTTATGGAAATAAAGTATGGATGATCTCATCCAATTGCTTGTTAATCTATAACTCTCCAGCTACAAAAGTACAATTTGAACTTTAAATCCTAAAGACTGTTTGCAACTCCATAGAATTTGGAAAGACGGAAGGAAACAGGAGGAATATAAGGCTTGATGTTTCATACTTACAGCTTTAGCTCAGTCTCATCAGAATCTGTTTTGGCCAAACTCAAGCACTGAACTGAACTAAAACTAAACCAAATCTATAATAAATCTTTCCACCTCTAATTTAATCCTACTAGGTTTCAGTCTCTTTGGTATGGACACTGGAAAAGCTTACTCTTTTCTTTGTCACAGCCTATTTGAAATCCCCTGTTTTTCTACGTTATCCTGTTCCTGAACACAAACAACTTGAGGTCCTATACTCTTTCCCATAGGCCATAGTTTCTAAATTTCTGACTACTTCGGTGACCTGGACTGTCTCCATTAGTTCACATCTTTCTATCTTTGTTCCATAATAAAAACAAACGCACACTTACAAGAACAGAGGTTATAAGGAAAAAGCTACACCCGCATACCCACAAGACTTGATCACAATAAATCATTACTTTCTTTCCTATTTTTTCATCTTTCCCCAAATATGTTGCTATCAGTCATCAATTCAGAGCAGTATAGGGACACCTGAGAATTTGATCAAGACAACCAATGAAAAGACAATACTCAGCAAATGGCGCAGCAAATGGAAGATGCCTGGCCCACCCATTCATGCAAACGCCCCAGAAAGAAAAGCAGCATCACCTATTCCTGTTCCCGGATGACAGCCACTACCTCACCCTGAGGTGGGACTTTGCTGCTGGCCCCACTGGAGAGCCTCTCAGAAGGGGTGCACCAGGAGGAGGATGGCAGAAGTGCACTGGTAAAGCTCAAGGGGCAGAGCTTCAGGTAAGATGAGGAGGGGGGAATACTGTGGTGTGTTTAGGGCCCAGGCTAATATGAACAGGTATTTTTTTATTTTCTATTTTTTTCTGTGTTTGTGTCAGTTACTGTTCAAAGGGAGTCATTCAGAAATATTTATACAACTGTTCAACTGCAGTTGAACAGTATAGCTTTTGACTGTATAGCTTTTGTCCCCAAGACCATGTTTTACAGAAAAAAACCACAAAACCTTACAAACTACGACACAAGTCATACAAGCTCTATGGTATTGCCTTCATAATGTTAGATTTTCACATTTCTAATTCTTGAAAACATTATCTTTTATATCAGCCTATTTGAATATTTAGTTTTAGTCTTAGTCCTTAAGCTACAATCTTCAAAGGACTGCACTTTTTTTAAAAAAAATATTACATAAGTCACCAGAAAAATAAGAAAAAAATTTTAATGTGTTCATCAGTTAAAGGGTTAATGATGTTGGCACTCATATGGTCAGAACCTGGCTTCATCAGCCACTGAGGTAAATAAGAAAGTTCACACTTCTTCACGTTATTGTTTACTTTGCCTAGCTCCAGAGGAAAAAAAACATTACTTTGGATCAGGAATTAAATCTAAGCTCTGCAACAGCCAAGCCCTGGAACTGTGTAAGTCCTCAGAGGTCAAAAATCATGAAACATTAATTTCTCTGCTAAGTCAGATCCTACAGTTCAAACATTTGAAAATGTAATAAATCCTACTACATTCAGGAACAAACTTAATTAAAGAAATCCATCAGTATGAGGTAACGTACCACATAAGCATCCACAGCCAATAAAGTGGTAAAACTTCGTGTTCCCACAACCTTTCTCATTTGCTGCAAACTACAATACAAGTATAAAAAAAAATATGTTGAAGTGATACTCAGCAACCACACATTGCATGACTGGGTTAGAGTCCCGCTAGCAAGACCTGCTGCTTTGAAACTTAAATCAAGGTTGGTTTGGTTTTTTTTCATATTTGTGACATTTCCAATGACATTTAGTAAAAAAAAAAAAAAAAAAAAAAAAAAAAATCAATTTCTAGTGCACTAGAAGACAGTTTCCTCTAACTGGGTGAAGCCAGTAACTGCAGTTGAGCAAATGGAGCTCGCTTCCAGTTTCTGGAAAAATAAAATAGCAATGGGCAGCTGTCCTTCAGGAGCAGTTCTTCCGTACTGCTTTGTTTATTCTGGTAATATTGGGAGGGCAATTCTTGGCCTTTGGCAGAAAGTCTGTATTTGTTCTCTAGACTCTTTTCCATTGCAGTAAACTGTCCATTCAGACCAGTGCATACTTTAGTCATCCTGAACAAAAAGTCATCTTGGATGGATACAAACCACAGTGATGCCTACAGCAGTGCTGACAAGGTAGCTAAGCATGGAATGAAGAAGCCAAGGCGGTCTTAACAGCATCACCATGTTATCCTTCATTTAATCTCTGAATCTGTTTTCTTTCATACACACCCTATAAAAATAACATCCTTCTCAATGACTTTCAAAGTTACAAGAATATTTTCACTTCCCACAGAGGCAGAACAGACATAATCCAAAGAAAGGGAAACCCTCTTAGCACAAAAGAAAACACAGTAGTCCCAAATGAAAGCAATTCACAGTTCACACTGGGATCCTTGCTCTTGATTACACCAGACTGCCTGATCTATAGTTACTGAATTCATTACAAAGTTTTCAAGGAAATATAAAGACATGACAAACTAATAGCTACCTACCAGCATGTCTATACCATGAGATGGAGTTTGGTGAACAAACTCTGAGAGCAGCAACAGCCCTCATCGACTAGGTGAACAGTATCACCCAAGCACTACAATCTTGCACCTTAAATATACACATAAGGATGATGTTACTGCTAAATGCTGGATTTTAGTATTCCCTAATTCAGGGTGCTAACTGTACAATTTTAGTAGATGCCTTTTTCTGCAATTTCTGCATTTAAAGGCTATATATCATGTATGAATGTATTTCCTGTCAAAGCATAAATGTATTATATACAGTGACTAAAAGACCTTGAGAAGGTTTGGGGTTTCTGTTCCCCAGGCAGACAACAGACTGAGAAAATTATATAAAATCTGCAACTGTATAACCTCCTATCCCACCCAACACAGAGGGATGCATTCATTTCCTTAAAATGAATAGGGGTGTATAGCAGCAGAAAGGAGACCTTTCATGAAGACAAGGAGGACAATAGGCAAAATTCACTCCCAATAGTTTCTTCCATCAAAAATTAAAACAGCAATTTAGTTATGGAATCTGTCCAGCTTCAACAAGGGAAAAGAAACTAAGCAGAGCTATTGTGGTGCTGCATAGACACATAGTGCTTCCCACTTGAACATCACTTCAGCATCGCTGAGCAGGTGAGTGCCTGCTGCAGCCCAGCCTGAGCCTTCCTGCCGAGTGCCCACTTTGCTTTCCCTTTGAACAGAAACTATTTACATACCTTTTAAAATGAAAACGTGCTGGCCTCCGCTTTGATTGGGATTGCTGTCTATTGTTTCACACAGAAAAACAGCTTTTAAGGCTGTTGATGCTCTGGTGTGTCTCTTATTCTATCACCAAAAAAGGCCTGAAAGATAAAAACAAGGCTGCACCTGCATGGACCTCCAAAGGTCCATCCAGGCAGCTGTCCATGCCAGCTCCTTCAGTGCCTCCCATGGCAGAGGACACAGAGACCTCACCCTCTGACCCTCCTGCATGCGACCCACTGCAAAAACACAAGCCTGCTATTTACTACAAGAATTTCCCTGCTGATTCTGAAGACGTCCCAGCCTCACGTCAATCCTCCTGTGCGGCGCAGCCATCCCAGCATCCGCTCCCCGGCTTGGAAGGGCAGAAGCTGGGGTGTGCTGGGGGGAATAGAAATCACTAATGCTGAAGTAACAGATTGAGAGGTTTACCTCAACAGGGTTCATGCAGCCACAGCACATCCTAAGAGCAAGCAATAGTTCTGTTGTGTGTTTGAGGGGCATGGCAAACAAGGAGGAAATTCAGGACAAACATAAAGAATAAAAAAAACCATCACTTGGTAGTTACGTGATGTTATAAATTGCAATAAGGTATGCTGGCAACTGTCACAGTTCTTCCCCATTAACATTAATAAGACACGCTAGGATGGAATTAAGATGATTTTACTGACTTCCTAAAGAGGAAAAAAAAAAAAACCTACCAACATTCAAGCTCTCTAAAACGACGCCTGACTTTGATGAGGTCGCAAACTTGGCAGCAAATTGCATTGGGAACTCATTACTATCTCTACTGCAATAACAACTAGGGCCCCCCCCAAATGATACCAGGGCTCCTTCCATGCAATCAAAAACGTGCACAAATCAAATACATGTGTACAGATAGAAACAGCAGTCTGTGCTTATACGGGATTTACAGCTGAAAGAGACCAAGGCAAGGAGTAGGAGCACAAAGTAACTAAACACAGACAGTGAGTGGCTTGGAAGCAAGTATCTGAGTAGCTGAGGCTCAGTTCAATCTGATTTCACTCAAATACTTCAATTTCAAGAAAAGCATTGCACACTGAAAGCAAGCGTATTTCAGACATATCAAGCATTCAGGAGCAAAACCAATAGCTCTAGGTGTACAACAGTGGTTTCCTAGAATATCTCATGAGAGCCTGAACACCTTAATACCACAAGTGGTCTGTACAGAAATCACACACAAATTGCACCAATTTAACTAAACTGGTTTGCAAATTGACTTATTTACATCAGAGCTAGCCTCTAGCGCATTCTGTTAAGTGTGAGAAAATTGTTTTGGAAGCCAAACTAAGCTAAATGAGTACTGGGCACCCTTAACCTAATTGAACCATGGTCATACAAGCTTGCTACGCTGATTTAGGTAAATCATCTTTAGCAAACAATTCAGTTAAATCCGTGCCAATTCTGTATGTAGGCCACAAATACGATTCACTCTTTTTCCACTGTTCACATTGCTTATTTCTCAGTAGTACAGCTTATGTGAAAACAAATGTATCACAATGAAATAGAGAGCACAAAGGCCTATTTCAGTCACACATATAGCAGAGCACTCAAAAGGGGATTTATGCTGTACAAATGCATGCATCTCTCTCAGCTATTTTTATTATCTAGGCCTATATCTCTAACTATTAAGAAGAAGGGAAACTTAGATTCCTAATTTTAGGTGCTCTGAATTGCACCTCCTGACCGCCTAGCTGAAAAATTATGTGCCACAACATTTGAGAACTTTTCAAGCAGAAATTGTGCAGAGGATTCTGTAATAGGGATATAATGGATCTGCAGATAGGATAAAAAAGTAGAGGCAGTTCTCCCTGCAGTTTTAAGTTTGTAAGTCTAACCATATTTGAAAAGAGAATAATATTGCACATTATATTTAACAGTGCTGAGATGTGAGTCTATAGAGATTTTTTTTTTTAACATTACCCACTAAAAGGGAAAAACAAAAAGGGTATGGACTCTGCCCACATATTCTGTTTTGCAGGATCTAAGCTTTTGAGATATACCACTAGCTATACAGATGTAAAGCCCCATACTTATGGAATGGTGCCTTGCTGATGAGTCTTTCTACAGAGGAGCAATGGGTTACTTAAATTTAGGAAGTCCTCAAGTGATAAGAAAAAATAAAGAGGAAAAAAATAAAGAGGAAAGACAAGTGAATTATAAAAATAGGAAATAGAAGAAAATTAGTTTGCTCCAAAAATTAACAAATTTATGAACTAAGAATAATGATGACTTATATACTTGAATTAAAAAAAAGTTAAGAAAAATCTAAATTCATTGCTGAACTAGAACTGTCTCTTACTGTGCATATCTAGGCACAGTTTTCCTTTCTACAAAATTATCAATAAGACATTCCAAAGCAAACCTCTGATGAAAGGTGATAAAATCAGCATTCACACGTCAATTTTCATATGTTTGGTTGTTCCATTTCTTCCTGTTTATTCCAAAATAATTCCAATTTTCATAAAGCAGTCCTGACTATGAACAGAAAGCAGTTTATCAAGACTGTCTGACACTTTAATTTCCATCATTTCTAATTCAGGAAAAGGGGTACCACAAATCTCCAAGCTTCACTTTCAATTTTTATTGCTCCTCCTCTGCCTTTCCGAGTCTTCATTTTAATTGAATGGACGCAAAATAAGACTCTTAAACCCAGTAATAAAAATGTATACTAGAGGTCAAGCAGCACAGCATTTTATGTTATTTCACGGCACTTGTTCTTTTGCTCATTTTTGTCTCTCATCCTTCATATCAAACTAACATTCACTAATAGCATTAACAGTGCTATCTTTAAAGACAGAAAATTGATGACACAGTCAAGGACAATGATTCCACTTTTTTATGTATTAATCCATAACAGAAACAGTTCACTGTGAAATTCCGCTTGAAAATAATGTAAGATTCCTACAGCCAAGCAAAGCATTTCCAGTTCTAGATGACTTACAAGCACAACTTCTTTAACCAGTATCAGAATTACAGAAGCATGTGAATGATGAAGCAAACCACATATTCTTCATTGTTGTGAGCACAAAAATACATTATAAATCATAAACACTACATGTCACCAAAAAAAATTTAGTGCCATAATATACTCCACATAGTATAAGTTTACCACAAAAAAAAAAAAAAAA
>KZ505635.1:200123-219243 GCA_002844005.1 Limosa lapponica baueri
TAAGACAAATCCAGAAGCAACTATAACCAACACAATCTACATAGAATGGTTAGAGTTGGAAGGGACCTTAAAGATCATCGAGTTCCAACCCCCCTGCCACGGGCAGGGACACCTCCACTAGAGCAAGTTGCTCAAAGCCCCATCCAGTCTGGCCTTGAACACCCCATCCAGGGATGGGGCATCCACAATTTCCTTGGGCAACCCATTCCAGTGTCTCACCACCCTCACAGTAAAGAATTTCTTCCATCTAATCTAGGTATCCCCCCTTTCAGTTTAAAACCATTATGCCTCGTCCTATCTCTACACTCCCTGATAAAGAGTGCCTCCCCATCTTTCCTCCAGGCCCCCTTCAGGTACTGGAAGGCTCCCCAGAGCCTTCTTTTCTCCAGGCTGAAGAACCCCAACTCTCTCAGCCTGTCTTCATAGGAGAGGTGCTCCAGCCCCTCTGTTCATTTTCGTGGCCCTCTTCTGGACCCGTTCCAACAGGTCCATGTCCTTCCTGTGCTGAGGACTCCAGAGCTGGATGCAGTACTCCAGGTGGGGGCACCCAGAGAACTGTGTCCAGCTCTGGAGTCCTCAGGGCAACACCAGCCCCTAATTTCCCAAACCTGCCTTACTTTGTGGTCTTCAAACAAAAAAATCCCTCCCCAACAGGCCTTTTTCTTTTCCCCTCCCCTGGCCTTTCTTTTTATTTAATTGCCTTTTCAAATGTATCACTTTTCTTCAGCATCTCCTGATTAGATTTTTCCTTTAAGATCATCTCTCCTCAAGGTCTTAATGTATTTTTTGCAGATTGGTCTCCTATTTATAGGAGTGCTCAAATCCTCTTGCACATTTACCTTATCAATTTGACAACGCTCAGTTTGTCCAGGATTCCCTGCATATTCTAGGAAATCCTTTCCCAATTCAAAGATTGCCAGACCAATGCGGGAAGCACCGTGTCCTTCTTTTAAACACAAATACCCATGATTTGAAAGAACAGTGCTACGAACTCCAATCTTTACAAAAAGCAGAGTATTGAGCTTGATAAGTCTTGAAAATATTTTAAGATATTAGGGTTTTCACTCTAATAAATATC
The DNA here is from genome assembly GCA_002844005.1 of Limosa lapponica baueri. Taxonomy (NCBI): domain Eukaryota; kingdom Metazoa; phylum Chordata; class Aves; order Charadriiformes; family Scolopacidae; genus Limosa; species Limosa lapponica. The sequence goes on from KZ505635.1 coordinate 201,202, forward strand.
ACAGCAGTGAAGGAGCACCTTCTTAACATCTAGTGCTTAATTCACTTTAAAAAGCACTGCAGCTCGGTATCGTAGCTACCAGCTCATAGCTTTGTCAGGGCTAAAGCAGTCACCAATGCCAACAATTTGCAATTACCACTAGGAATAGACGGAACTACTTTTTCATGTCAAACACCTGTAATGGAAGGTTCGTTTTTTAAAGTTACACGGTGAATATGGAATATGATCTGTCCTACACTCCTGGGTCAGAACTAGCTTTGCCAAATTCAGAACCTTGCACATCAGCATGGTGTGTAGAACAGAAACCATATGCAGCAGACTAATAAAGCTATACTTCTATAAATTTTCTTTTGCTAAACACTTCACAGATGGTTTATTGCTTGGGAATGTGCATTCAATTCTAAATAAAATCTTTCATACTGTTTCAAGATCGGACATTACTTTGGGTAAGTAATCATGCTGGAATCCAGCCCTGCCTTATGCAGCTATTAACACACCAGAGAATTTTTCAAACCTCAAAAGCCTCAGAAGAAATCCAAAAAAAAGCAGCTCTCTCCTGTCAAGGCTACAGGCAATGCTCCCTTCAAGTAGAAAAAGAAACTGAGCTCGCTTGTTTATCCTGCACCTTGTTTGAAAGCAATTAACTGAATGAAGAAAATGCTTGCCTGTCCACGATCACAGCAGACTTAACACTTGTCAACTGCCATCTTCTGGAATTAATTCAGCCAGCACCGTCATGTGCTTCAAGCACATCCTCAAATCTTGGCCAGACATAGCTAGATATTTGGGTTTTTTCTAGCACAGCACCACAGCAGTTAAACTATTAATGAATTTCCTGTAGTAATTCAGCATAACTTCCCAATATGTAAAAGTAATGTAATGCTGAACTAGGAAAGGGTGTTTGTGGGGGAAGAGGGAAAAATCAAACTAATATCACTGGAGCCCCCGGGCATCTGTAAAGGAAGATCTTCAAAACACTTCAAAGATTCTGATGGCAATGCTTTTGCTCTCCATGGCTCCCACCTTACAGAACAATTCAGATTTCTGATCAAGTTAGCAAAATGTTTGGCTTCATTTCACAATAAGCTGTTAAATAACATCTTACTCATGAAAATGCATTCACCTATATAGGAAGAATTCACTCATATCTATAGGGAGAACTCACAGCTACAGTTCTTGTACATGAGAAGCGGAATACAAAGATGTGTGTTGTTTCAGAATTAAGGAACAGGCATTACCTATTCCTTCAGAAAAATCTCATACCAAAATTTACAGTAACTCAATTACAACACTGCTGTGTGCTTAGCCAGTACTGATCATCTATATAGTTCAGCATGATTAATTAAAGTATTAAAAAGCAGCAAGAAAGAGCACCTAGCTTTCACTAACAACTAACCAATGCAAATGCTCCTAAAATACAAAAGTAAGTGCTACCATAAGTATTGCTCACATTGGGATCCTGCCCTTTTTCCCTTTTTTTGTTTTTTTTTGTTTTTTTTTTTTAAAGCTAAAATGTATCCCCTAGAAGTATAGCCTGCAAGCTCAACCATTCCATTAGCCACTGTATCTGCTGGCTAAGGCTCCCCATCAATCTACACTTCAAAAGCAGCCCCAGAACACAACCAAGAATCAACATGAGATCATCGAAAATATTTAGCAATCTTTCTAATATACTGCAGATCAAATCGGCACCCGTAGCCAACTGTAAAGATTGGCCAATATTTCTCATTTTAAGACTCTCTTTTGTGCCAGAATTTAACTGCACAGGCCGAACGCCAAATGCCTTTGCAAACATTCAGCAATCTTTGAGAAAGATGGAGAATTACATTGTTTCAGGTGTATTAAATTCTGGAAACCTTTTATTTCAGAAACACTAATGTAAGTTTTGGAGGAAAAACTTTGATAAACTGTATCTGTGCCAAACCCAACCTTAATTCAATCTCCCTGTCTTCACATCCTGCAAAATTTTTCCCATGTAGACCCTACCTCAGTCAGTTCATAAAATGAACAATATTTTATTACTGAATTCAAAGTTTTCTTTTTTCCGTATTGTTCAGGTGTAGGATATACACCTCCTTCTCTGAATACACTCTTCCAACTCTGCTCTGCAAACAAAATTACCAATATTATGAGGATTTCCTCACATACTCATTACTGCATACTTCCAAATGACTACAGTCCCAGTTTACTCCCACCATAGACCCACTGAAACTTAAAAAAAAAAAGAAATCTTGAATCTTCAGGCACAGAATCCAGCAAATAATCCCCAACCTCTTTTAAAAAGTACCTAAGCTCTCTTGTGCACTATATTTGAAAGTAACAGACTAAAATACAAATCCCCTTCTTTTTCCTGCATTAGTTGAATATTGAATAATTAAGTTATTTTTTTATTTTCTAAGGTAAGAGAACATTTTTACCTTCCCAATTTGCAGACAGGGTGAACTACAGTGGTGGGGTGAACCACAGGAGATGCTACAGCCTAGCAAAGGCATAAACCTGGATCTCCAGAATTCCCTTCATAGCACTTAAGTCACTGAGCCCTCTTCACTCTTCATGTCCCTCGTAGCCTGACCAAATGAGTTCCTCATAACACAATCCCTACACTGTTCACAGCGTTCACTGTAGTATGACTTCCTGCATCTTCCACTTAAATGTTGGGTTTGTGCTTCTCTTTATTGGGTATTCCTATTCCTCACAGGGAACAGAGATGTATGAACTTGACTTGAATTGCTCATCTCTTCCTTCTAAAAAAATAACTAAATGAAAAAATACAGATAAATTAATAATAAAACAGGTTGCAACACTTCAAAGATGAAAACTGAGAACTCTGAACCAGCTGGCCATTTGTAACAAAATTAGACCAAAGGACAGAGATTTTTAAAACAATTAAATCTCTACAGGACGGTGAAAATAAGGGGCCCATTTAGACAGAGAGATCCAAAACCTTCAGTGAGAAAAAGCTGTAAAGTGAATTCAACCTGAGAACCTTCTGACAGCAACAAATCTGCACTCAAAGGAGGCTTTATAGTATGCCAAGTGCAGGAAAAGGTTTAATTGGCCCTGAGAGTCACCCATAAGATAAACATTCACAGAAGGCGAGATTTCTTTAGTTACATAACTGCTTCAGGTTTTTCCCATTTTTAGTGAGAAAAAATTTATAAAGAATGAAACACTACTTCTATCATCAAACATGACAAACAAAATACTGTAAGCCAATATAGCAATATATATCCAGTAAGATAGAGCTATCATAACCTAATAAAGCAAGATATTCAGATAGCCCATAAAATTCTACTTGAACTTATAGCTGGGAGTAAAAGCAAGAACACTGAATTAAGTCATGAGATCCAGGATGCAGCAGCTTCATTAAAATTTCAAGGACAAACAGGAAAAAAAAGATATCTTCTCAACTATCATAATCACAGGTTAGGAACACCAATATTTGTTTAGAAATGTATATGTGTGTGTGTGCGCATAGACATACACGGATATATATACACACCAAAAAAAATTTGCATCCATATTTATATATCTATGGATAAAAACTCCACCTGAAGTTTGAAAGCACAAGGACCGCAAACGTTGTCCTCCCTTGCCTCAGACTCACATTTCACCCCTGATTCTGCAGCACAGGCAGTCGTCACACTCTACCTGTCTGAACAGTAGAATTGCGATGAAAAATTTAGGTCATATATTTTCCTTTAGCCTCCCTTATTGCCAAGACTTTCCCACCCAGAAACAAGGCTTTGGTTTCTGAAAGCAGGATTTTACACACAGTATGACAAGAAAACTGTAACAATTACCTTGTTATTTTAAAACTGCATTGCCAGTAAACAAACGAAGTAATATTTGCAAAGTTTGTTCATTATAATTACTAACACATGCCTCCTGATCTCCATTTTCAAGGAGTACACAAACAGCAGCAGCACAAGATAGGAGTTTAATAATTTTCCTCATGCTATTTTAGAAAGTTAGCTATTGATATTTGAATAAAAGCAGGCATTATTTCAAAGAGGATTGCCTTCATCTCATGAATCTGTCAGGATTGCAGTGCAACAGAGGTTGCTCTAATGAAATACAAACCCAACGTGAACTACATCTGCACTTCTCTAGAAACTAATGGATATGTTTCTGCTACCGCATTTAAATGTCTTGAAATTATTGAGAATATAAAACCATTGAAATTTTGCTGGGTTTTCATTTCAATGAGTGATGCATGCCATCATGCTTTCAAAGAAAAACTGCTAACACGGCTACTAAAGGTAGTATTAACAGCAGAGAGGTATTTATAGCTATCATTGTACTTCAAACCATAGCAGAATGGTTAATTTTATTACAAAAGCATTGAAAAAGGCATTTATTCAGAAGTATTAGAATAGTCAGTCATTGGCTCAGTGGCAGTGCAAGATACTGAATGCAATGCGGTGGGGCTGAAGAGTGAAGAAACAGATAACTAAAAACCAACTCCACGAACCTCTGGAGATAGTTTTGGGGGACACTTGCAGCTGCCACAGCTCCTGGATTGAGGTGGAGACCAGCTGTAAGACTGTACCTACCTACAGAAGCTGTTTCCAAAACGTGCTAAATCTAGTCATTAGAAAAGATCAAAGTTCCCTTCTCACTTTAAGACTGAGAAAGTGGCAACTACAACAGGAAGTATAAACTGCAGGTACTTAAAGAAAACCAACATCTTCCCTCCTTAAAGCAATCAATATCACTCAAAAACACACATGCATTTGCCAGTTTTAAGGTTTGGCTGGCTATGTTGTGATAAACCAAAATAATGAAAATACATTCCTTCCTTCAGTCCACAATGGCTCATTTTTCCCTAAGACGTAATTTTCCCTTTTATCAAATATTTTCTCCTTTTTAATTCCCCCAGCTCATTTGTTCTGCTATAGAGGCACCAACTTAAAACATGCAATGACTAACCAAGGAGACCCTGTAGCTGCAATGCATCAAACCAATTCTGTTGATCATTCACAGGTCACTGCAACACCAGCTTCACATGCCTGTTTTGGAGACAAATGACAAACATGATCATTTATTTCTCCAAGCTGCACAGGTATATCACCTAGGCAAGCAGAAAAATAACTGCAGCCTGCAGTCAAAAGTCTCAATCCTCAAATTCAAGACTATATTCAAATAGCCTCAACTATAGCCAGTAATAAAATTTACTTGCCTCGGGGTGAAGATGGCTGTTTGAATCAATTTGTTTAACATAAAGTATTACCAGATAATTAACAGATAGTGAATTATACAGCAGAGATGATGTTCAATACCTGCACCGAAATCCAACCCTCTTGATTTCTACCTGAAAAAGAGCTGTTGATGTCATTTATTATATGCCATTTACTACATACATTTCAATTTTTAAACCATGAAAATATGAAATATCATAATTATTAAGTAAAAGGACTTCATTCTCCATTGTAAGGGAAAAGAAGGTTGGAAGACTAGAACTTATTTACTTAGAACAGAACAGACTATTTCAGTTGGAAGTGACCTACAACAATCATCTAGTCTAACTGCTGGACCACCTCATGGCCAAACGAGTTAAAGCAGGTTATTAAAGGCATTGTCCAAATGCCTCTTAAACAATGACAGCCTTGGGGCATCCACCACCTCTCTAGGAAGCCTGTTGCAGTGTTTGACCACCCTCTTGGTAAAGAAATGCTTCCTAATCTCCAGTCTAAATAAACCTTCCCTGGTGCAGTTTTGTGCCATTCCCACGCATCCTGACACTGGATCCCAGGGAGAAGAGCTTAGCACCTCCCTCTCCACTTCCCCTCCTCAGGAAGCTGTAGAGAAACAAAACTCAGTTCCCACTGATTTTTTTCTAAGTTGTTTAAATAATTTCCCAGACCAATGCAAGAATGTTCAACAGGAAATCCAGATGTGCTTGCACAGCCATTATATCCTAAAATTCAAATGGAAAATTGAAGGTGGACATTAAACCTAGAATTGAAAATGTAAGAAAACTCCTTTCCCAAATGGGATCAGAAACCAGGAAGACAAGGTTCTTCTCCAAACAATATCTGGATTAAACTTACAAAATTGCAAAATTCCTGTCAGAAAAAAAAGCTGCATAACACTTGGGATGATATAAAAAAAAGATCTAAGTCAACTCTTTCAACTCCTAAGAATCATTATCCTGTGAAAATTAAGATACTCCTGCAACCAATTATTAAAAATAATTGCCATTCGTATGAGTAAAGGATTACAAAGTGCCAATGAAGAAGATAAATTAGACAGCTCACTTGAAAAGTACAGAGAATTTTTGAACACCTATATAAAAATAAGGACTCAGGAGGACTTCTCCTTTGGTATCATCTAAGAACTAAAGCAAGTTTATACCCACACCTTTGTATACTTTAAAAACATCCTTTACATTGTCCTGTAATAACTTTTACCACTACTTAAAAAAGAAATAATGTTATTGCACAGGCTTTATATAAAATACCAATTACTACATACTTGATTACCCTCAATCTTATAGTAGACAGCAGATAAAAACCTAATATATTTTGTGAACGTTTATGGTCTGAGAAATTAAGTAGGCCAACAGAAATATGATTAGAAGACATTATTCTTCCCTCTAGTTAAGAGGGCGCGCCAGCAGGATGCCATTGGGGCTGGTTAAGCACTTACTCAGTGCCGCGGCAGGCACCGGCACAGTCCCCTCACTAAACCCTCAGGAACTCAGCCTGCGCACCTATTGCAACAGCGTGTACGCAGCATTTCCCAGCACTGTTCTGCAGCCCGCTTTCTCACTCTACTGAACTTCGTCTTCTCCAGTACAATTCACTGAAAAAGAATTTTCTCGGCCATTAACTCAGCTTCAGCATTTGATTTCTGTTGCTCTAAAATCCCACGTACTATCAGACCTCTAGTACTGGAGTAGCCTTGTGCTTTTATCAAAGCAAGCATTTTAGTGTGGTGGAAGTCATTCCTAAAGAAGAATTATTTCTCTTAGGATAAGCAATGAACAGTTAAAAAGAAGATTACTGCTACACAGCTAGTAGTCTACGAATCGTCAAAACCAAACACACAAACCTTAAGGAACACTTCCCCTTTTTCAAAGTCGAGGCACAGTAAAAAAAAAAAAAAAAAAAAAAGATTTTGTATGCTATCAACTAATGAAAATGTAAACACTTAAGAAACTATACTTATTTGCGAAATAAGACTAGATGACTAGATGACATCGTGTGGTATATTTAATGCATATTAATGAACTTTATGACACAATTCAGCACTAGGATAAGAGACTGTTCTCTGTTTATAGCATTTTGCAGGACCATATCAAAGACATGGTATCTACAGTTCAACTAGAAACACTAAGAAACTACAAAAGGCTGTCTAAAAAAGGACTGAATTATTACACCCCTGTAATAATTAACATACTGGTAAGAAGACCAAAACCACAGAAACATCTCCGAATTTTCAACTTAAAGGCTTAAAGGCAGGGGGGGAGGGGGAGGAGGGGAGAGAGGGAGAAAAAACAACACATGGTTATAATCTATAATTGGGTAATTTGGTCTTTAAGCTTCAAGTGACCACTTCAGTCAAAAATTCTGTAAAGCAAATCACAAGAAATTGTTATTTCATGTGATTAGATGGCATTCTATTTTTAACACTACTGATTAACAGATGGAAGTGGAGTTTTTCCCTTCAAAAGTGCTTTAGTCATCATAAAGTACCAACAAAGATGTTAATTAAACACATTTGTAGAATTAAAATGAAAAAAAAAAAGTGTGATTTCATGTTCATTCTCTACAGCTATTTCTACATCTCTGTCTGACAACATTACCATTTAATTATATCAACATATACATGTGTATGTCAGGATGAGGAAGAAAATGTACCAGGTCATCGCTACAACTTGAATCCCTTTTATCATGTTGATAAATATTACCACTGATAAATTTATATTACTATGTCTGTACACATTTACACAACTGTATATTGTGTTCATCACTTTAAATTATTTCCGATCTGTGAAATATTCTCATGTTTCAGCCCTTGCCCCATGAGAAATAATAGCGTATGTAATTAAGAGTGGACATAGCTCCCCTATTTGGTCCCCACATAAAATTCTTGAATAGACTTGTTTATCATTGCTTTAAAAACAAATTTTTATTCCTATGCAATTACTAATTTATACTGAAAGGGTGCGTGCTTGTGACAGAATGACTGTATGTAAAAGAACTGTATCACTATAAGAAATATACTAAGCAGAATGATAACCAATACTTTGATATTCCAAATATTACCATATCTATATTTTATTTGCCTAACTACTCCCAGTAAAATAAAAAACCCACCAAAACTGCAGAAATCCCCACAAGTTTCTACACTGAATCAATAAGCTTATGTAAATCACATTGCCAGAAGTGAGGTCTAAAGAAAAGTTTACTAAAGAGAACTAAAAAAGAACACACTATCCCCATCGGATGCTAAATACAGAGAGCGTAAACCCTTTCTTTCCAGTTGTGGCTTAAGGAAACCGTGTTTCCCCAAGATAAGCCAAGAGTCTGAAGCACAAGACAAGCATGGAGGAGCCTCTGGAGAGAAGAACAGCACTGAAACAGCACTTGATAATGAGATGAACTTGTCTCTTCCATCTTAAAACTACTGGACAGCACTTCACAGGAGATTATTACAATATTAAAAATTTATATAGGGATGTCTTTCCTCTTCTCTGATCCTTCTACCCCAATTGCAAGGTAACGTCTTAGGATTTCTGCCAGTGATCACTGAGGCAGAAAAGGACAAGCAAGTTTTACACAAACTTGCTTTAAAATATCTTAAAAGTTCCCACAGCAAAGAAAACTAATCAAGGATTTTGGATTAGTGTGAGTTTTGAACTTCTTTGATTATGTCTCAACAGAAATTCTCCAAAACAAGCAAAAATGCTGACTTCTTTGCAAGGTACTGATTAAAACATTTACCTTAGACTAAGTATCAGACACTTTCAGAATATAGGGACCTCGAATATACGAGTTTTCTTATGTCACTTTTTTTTGTGTCCTGACTGGATCATGTGGCAATGGCACAATAATGTGATACCTCACCTGACAGCAGCATTGAAACCTACACAATATTCACCAGAAGTTCTGAGATATTCCTCTCACCGCCATCCTAATCAGTTTGAGGATAAGTTCTCATCCCCAAAGTAAACCATTTTAGAATTTTACCACTGTAAACAAACGTGACAGATAGCACATTGTGTATTAACTACATAAAGGAAGGGAACGTGGCCTGCCAGATTTCTCAACCAAAAATACTTCTCACACCGTTACTATCTTGGGCTGTGTATGTTAGGCTAATTTCCACTTCCAGTTACACCAAAGCAAATTCAGTCTAAATCCATTAACCGAATTATTTGAGAGTCGTTGGAAGACTAATTTGGCTGTATGCACGTGCACATACGTAGCAGCATCTATTTCTGAAATGACAGGACAGATCATCTCTGTGGCATTTATGTCAGAGCCATGACAAAATGCTTCTCCCAGATGAATAAGTGACAGCGAGAAGGCTGTTTTCAATGGGAAGAGGAAGCCAAGAGCTGGCTTGTTTCCATGGAAACGCTAGCAGCATCGGGCAGAACAGCTGTAGAGGAAAAGGCAGAAGTTCGGGAGGCAGAAATCGTGCTGATTTTACCTCATCGATATATCAGTACCATCAGACACCATCTACTTTAAACAGGTAGATCAAGCTAATTATGTTGAATATGTCATGCATTAAGCTACAATTTCCAATTAAGACTTTTAAAAGCCAGCATGCAAGAAGGAAATTACTTCAATGCCATTTAGTCAGTCCATGTATACACGAAGCTAGAGAGTGTATGCATGTGTAACAGTCATGCATTAGGATTTTTGTCATCAGGAACAAATCTTGCTGTTTCTTTAAAAATGACAGCTCCCATAGGCTAAATCCTTCAAGCAGAATGACTGGTTTCTACCAATTTTATCTAATGAACTTTTTTCCCCACTAAAAATAAATTCAGTGCTTTGATTATTAACATGGCAAAAGGAATACCTTCTCTGCAGTTTCTTTATCAACCTTTACTATTTTTTTGGTATCATATTCAGATAAAATGTATCTGCATAACTCAAAAATTATTAAATGATAAAGTCTAAAGCCTACTTGCTTTCCTTGTTGGAATAAAAGACAGAGAGTAAAGATACCCACTTATAAGTTAAAGGGCCTTTCTATTTGTTAAGAAAGCAAATAAACTTTGCTATTCGCTATTAACCTACACACCTATATTCTGAGATTAACGTATCTTCACCACTCCACTCAGGGTATCCCAGACTATCCCAGCAGCAGTGCTTCCACCAAAAATAAAAACTATCTGGCATCATGAACAGCCAAAGCCGTAAAAATACAACCCACTTCAGTCATTCACCACAGCACACAGCGGGTACCTGGACAAAGTGTAAGCAAGACACCAAATAAAGACATAAGTTATCTGTGATAAGAACGCTTTCCAATATGATTTCTGCAGCTCTAGCCTTTCGAGGGGATCAATGAAATCCTGTTTTCTCCCTCTCCCATCTCACTCTTTTCAGCTGATTCTTCCCACAACCAACACCACCAAACGTTCAAAGCTGGTGTAGATGTTACAGGACACTGCAAGGAGTCTCTGACGACGTCACTTCATGTAAAGCAGTAGATGAGAACTTCGTGTTTCCATCCAACAATACTGCTCGCTGCTCAAGACCAGTTCCTCACGCCACGATGAATTAGCGTAAGATTAGCATTTTTAAGAACACTTGCAAGGTGTAAGTATCTTAATGCCTGGGCTGCAAGGCTTTTGGTGGTTTTATTTGCACTTCAGTGAATACTTACTTACAGCAAACTTTACAAAGTAAAGTTTTACTTGCTAATTAGTTTTTATCCCTCCCTTGTAAACCATGTAGTTAGGATCTTTCCTATAGATACAGCTGGTACGGAAAAGGGGTTGTGTAATTTGGCTTCAGCCACTGAGAACAACAAGGGCGTTGCAGGCAGCGCCGGCTTGAGTGCCCTGGACCACACTGACTCCCGCACTGCTGAGCGATCCAACTCCTCAGGCATGAACAGACCTCCAGTCTTCTCGGAAAGTCAAGGATATATAGATATGAACTTTATGAATCCCAGGGCTCTTTCTCAGTTCCTGCACTAAGTACATGAGTAATCCATAATCCTTTGGAAAAATCAATGGCAAATACTAATTACTTCTTTAAACAGCATCATGTTTCAACTATTATTCAAAAGTAAAAGGCCTTAAAAGCTTAATTAATTTGAAATATGCTATCTGAGACTAGCGCTGACATTCTAGGTCCTGCTGGGCATCTGCAGACTTTTAAACTCAGTGCTTAATTATGCCTTTTGCACTTTCTTACAAACTATTCAGACATATCTTTGCACTTTACCAAAGCATAATGAGTATTTTGCACTTATAAGCTGCCAAAAGATATAGAAATCATTTACAGGTATTAACTAGCAAAACTCACAATACGCATTTGATTCAGATAAGAATCAGGTGTCTGTTTCAGAGATGCTTAAACCAACACACAGAAAGATTTAGTTGCCCAATTCTGCTTCTCCTATGACAGTATCTTACGCCAGTAGCTTTCCACACCTACACAACAGCATTCTGTCAAATAGCATTTTGTGAATGATTGCTCTATTAAGCCTGCAGTGAAAGGAATACCGCTGTACTCTTTAATTTCATTTCACAGTCTACGAAATCCAAAATGATAAAATGAAAACAGAAACGTTCAGACATAACTCCTGAACTTGAGAAACAAAGAAAAGGGTTGCAGGTTTCAAAGAAATTGTACGTACATGGATTACATTTTATATTTACAAAAAACATGTTTAGTAAATGTTGCTACCTGAATATCAAACTGCATACACTAAAAGTTGAATATATTTTTTTTAGAATCTCAAATAAAGTAAACCTTCTTGTCAACAAACTAGTTCCACTATTTATATAACATCACTGGATGGTCTTGCTAGAATAATCTTGTGCGTGCACTATCCCCCAATAGGTTACCATGGCAACTTATATTTGAATTTCTATAAATTTCTATTTTTAGAGATCACAATTTAGGATACAGAAAATCACAAATATTAAGTACCATTTCATTAATAGAAAATATCCTATTTTTATCAACATCATACTTCCCAGAAAAGACCTTCCTGAAGTTAAATCAGGCAGTAATGCTAAAAAAATAATTACCACAGTGATTAAGAAAGTTTACCACTAAGCAGCCTCACCATAATCTAAGTGGCGTATGAGTCAGTAGCTAACACTATACAGCAAAGATTGATGTACACAGAGTTTTGTCTTGATTTCAGTAAGGCCAGGATTTCACTCACATGTTTTTAGAGTTAGTCATCATTTCAGCTGACACAAAACAAAAGTGTATTTGCCAGAATACTGAGAAAATAATGTCTTTGTTTCAGGTGTGGGAAAATGTTGAATTGACAATAACGTTTCGGTTCCAAACCAAGGTTACCATCACCTTAAATCACTGCGTTCAAGAGTGCTTACTAAGTGCATGCTAGTCCTTAAATACAAATTTACCTAATGCTTTAAAACTTGCCAGCAATTCTCAAAGTTGTCTCCCTAAATGAAAGCAGCAGCCTTGAACAAAATGAAAACACCTATTTAGACCCTGTTGTTACAGCTCTGACACTGCCTTACTCTTGCTGCTGGGGGTTCAAATCAGGATATAAAGTTTAAAACCTCTTTTGAAGTTATAAAAAAGTAAATACCCTATCTTTGAAGAGATTCATATTGTCGTCTTGCAATTTTCTACGGTATTGTTAATTACAGCATTCATTTTGCAAACTTGAAATATCTTTACCCGAGCCACTGACGGTTCAGGATGGTCTAGTACAGATGGAAAATTTGGACAGCTAGTGCCTACAGGCTCTGTCAAAGAGCAGACCGAAGTGGACTGAAAACTCAAGCGACAGCTACAATTCCAGGGCACAACTGCCATCAGCACGCCTACCTTCCTATTTCTCCTGGTACCTTCCATTTAACACTTACCCCGTACTCCTCAGTTCTCCAGCAAAGTTGAGTGGAAAGATTCCCTACTGTAAAAAGCCGCAGATTCGACACTATCGGCGACTTTCCACAAAACGGTAGGTGAAAGACAACCTGCAGGGCAACCACCGCACACATGCTTCTGTTCTGTCAGGTAATTGACAGCCAAGTTTTCCTTAGGATTCAGACAGCTAAGATACCAGCAAAGTGGGTATGTCATTGATGAGCAGAGATAGACACTTCTGGTAGTTTTTCTTCAGAACTGATTCTTTATTAAAACCATATTTCAAGTATCAGCTGGAGCCAGCTGTCAAGGGAAAACGTATTGGTAGGTAACCTTCAAAAACATAAGCAACACTGGCACTCAGCAAGTGACAGTAATAACTACAAGGACTTACACTTTCTGTTTAACTTACCTCACTACACACCCAGGAGTTGCTAACTTTCACAAAAACCACATCAGGCCACAGGGTACAACTCAGCAAGTCACTTAACCACACGCTTACTGTCACATCTGTGAGACTGCCAGCGAAATCAGTGGAACTGATCAGGACGTGACACACACCGTAACTGCACTTTCTGCAGGATGAGGCTTAGCTCTAAATAAGTCATGGGAATCCTGGTAAATATGCTGTAAGACACCTACTACTATTTTATAATCAAACATTTCCAATGTCCAAATTCTTTTCCTTTTATTGCAGGGAGGATTTGCTGGTAGCTGCTTTTCTCGTTGTTAAATACGAGGCACTGCTAGATATTTCTCTCAAAGGAATTACAACCATTTGTTTGCTCAAAAGCCCTGGGTTAGAAAGCGAACCCGCATCACCACTGACAACAGCAACTAAAAGATGGAACTAAAATCCAAATCATGAAAGTAGAACGTAGCCAGCATCAAAATACAAAATCCTTATCTACATAACAGAAACTTAGGATGATCATTTACTGCCTTGTACCCATACCCTCCGTCACAGAACCAGCGAGGGTCACCCTGAGAAATCAATGGAGGAAGAGGCAGGGTGACCCCCTGTCACACTTACTTTGTTGAACTCAGATCACCTCCCAGCGCAGACAGAGCGAAGCTGGAAAAGGGCTGAGGTCACTCTCCTGCATCGCAGTCACCCCCTCACCCCAAACCCGAGACCTCTGACAGATAAAGGTGGGATGATGGCCTCCAAAACATACCTCCATGTAGGTGCTCAGAAAGGATGAGGACACCTGGGGTTGTTCCTGCCCCCACACACAAACGGTTCCCCAGCGAGCGCACATCCGCACCCCCACCCAGGCCAGGGGGGTGAGCGTAGCTCCCTTGCAGGCTCCTCAGGGCACAGCTCACACCTCACCCCATGTCCCCATGGGGGGACACCAGCACAGCAGGACCTCCTCACCACCCGACATTGCCTGCGGATGCAGAGGCAACAAGCACCACCACCCCACAGGAGCCAACATCACCCCCACACAATGGCCCACCACAACATTGCCTCTGCATGACCACCCCAAGCAGGGCGAGCTCCCCCTTGATGCCCCACGCTCCTGCCTCCCAGGTGGGGGACCATGGTGTTTGCACCCCAGGCAGCCCCTCGGCCTCCCCAGCCACCCTGGGCGGGAGCGCCATTTGTCCATCGGCGCTTACCCTGGCGGCCCGTGAGGAGTAGGGGTCCTCGAAGAGCGCCCAAACACGGGGCTGCAGCCGCCGCCAGCGCCCGCCCTTGCCCTCAGCGGTCGACCCGACGTCCTCGATGCCCAGCCTCTTGGCAGCCAGCTCGTCGTCGTCGCCGTCGGGGGGCGGCTCGCCCGTCAGCAGGTCGGGCGCCTCGAAGATGTCGAGGGCCTCCTCGGCGTCGCGGTGCTGGCGGTAGGTCATCCAGCAGCAGGGCTCCACGTCGGTCTCGTCGATGCCCCAGAAGGCCAGCTCCTCCTCGAAGAGCGGCCCGCAGACGTCGGCGGGGCAGTGCAGCTTGCCGGTGCGGTAGTAGTTGAGCACATAGGCGAAGACCCCCGGGTGCCGGTCGAAGAAAAACTCGCTGGCGCCGCCGTTGCCCCGGGGGCTGCAGCCGCTGCCGGGCTCCGGGCAGCCGCCCGCCGGTGGCGGCGCCGGGTTGGGGGGCGGCGGCGGCTCCTCGCCGCCCGGGGACTCGCTCTGGGACTCGCAGGCGAGCAGGGCCAGGCGGGTCCCCGGAAGGGTCTTCAGGGTGCTGCGGTAGGTTTCGTGCCGCGTCCCCCCCACGTTGAGGATCACCCTCTCGTTGTCCTCGAGCTTCCCCATCGCTCCGGGTGGGACATGACTGGGGAGGGCGCGGGAGGCGGCAGCGGGGATGGAGATGGCGGGGGGGCAGCCGGTCGCGGGCAGGTCCGCGGGGGACGAGCTTCTGGCTTAAACGCAAACAGAAAGAGGACATCGAGGAGAAGCCCTCCCAAGCATCACTGGGGTGGGGGGGCTATTCCTCGTCCGCCTCAGACCCCGCGGCCGGCCCCCGGCTCCGCGCCCCTCCTCCTCCCCAGGCAAAGCCCCCGGGCTCTCTCGCCGCTTCCCCCGAAAGCGGGCTACCGAAATGGCACTGCTGCTTCTCCCGCGTACGGATCCGCCACCGTCCCCACCCCCTTCTCCCTCGCGGGGCTGCGTGAACCGAGCTGATGGAATAGAAAGTGTGCGCTTAATTATTTAATGGGCATCTATCTCTTATTATCCTAACAGCTTAAGGGCGGGGGGGGAAGAGACAAACCCCTAATCCTTCTCCCCCACCCCCCGCCTCTATTTTGGGAGGGAGGGATTGCTTTTGGGGAAGAAATACCAAGCCCCCCAGCAGCCCAGGCAGCAGGCACACCCTTGGAAAAGCTGCCGGTGTGGAGCTCGGCTCGCTACTTTCTGAGACAAATCACGAAGAGCAGCGTGTATCTCAGGGAAGAGCCGGTGGTCCCAGCGCCGGGCTGCCGTGGGTTCCTCCACGCTGCGCCCCCCTTCCCCCCCGGCAGCCCCCTTCCTCCCCGCCGCCCCTCCGCTACCTTTGCCAGAGGAGAGAAAGCGGCTCCGCTCTTCCCAGGCGGGCTCCGGTTGTGCGCGGCGGCGGGCGGCGATTCCCAGCCGCTCTTCGTGCCTCTCTGCCGGGCGAGAACTACTTGTTGTTGTGGGGTTTTTGAGGTTTTGTTGTTGGCTTTTTTTCGTTTTTTTGGGGTTTTTTTCCCGCGTTCAGGTAGCTGTTTTACCTCCCGCCGCGCTCAACTCCGAGAGGCGTAAAAGCGGCTCCCGCCGCCCGCTCGGAGATCCCACTCCCTTCATTTTAGGAGGGAGACGCCGCTTTTCCACATGGGGGCTGCCAGGGAGCATGGCCAGCGGAGAGCAGAGCCATGGGCGGCGGGTCGGGGCACCTCGGGGGAGCGGTGCTGCCGGAATCCCAGCGCCTCTCCGGGAAGACGAACCCAAAGGTGAAAACGCACCTCATTTGGGGCTGAAGCTCCTCCCCGGGGCGGGGGCAGGGGAGCCATCCCTCCGTACTCCCCCTCCGGACCCCCCGCTCCCAGCCCTGTGGGGCGGAGGGAGGCGATAGCAAAAACAAATAGCACATCCCTATCCGAAAAAGGCAACGCCACCTCCGCTCCTGTTACATGTAAAATTGGTTCATTTAAGGAAAGCGCGCGGGAAGGGATCGGGACTGAGAATAGCTATTTTTTTTTGCGGAGGAACGCAGGAAAAGCAGCACGGAGCTACAGGTGACTGCGCAGGGGAGGTGCTCAGCCCGCCTGGGAGAGGGTCCTTCACCGGGCAGGTCGGTGACTGCAGCACCCGGTTCACACAGGGTCCGCAGCCTCGGTGCGTGCGGTGCTGGAGGGCTGAAGGAGAGAGGATCCAACTTTTGTGTCAGCTGGAAAATCCAGATACAGTGCCGTGGGTGCACTTCATGTTCGGTACATTTCATGCATTGGAGGTTGGGGGCGGTGGTGGGGATGGAGGTTGAGAGTCCCCAACAATATATAAGGGAGCCCAACACCTGTGTCAAAGTCTCTGCCTCCAAGCCAGATGAGTTATTTTCTAGAGCCTGTAGTACTGATGCCTGGTTTCAGGCTGAGTTTGTCAAAGGGAAAGAAGCTTCCAGCCCCAGAGATAAGATATATAAACTGAGAGGTGATCCCTCTTGCCACTTCCTCAAAAGAAAAGTCTTCCTCCACACCAAGGGAATTCCCTGGCATGAAGTAGGGTAAGGAGGGGAATAATGGTATCTGAAACGTCCCCTCTCCGCATCAGAGCCTTCGGCTGGGCACTTGCTGGCGTTGGGAGGGCAAAGCTCTGCTGGTAGCCATGCTCAGAGGACACTGTGCTTCGACCAGATTGCTTTAACCCAGATCTGTCTGTATGTGGCATCCATGATGTAAACACAGACTCCCAAAGCCGCAGCAACTTTAAGAAATGGGTTTCAAAAGCTTTCTCCAGATGTACGTTTTGAAGTTCCTAAAAAGAAAAAAAAAAAAAAAAAAGCTAAGGCAAAATTTATCCTGCCAAAGCAGACACAGTTAGTGAAAACTCCCTGGAGCCAAAACTAATATTCAGTTACGTAGTTGTAAATCCAGTGGAAAGGAATCACCCATTCTTAACCAAAGCAACACTGTTCATGCCATACCTGCTTTTCTTTGCAGAGGGGATTTTTCTATAAAGGGGACAAAGAGAAGGAGGGAGTAAGACAAAATGAATATTCATTGTCTTCTGTCTGACCTATGAGAGGTTTCTAGAGAAATGCAACGTATTAAAGCTCTGCAGCATTCATCCATTATGGAAAACCATAGGGTGGCAGTAGCTGCCAAAACACTAGACAAATTGTATCACCACAGAATACTAGGACTTCCCTCTGAACTGTCATTGTCTGCTCATGTCTCACATCTGTGCTCGTTACAAGACAAGCAATCCTCCCACAAAAAAAACCACAACAAAAACAAAACAACAAACAAACAAAAAAACCAAACCACCACAAACAAAAAAACCCAAACCAAACCAACAACAAAACCAA
>KZ505635.1:238178-252351 GCA_002844005.1 Limosa lapponica baueri
CTACAATTATAAACCCAAATGGGGGCGGGGGGAAGGGGGCAGGAGGGAGGCAGTGAAAGAAGAAAGTTTTTTCCAGTGAAGTTCAAATTCAGATGTATGTTAAAAGATGTCTTGAAGTATATACACATAACCATCTTCCAAGCCAAACTAGCAAACCTTAAACCTTAAAACAGCTTCAGCTAATGATAGTAAATAGGGAGTTTTTACAAGCCAGTCTGTTTGTTTAAAGAAAGAGAGAGGAGAAAGTATTCTTATGATTGATTTATTCTGGTATCAGATTCTAATAATATTCTGATAAATATCTAACTTCTGTTTAATTTCATTTATAAAGTTACTATTGTTCTTGGCGTTGAGCTGTAAAGACAGAGATACAGAAATTAAAGTTAAATGGGTTCTGGTATATACAAACCTTGAATCTTCTTGAAAACTTTGCTGTTATCAACCCCTTGCTTGGAACACTCCTGCTTGAATTCCATAGAAGAAGCTCTAAAATAATCAAAATTAATCTTGATTAGTGAAAGTACGTGTAATATTACTGAACTCAAAACAGTTGTAATAAAAAACATATTGAGCTTTACATTTAATTCTTATACTACCCTTAAAAGCATAGTATCCAATTGCTTGAGTTTGAGATGGCACACATAATAGTCTGCTGAACACCTGCAGATATGCAGAAACTCTGACAATATTGCATTAGCAGCTCCTCTACTAATGCATTAATCGTGGATAATTCCTCCTGTGTGTAAAATCTCCAGAAATTTATTTCAAGACAGTCCTAATCTTCAGACCAGGCCACTGGAAGAGTTTTTTAAGACAACTACATTTAGTTACCAATAGGAAAATAACATAGCTACAAATCTCTCTTTAGAAGAGACATACAGCAAGGGTATAGACCAAAATCTGGATCATCATATTTTAGGTATGATCTAGGAATTAAAGTTACATTTTGTGTTTTGTCTGACAAATTATTACCTTCTGAGAAGAGCTTCCCAGAAACCCACATCAGAAATTATTATAGAGTTTGATAAAAAAATACTACAGAATAACCTATTTGGGGGAAAAAAAAAAATCCAATAGTTATTTTAATCAGAATAGGAAGGCAAGTGCAAAAATATTACTGTCAGCTTTCAACTGCTTGCTCACTAGTGCTTTGCCATGGAGCACTCCTCCTTCTGTTTTTTGAGGCCAAAGACTTACCTCTCTACTGTTGATTAAGACTTTTCATTTCCACTTTGGGTATCTCCCATTATGAAGTCCCTAAAAAACTTGTTCTATATTAAACCACCTGATCTGTAAAGTCAACAACCACATACAGAGGACAGCATACTCTCTCTAAAATACATGTTAAACAAAAGATTCATGGCTTGTGACAGCAGGGCATAGCTGCTCCCAAAAACCTGCAATACCAAGACCTTTTGGACTGAGCAGGATTCTCTGTGAGTAGAGTAATGGAGGTAAGAGAACTCAATTCAAGAGTTTTGCACCAGAGAACACTGAGTTCAATAACACTCCCATTCAGAAGAAAACGATAGACTTCACAATATGTAATTTAGTCACCAATGGAAAGAACACAGAGAGAGAGTATAAAAAAGAAACAGTCTGTTCCATCAGAGGTAGCAGAAAATCCAAAATTATAACCCAGTGAGCAAGTCTTCTTTCCAGAGCTTTCAGAGATAACATTGGATCAACTCCAAATTTCACAGGTATGAGATCAGCAACAAATGAAAGAAAAAGCTGTTTACCAGAGTGATAGGCTTCTGAGATGTAAAATGTCTCACATAAACTATTTGAAATTAAACTATGTTGGTTTTTTATTTCATGGAAACCTTGCAGAGAGGGAACAATTAGCACTAAACATCATAAAACTATATATTTCTATAACCAATTACATTTGAATTTACTGTTCTATGTACTTTTAGCTCACTATGGCTCCTTTGCAAAGCTTTCCCTGTAAAGCTTTAAATATCTTATAGTGAATATTACTGTAAATGAGAACAAGCTTCACGTGTCTAACCACTTGCAGAAAAAAAAAAAGTCAGTTAAGCTGTGCTAACAAAAGTAGCCTTTAGATAGTGAAAGTATTCAATTGAGATTCTGTTATTGCTGTTCCTAGTCAAGAAGGGATTGAAGCATCTGATACACAAGGAGAGGCTGGGAGAGATGGAACTGTTTAGCCTGGAGAAGGCTCAAGGGATCTTATCAGTGTGTACAAATACCTGACACGAGGGAATAAAGAAGACTGAGACAGGCTCTGCTCAGTGGGGCCCAGTGGCAGGACAAGAGGCCATGGGCACAAACTGAAACACAGGAGGTTCCCTCTGAACAGCAGGAAGCACTTTTGTACTGTGAGGGTGATCAAACACCAGAACAGGTTGTCCAAAGAGGCTGCAGAGTCTCTGCATCCTTGGAGATATTAAAAAACCCAACTGGATGCAGCCCTGAGCAACCTGCTGTAGTAAACACTGCTCTGAGCAGTAGGGTTGGACTAGAGACTCTTGAGGTCCCTTTTCTATGACTCCATGAAAATTTTTACCTTGTAACATCTGCTATGCGCTAACACTGCTCACCAAAATTTAAGGAATCAAACTCGGACTATCAACGCTGTTAAGTAACTTCCACGTTCAGGCAACACAGGAATGCAATAAATTTTATACCAAGATTTTATTTGTGCTAAGAACCACTGTACTCACAATGAAAGCCACAAAATCCAGAGAAAAATGCTTCATTCCCTAGAAAGTTTACTTCTGTATGATACTGAGATGAGAACATTACCTTCAAAAGTAACTCATACTCAAAGATTAACCATTCACCTAACCATCTGACAATGTTTGAAAAAGTTCCCATCTTTCACACTATGAAACAATATAATTTACTAAAATTTATTTTGAAAGAATAAGTGTAGAAATCCTGTCCCAGGGCCTGAAGCCTTCAACATGTGGCAATATCTAGAAGAATGAAGAGATAGCAAAAGGAAGGGAAAAGAAAATGAAAAAGAAAAAACGGAGAGAGAAACTTCCAATCCTTCCTCTGCCTGTGTTCAAACACTTGCCTTATCATGACTGATACCAGCTTTTAACATAAGCTTCACAAAAGACTTCATTCTAGAATATCATTGAATTACAGAACACCCACTAAGATCTATTACTAATTTCTCCTAACAACAGCCTAAATAGAGATATATTTTTTTAGCAGTATAAGGAATAAGATACTAGAAGCTCTTACTAAAAAAATCTTTTTTGCTTAAGGAAGGAAAGGTAATTTGAAAAACACTTATCTGGACTTACTTTAGAAAATCCATAGCTGCTTCATCAATACCTATCACACGAAGGGTGAGAACTGGGTTCTGCTTAAAACTTTCTGGAAGGTTATGATCAACACTTCGGAAAGTTAGGCTAGCTCCCTGTTGGTAAAGCATACAATGATTTACGAATAGGTGGTGTATTTGGTAAAATACATACTGCAAGACTTTCAAGAAGTATGATTGTTAAAAGCTTTGGTACAAAATTATGAAAAAGCTTAGCTAAGGTCAGACCTTCTTAAATCCTTTCTAGTACTGAATAAAAACACCTGCAGGCTCCAGGATGACACATTATCCTTTACATAGAGGTTTGTCTAGTAAGAGGGTTTACTGTTGCCTAATCTACAGCTGAGAAACATGACACTACAGATAGTTGTTCCCGCAGCCAGGCTCTACTTCTCAATTTTTCTTCTTCCTTCATCTTTATGGGATCCAAAACTCACTGGACCACGGAAGAGAGTAACAGAAGGTGACACACTGGTTCCACGACAGCAAAGTTCTCTTAGGCTAGAAGAAACCCTCCACAGTTATTTTCAATAACCTGAAAGCATACTTGAGATAAACAAACAACTGAAAAGTAGCCTTCCCAAAGTTCAAATAATTCCTGCAATGTTTAAATTTAAAGTTATTCTTTAAAACTACTAGATTTCACTAAATAAATACTGAATAAGAACATGTTATTAGTAGCATATAGTTCTATTACCCAGTATTTTCTTTTCTGAGTATTACAAATTCCCCTTCCCACCAAGTTGGGGGCAGAGGACACACCTCACATGTTCTGCAAAATTAAAGACGCTTTTTGGTTTGGGAGAAGAGGGAAGGGGAGAGAAAGAAAAGCAGTAAACTAGAAGCAAAGAATGCTGAGAAGAATCAAAAAAAGCAGTAGCTCTAACTGTAATATCCATGAGGCTTGGGTTATAAAGCCTTCAAAACTCATAAATTAGGAAGGAGACAGAGTCACTGTAACTGTGCCAGTGTCTCAACCATTTGGACTTTGTGAGAGATTTTTAAATCTAAATGTCAGCCCAGAAACCTAGTTTGCAGATATGGAGATTCACAGATATGACATCATTCCTAAGAGCTATCGAACTTGGTAGCAATACATTTTCTGGATGGCTTTAAGACGCATCTTTACTCAGAACATATTTCCATCTACAGGTTGCAAAGATACACATGAAAATAAAAAAAATTAAAAAAACACACACACAAAAACCTCCAACCCCAAACCTCTAAAAAATAGCTTCAACCTCCATACCATAAAGAAATATATTTCATCTTGGAAGCTCTTATATTGTAGCCACATGTAAACAGTTAGGATCAGGCTGGTGATTAGACAAAACACTCTAAAAACTAACGTTGTCTTTTACTTTCAATTCTTCCTTCAAACACAGTTTTTGCTCTAAACTTAAGATTTGCAGAAGGATGTGAAGAACTCAGTAGAAACACTCTGTACTTGAAAAATTGTTAAAGTATTTATAAACCAGGAACACTTAGCCCAGTACAGAAGTACAGCAATACAGAAGATGCAATAAGATTTGTAGCCACTCGTCAGATTAGCTGGGAAATGATGTTTACCACTGTTTCAGAAGCTCTCTCTAAACAGCCAGTGGTAAACGTTTTCAAACTTTAGGTTAAAACCAATTAACTTGCAATTTCCTCACATTTAAAAAATATTTAATCATCACCTCATGTCACTTTGGTCTACATCTTCCTTCCCAAATTGTTCATTTTGCTTACAAAAAGGTTGACACTGTCTGCAGCCTTTTGCCCTCTAGTGGGAAAATTACAAACTACAGCTTAATCTGAAACCAAAACCAGACCCTCTAAAATGTGGGACAACAAAATAATCCAGACTCCTGAAAATCTTTAATTCGAAAATGTTACTGACGGGAAAGACTTTTGGTCTTCCTTGAAAGCTAGATCACAATTATCAACTCGAATATCTAAATATTACTTCCAAATCACCAACAAGTGACTTATGTTCAACAGAAGAATACTTACAATATAGAAGTCACTAAGATCATAGGCTTTTCCCTTCTTTTGTCCACGTTGATGTTGATAAACTCCCTTCTGAATGAAAGGCAAGGCATTTGTTCTGTGAAATAATTCAGAACTGATATTAATATTAAACCAATTAAATTTATTTAACTTTCGTAGTGGAATATGTTTTCTAAAACCTTTTTAAAAAGTAATTTATCCTACCTATTTTTTCCAAACTGTCGAAATTCATACACAGTAAGAGATCGGTCACATGCAAAAAAAAATCCAATCAACTCTCTACAAGCATCACGACCATTTCTAGAAGGAAAATTGAAAAGTACCTTTATGTTTTTGCATCTATATAAACGCAATTCAAGCCAAACACAAACAGTATTTCTGTTTTGGAATATCCATATTATTTCCAATGTTGCATATTGTACAATCTTTTTCTTTGAAACAGGTATTGGACTATTTTCTCTAAACCACTATGGAATTAAGACTCCTGGATTTGGACACATACTTTTATGCAATATTCCAATATCCATAATGTTAAAAAGTTTCACGTTTTAGTATACCAATGTAATTTTCACTCATTAAAGGATTACTTACACCAGGACTACTGCATTCATTATGGTATATGAAGCTACATAGCTGAATCCTCAGCTATGTCTAACAAGTACCCAGTTCACTGCTTCAGAAAAGTGCCACTTTCAGAGCTGAAGAACATGTTTTTGTCACCGCTACTTAATTCAGAACACTTTCAGAAATGCCCTAAACCTACAAGTTTTCTACTTAATACATAAGGAGCTACAAACAAGACACAAAGCTATCCTTTCCATCCACAGTGATTGCCATATACTAAGACAAGGCCAAAATAACTTTTAATCAACTGAGGTGCAACAGCCAAGACCTCTCTTTTACACAGCCCCTGTGCTGTCCCACACAGAGCTATGGGTATGATGGTAACGTAACATTACTTACACATCTTAACACTGTACAATGGGACAGTAAAGTCACTATCCATCAGCCACGTCAAAATTTATATTATACATATATGCATATATATATATATATCGGGTTGGATTAGATGATCTCCCAAGGTCCCTTCCAACCCTTGTCATTCTATGATTCTGTGATATATACCCACACAGCACATATTTTTTTCTAAACATAGGGAATAGAAAGGTTCAGTGCAATTAATTCATTTCAAGTGGGTAAATATCATCATTGATAAAGTCATAGAATTGAAAAGCCTTACAAAATTTGTCATTACCTTGATATAATCCTACTATCAAAGCATAGCTTGTTAGAGAGCATGTTTTCAGTTAATCCTGATTTGGTCCTTATTCTGTGAAAATAATGCAGCACAGCATGGTAACGATACCTATATGCTCACAGAGAAACATTACATAAAAATCAACCATTTAAAAACAGCAAAAAATGTGAAATACGGTATCCTTGGCAACTGGCTAAGGAGATGATCTCTCACAGTTGAATTAGAAAGCACCTCCAAGTTGTAATGTGAAAGGTGTTCTGTCATTATATAATATGAGCGTACATTCACAAAAGGCACAGATATGAATAGGATATTTTGTTTACATACACTTTATATCAAGAATTAAAGCTCTACCGCTCACCACATGTCCACCAATCAATGTGTTTGCTTGCAAAAATACCCACGTTGGGGCTTCTTAACCCACCAATATTGGCCATATTACCAGTTCCAGAAATGGACATTTGTCCACTGGACAGGTGTAAGAGATTGAGACTGCTTCTGTTGACTTTTTTTTTTTTAAGAATACAAAGATGACGTTTGTTGAGAAAGAATTTAAAGCAGGATGTTAAGACACAGAAAGCAGAGATGTTTGCCTCCATGTTGAGAAAGATTAAATGAACAAAACTCAGACCTGCAGATTCATTTAATTTTATGGATCACGATGTTTTCAGTTTTTCTTAAGCCCTTGGAGTTACTATTTTGATGCTCACAGGACAGGAATGACACTTAAATGCCAATATGGTTAATTATTGCAGCAGAAATCAAAACATGAAAGAAAAGTATGATTATATTGTGAAGATGTACATTAGCATTTACAGATGCAGATTTATGCAATTTTATGCACCTCAGGATAGGAATCTCTAAAAGGATGTGACAAGATTGCAAGCATTCAAAAATTCAGAAAAGGCTGGCAAAACCCTGTGATGAACAATATCAACATAAGCTTAAGAATGTTCTCCCAGGTTTTATAATTTCTATGAATCAATCACTATACACAGAGAACCCACATAAAAAGGTCCCACTAGGCAATTATAAGCATGGGGAGGTGACGAAAAGGCCTCACATGAAGCTGGTGGATCCAAGCCAGAAATAAAACATCTGGAAAGGCAAACAGACTTCACAGAGCCCAAAATAATAAAAGAATACAGCAAAAGATGTATTTCTAAAAAAAATGACCACTAGAGAAAACTTACTTTGTTTCATGCAGCGTTCTTTTTCTGAAACGCATTGGTGCTGTCCCGAATCCCAGAAGTCCATGAGCTTCCTCGGAAACATCAGCACGTGTGGATTGCTCCGGGTCACTTATAACAGCTCTGACCAGAAATAGGAGGGAGAAGCTCTCTGACTATTAGTAAGTTTGAATTTCAGATCTTACATATTCTTACTCAGGGAAAAGTCCCAGGGACATCATCCAACAAAACCGTTGGCACTTCCTCTCCCAAAGCACTGATTACCCAGCCCTTAGGATCTCAAAGTCCCATCAAGCAGACCAGAAACAGATGAACTGGT
This sequence comes from Limosa lapponica baueri, assembly GCA_002844005.1. Lineage (NCBI taxonomy): Eukaryota > Metazoa > Chordata > Aves > Charadriiformes > Scolopacidae > Limosa > Limosa lapponica. The sequence goes on from KZ505635.1 coordinate 246,242, forward strand.
TTCTGAACATTTTTATATTCTCTGTATCAGTTTAACAAGTAAACAAAAGGAGAGGCCCCTTAAAAGTACCTTAGATTCTTTTTATGTTATTGAAATGGTTCATAATCAGAAGGAAAAAATAATTTTGCACAGCTAATATAATTTTATGAACTTGCTCTCTGATCTATACAGATCCATCTTTGCACACATCAGTTACACTGATTTAACTGCAAGACTGGCTCTACTACAAAAAAAATAAAATCTCAAAACACCTTTGAGTTTCCTTTAACAGATTTTTTTAATGCAACAGTTCTGAACTAATCTTCCCCAATTAACATCCTGCTTTTTTATACCAAAATTTTTGGCAGTACTGGCACGTTATATTTGGAACATAAATAGAGAGATTTTTTTAAATTAGAAGTTCATCCTGATGCAGCTGCAGGACTACTAAATATTGTTTTGACAGTGTCCACACAAGGGTTCAGAGTAGGAGAAGGAATCCAGGGAAAAATTAAGGCAAAGCAGCTAAAGGAGGGTAAGCACAGAATGAACATCTGTGATCCAAGATGCACAAAACAGTGCATTCAAAAGACCTTCCATTTACTGATCTTTTAATTTAAGTTAAAAAGTTAAACGTTTAACGAATTTTTGCAAATAATAACACTACATAAGACTACGTAAGACTTGGAACAAGATGATCAAAACATATTCTAGGCAAGAAAAGCCATGCACTCACAGATCTAAATTCTTCTGTAGGGAAAACAGAAATTTTACATTATAAATTCAGTTACCTAGATAATTGATCCACCATCACTTGTTCTACAACAGCCTGTTTTCTCCTCTCTGCAGCAACATCCTCCTGCAATGAAAAACTGACTGAGAGAAAATGAAATATATAACACCAGACACTTCAAATAATAAATTACCCTTTAAGATAGCATTCAGAGGTCACAATCTTACCAATGTCACAATTAATCTTTTTTTTTCCATCTGTTTGAAAAGAGTTCTATTTGCATAACAAATAGACAAACAATATTCACTGCAACTCACTCAAATTGTCTATGCATATTAGCTGAAAATAAATATAAGAATTCTAGTATTTCTGTTGACAGACAGCATCCTTATCTCTGTATTATTTCCAATAAATTCTGTAAGTACAATAGAGCCTGAGGAAACTCACACTCTTCCAGGTTTCATGGTTGACACATATTCCAACTCAGAGAATGAAACTTTACCTCCAGCAATATTTAGTCAAAGAAATTCTTTTAAAACTTAGTCTCAAGGCACAATTTTTACTTGCTGCGTGCCACGATAATTTTCTGCTGAGACAGACCATTCTGAAAAACCTTTCAGGAAAGATCATCCTAAGGGGAAAGGGGATTTAACATGATCTTATTTTTATTTTTATGAGAATAACACTGAACCATAACCTTGTGCCATTCACTGTGAAGTACTCAGGCACTGATCATTGTTTGTTTCATAGAAAGAAAAAACAAAGCACAAGAGGATGCCCCAGGACAGCATGGAGGCCACTGGCAACAACCAGGCCCCAGCATCTCTCTTCGACTTATCTTCCAGATTTCTCAACTTCTTCACTGCACTTAAATTTGCCTTTTTCCCCAAAACATAATTTTAATATATGAGAAAACAGATATTATTATTATTACTGAGGTGGTTTATGCAACTTTTTTGACAACTCTGTAGATATTCTGAAACTGAAGAATTAAGATATTTTTCTGATTGGTTATTTTTTCTGCACAATTCTTGTGTGCAAACCAAATTCTAGATAGATCAAGCCGTCCCATGGCTGAAGAAGAACCTGAAGTTGGTTCTGTACCAGGTAACTGTAAGGAATGATCTCTAATTCCACAGAGATGTTACAGGTATAATTCACAACTTTCAAGTAAATACTGACGAGCGTTAGCCAAAAAAAACAACCCATCCCCCCAAAAACCCACCAACCATAAAATGCAAATAAATAATGTAACATCAGATCAGCTGGTCTTTATTCTGAATTGACTTTAAGCCTTAAAAGATATTTGAATTATAGAAGATAGGGGGCTTTTTAATTTTCTTTCATATTTCATCTTTGCACCTATCAGAACTACAAGTGCTTTATCCCGAGTTACTGAATCTTTGCCCGTTAACTGTCACAACAGATGTATTAAAAAGCATTATGTAAAGAAGGCCACAGGGATGATACAGAGCAGTGTTTGTTAAAACACAACATATTCCATGGGCCCCAGCTTGTAGAGCCAAACCAGCTAGCATGCTGAAAAAAGAAACCTTACACCTTGAATTTCAATTGAATACTATGTCACTGAATGTGCTCCTCCATGGAACATCTTCCATTCACCTCTTAGACAAAAGCACTACTATGAATTTCCAAAGTTGCTGAGACAAAAGCTCTGCTATGAATTTACAAAATTGCTGAGGCAAACACTGAACTTGCGGCAGCTCTCACTGTTTAAAAAGTAGTAACTCTTGTCCATGATATATGATTATTCAGAGAAAAGCAACCTTCTTCCAAAAAGCCCTGGTTTTATCATAGGTAGCATCTACTGGCAATTACACATGTACTATAATCTGTCTTGACTACGGAACTTTCATCCCAAACTACAGAAAAAGTAAGATAAATTCTACTGTAGAGTTTTTGGTAATGATTACAGTAAAAGGAAATTTTAACAATGTGTATTCTTAAGCAATTTTTTAAAACACCTTAAGATCAAATGCCAACAATTGAGGCAACATATACACAATGGAATTAATATGTATGCAGTTTCTACCGCCAGTTTTTTCCATTATTCCTACCGCTATCAGAAGCTCGAACCTGAGATACTCCTAGAAAGAGACAGCCAGCCTGTGCAACCATCAGTGCTAATCAATAACAAAAGTGCTTCTACAGGTCCCTGTGACACCTTGCTCAGATGCCTGCTGGCTTCCTTTTAAAGCACACCAGCTGCAGTGTACCTGTTATTTTGCGGTCCTGCACTGCTCCCTTTCTCAGGGTTATTTGATTTAGCATTAAGTAGTTACTCTACTGATACTTCAAAACTTCTTTCCATTATCTTCACCCTGTAGTATGGATTTTTAAATTTATTCTAAAAATAACAAACAGGAAGTTCTTCAAGTTCTTCATAAAAGTACTTTCTGAAAAGATTTTCTTATCATGAAAATGAATAGTGACCTCAGTAGTGTAACATCCACATTCACTTTGATGAGACTAGAAATCAAATAAATCTTTGCAATGATTCAAAATTCAGTGCATAGTGATGAGCGAACAAAATAAATTAGAATTATTTACTTTTACAAGCTTATAACATTTCTCGTGGCTTAGAATTCCACGAGAAAGTTAGAATGGTAACTCTGTTCAATAATACCTCCAAAAACCAGTTTTGAAAGCCATCACTCTGCACATGCAAATATCATGCAGTGATGAATCATGGAATATCAAATCTCAAGGTTCTTCCTCATTGTAAATGGTCCTGAATTCAAGGCTTAGCCTTAGATTGGCAAGACTCCTACTGTTCAGTTCTAAAAAGAGTAAAAATCATGTCTATGTAAGAAATTAGAGAAACATATTGGGTACGTCCATATAAGAAAAGTTTCAATTCCCCTCTACACATGCTAGATGATATATTTGTTACCAGTTTTTGGGGCTCCCTCCTTCCCAAGTTCAATAGGGATGAGAGGAATCTGGAAAGGATCTAACAGAGGACTGGAGCAAAAGCAACTGAAAGGGGAGGCTAAGGGAGCTTGGGTTTGTTTAGTTTGCAGAAGAAGCAGCTATGAGGCATTCTGAAAACATCCTACCAACCAATGCGAAGTTACAAAGAAGACAGAACCAAACTTTTTTGACAGTGGCCAACAGCATAACAGGAGGCCAAGGTTAAAAACTGAGCCTTGAGAGGCTTGGCATGAATATTAGGAAGAAATTCTTCGCAAGGATAGTAGTGTGTCACAGGAAGATGTTGCCTGGAGATGATGTAGAAACTCCATCCTTGGAGCTTGAAGACTCAAAGCCGTGGCTGACTCGATCAAATACCCACAGCAGAGCCCACGCAGCTTACAAAGCCAGTTCTTATCACATACTACATCTCAGGAGTAAATGAGGAAAAAAAGCCTATTTACTCTAGAAACAAGTCAGAGTAAGCGCTGATGGAATCATGGAGTCCATGGATCATGAAATACAGGCTTGGGTACAAGCTACAGACCGGAGGAAATGTTATCTCTATACCCAGGTTCACACAAGTCAATCAGTTAATCTTATTTGTATGTACATATTTGTATTTATTTTTCATAACTTGCATTCTCATTTATATACATTACTGCATAAAATACAAGCATTGCAGATAGCATTAAAAAAATGCTTACTGGATTGCTCAGTTCAGCTTTCCTTGAAACAAACGTTTAAACTCCCATGACTTCAATGTCCAGTTACATACTAGGACCACATCATCAAAGGCCTAACTTTTGTTGAACATCTGGGAAGTCATTGTATGAGTCTAGGCAGTTAACAGCATAATATAAGCCAAAATACTTACAGCTTCTGATTTCCTTATACTGTGCTGTATATTATAGGGCTTGCTTGTATAGCATTGTTGCAGGAGAGCTTTCTCATCGAGAGCTGTAAGACCATCATTATGTCCATCTTCAAGCTGTGTACCCTATACAGAAATACATTATTTTCATAAATCAAATTTAATTAAGAAAAACAAACAAACAAAAAACACATTTTCCAACAAACACACACATTTTCCTCAACAATTTATTTAAAAGTATTTTCCTTTTTTTCTTCTTTTTTAAAGTGTCTGCTTCTTCCACTTCACAGAAGCTGAAATTAGAAATCTTGTTCTCTAGTCTTCCCTTACAGCTTTTGACCATGTTGAAAAAATAAAAAGAAAAATCTCAAAAATACTGTGTTCCTACAAGCTTTGTGAATTTTCAGCAGCATCTCAGAGAAAGCAGATTGTTAGCACCTCTCTGAAGACAACGGGAGCTCATCCTTTCTCTATTCTGCTCCAGAACAGCCAAGAGAAAGAGGCAGATTTGCCATTATGAATATAGCTCAAAGTTCACCATTGCAGAGATGCTGCTTTTTGACCAGCAAAGAAGTTAAATACAGTCTAGACAGGGCAATGCCAAAGCATACCGCTGAACTGGGTCTAATAGACTTGTTAATAAGGCCAAGGTTATTACAAAAGTACCTCCTACATGGAGGATATAAAGAAAACTGAAAAAGGAGACTGTGTTTACAGAAGTCAGCAAGCAGGAAACATGGGAAAGAAATCAGAAGAGTAGGTTTTGTTAGCTAGGCTCCTCTAGGAACAGCTTCTTTTCAGATATGAAAAGTTATTACAAGTTCCACTAATCACATAAAATAATCAGTACCTTGAAATCCAAAAAGATTTTGATTTATTAATTTAATCAGGTAGTGATAATATCTAACACAGAAAATTGTTCTGCTAGACTTAATGTTACTATCTGTCATAAGAACTGACATACATGGCTTCTAGTGCTTAGCTAGTATCTTTCTGGAATCCAAAATCACCAGAGTAAGCCAGTCCTGCCTTTTCTCTCCCAGTATCCACTTGCCACCTGTTTCTTCAGTTTCAGATTAACTTGGCTGCTCCTGTAAATACCCTTTTGATGGGCTTGCAGTTCAGGATATATAGGAGTCATTTGGAAAACAGATGACCTGGTGGTGTCAGACTAGTACATAAGAGTGGAATCATTAAAAAAAACAGCACACCAAACCAAAAAAAAAGTATATACTACAACAAATCCCCAGAAATGACAATTTTAACGGCCACCATAAAACTAAGCTTAACAAAACAACAGAACTGTCTTTTTTACACAACTCTTTGACTGACAGAATGTCCATCTACAAGAAAGGCAAAAAGGAGGATCCAGGAAACTATAGACCTGTCAGCCTGACCTCGATACCAGGGAAGGTCATGGAGCCGGTCATCTTGAGTGCCATCACAAGCCATATAATGGGTAACCAGGGGATCAGGCCTAGTCAGTATGGGTTTATGAAAGGCAGGTCCTGCCAGACAAACCTGATCTCCTTCTATGACAAGATGACCCGATTATTGGATGAGGGAAAGGCTGTGGATATTATCTACCTG
>KZ505635.1:253491-334753 GCA_002844005.1 Limosa lapponica baueri
ATGATCCCAAGGGTCTTTTCCATCCTAGATGATTCTATGTTTACTTACAAGGACTTGCAGGTTCTCCAAGTTTTACTTGAACAGTAGAAGCATGACTATAAGAGCCCCTTTAAACTATCAACAATATGTGTAAAACAATAACAACAGTATGTGAAATGTAATATCCATCTCATGTAAGACCTTCCTTTTTCAGTCTACTGAACATTAAGGAAGTAAAATCAGTAAACTCCTTGTTATTCATCACAAACTTTTTCCTCTGAAAAGCAATGAACAAAATATGTTCCCTCAACACCTGCATACTTAACTTTTCATTAAGATTCCTAAATGGTCATCTACCCTTAGCACTCAATCTAGTATTTGGCCAGTCCTCATAGCTGTTGCTTACTCTTTCCTTATGCCTACAATGATGTGTCTTGCTCTGGGCAACCACCCTTCTACACTATCTCTTCCAGAACAATAACAAAGTTGGGTTTTTTTCATCCCTTTGTTTTCCAGTTTCTCTCCACTGATCTTCCCTTGTTTGCATCTTAGTTTTAATTTAAAAACACAAAAGAAACCTGGCAGAATTAATACAGCTTGCAGTCCAACTTTGCAGTCCAACTGTACTGGATCTTATACAACGTCAAAACAAAAAGTACAGATAACACCTTTCATTATTTAACCCCATATTTTCATCCATTTACAGAGTTAATAGTTCTCTAAGGTACAGATTACATCTTTCACTTCTCCTTTTTTAAGTCCTATATACAGTCATAATTGAATAGAAGAATAATTACTATACTGCTATATTTAAAAAATAAAAAAGCTCGAATGCATTTTTTGATTTGGAAATAACATTCTACTGAGATCTTCCCGCTGTCTCTCATCTTCTTAGGCTGCAAAGTCCTCCCTATCAATCATGCTGATCTTCATGCTGATGCTAGAGGTGCACTATGAGGGCAAAGATTACATTTCTTACCAGAGAATACAAGCACACTTAGATTCTCAGAGCACCTCAGTTTCTTGCCCTGGAACAACTGAAACAAGCTTCTATATTTTATTTCCTACTCAACATCAGATGCTGAAATTGCATATTTTTATTTCTTTACAATAGAAATATGGAAGAAATTAATTACACATGCATGCAAACCTCTCCAAACACTGTAATGAAATACCAGCACACATTTGCTATTTAGAAATGCAATTACTTCTTTGACAGTTACCTTTATTGAAGCTTCTGGACACTGGAGTTGGTCTTTTTTCTTTTCTGCAGTTCTCTGAGAGTATTGTTTATATTCTTCCTTCCTATCTGCTTTATCCTGGTGATATTTCAGTTTATATCTGTCTGTTGGTGGGGGGAGATTTTCTGGTATTGTCTTCTGCTCCAAAACAGAAAAGCAAAGAATAATCAATATAAAAGCCTCTGGTTGATCTATTGAATGAGAACAGCATTACTATAATTCCCATCCAGTATAACTACTAAAACTACTTGACGCTATGCTTCATATTCTGCCTTTTTTCAATCTAAAAAGTACACAGCCAAATGGGTTTACATCACTTTTGAAGAGAGAAGCTGGGATTCAGTGGTTCTGTCCTATAAGATAAAGTTACAGATCACTAAAATGGGAATTCTGACCAAAATTTGGTTTTGGATGGCTGAAAATGGGATAGTGGATTTTTTCAATCAGAAGTTCTGATATTCTTGGACAGCTGGTAAGTATTAGTTATGAGGTCTTCCTTCCCTAGAACAGTATCAGCTGAAAAGGCAGTGAATCCAGCTAAGTAACTTCCTAACTTTACACCCATTTCAGTGCTCTACACAACAGAGGCCGGACCAATAGAAACAGCAGAATGACAGAAGGCCAAGACTCTGTTCTTTCTCTCCCTGAATAATCAGCACCTTCAATGTTTAAGTGACATTCCTTCAACACTAATAAAACTAAGACAGCCTTATCTAGCATCTTTACTTGACACATCTCATCATGCAACACCAGTCCTGTTCTAGAAAACTATTTCCCAACACCCCAAAAGATTTGTGTTCTTGAAAGGGCAGCTTTCTCTTTCAAAAGAGGATCCACATACCTTCACTGGTTAATTCCTGAATGATAAGACTATATTTAAAATTTTCTTCCAAAAGTGACCTATTTTGGGAAGATTTACTTACACAATCTGTTATTGAAGAAGCTGGAATATATCTTGCTAAAGGAATGCTCAGTCAGGGCCCCAGAAGCAAACAATGCAGAAATAAAGGCCGCTCAGAGGAATACATTAAAATATTTTAGAACTGCTTGAAAATCCTCTCCACAAAAAAAGGAGAAAAAAAAATCAGGCAAAAAGAGAGAGAGAGTAAGAGCAAAAGAAGGTAAGTGAACAGAAGATACATTCCTGCACATTCAACACTTCAGTATTTAAGACATAATGAAGGCAGAAAGGAAGCAACAAGAGATAAAAAAAGGCAGAAAAGGGAGAAAGACCCTAAGGAACAGACAAAGCCATACCAACCTTCCATTAGCCTTCCTGCAGCTAGACAGAATTATATGTATGAACTTTAAATTAAAAAAAAATAATGGTAAAGCAAGCAGTGAAATTATAGGCATCCAGACCTACAAAGAGTATAGCAACTTAAGTATGTTTGCACTGCACACTTGCAATGCGCTACAGAGGAAAATAATAACCTATCCATAGTTATATGTTTATAGTTACATCTTAACACATGTATAAAAACCTATGTTGGGCAAGTAGATATTCTGAGAAGTAGCATATTCTTAGTCCATTATTTTGAAAAAAAAAAAACATTTAAGTTTTCATTTAAATGCATAATTCTTTCCAAGTTGAGAAACCATTTGGCTATATAGGAAAGCATATAAAATTATGATCTTGGCAGATTCACCTTGAGCTCCAGCCATTTTGGAGTCCTGCCATACAAGTCGCTATATTATTCATTTCAAGAGGCACAGGTCATATACAAATTAATTAATAATTGCTTTTCCTTCCAGCTATACTTCTGTTTGAAACACACTCATTAGAGTATTTCTTAAGTTTATGCAAGTTAAATATTTGTAAAATAATGAATTTTTAAACAATTTATTTTCTGATTCTTCCAAGGAGATAACATTGATAAGTTAGAATATTTCCTGCACCCTAACCAAATAAAAACATACTAATAGTAAGATTTTTACCATGATTATGTATAGTGCACGATTATGACAGAAAATAATCACATAGGTAGCATTCTTGTATTAGTTTAAAGCTCTAGATATGTAATCTCTCAAATATATAGGGACTACAAAGAAAAGACTACTTTTTGCAGTACTTCAGCTTTTTCCCCTTAACACATTTGAAAAACTCAAAAAATATTGGTGGAATGACAGATTAAAAATAGGGTCTTCAATAAGCCAGTTCCTATCACACAAAAGTTAAAACATACTATATTTTCAGATCATATACTATAGTACTATTACTGAGTTGCTAATGTTATTTTGTCAGTGTATATTTTTTCAGCTACTTTTCCTTTAGTTTAAACAGGTGCCTAAAAATGTTGTCAGAAGAAAATAGAGGTAATGAGAAATTAAATATGTACCAATGATCAAATAAAAAATTGTCACATTCATTTCTTCAAATTTAATTCAGATATAAGAGTTCAAAGGAAAATTTTCCTGCATTCAGCAAACTGTAATAACTGAGTAATTAAATTAATTCTTAAGCTTGTTATAGTGGATATTGATCCTGAACAGTGCTGTAAAAAACTACAAACCAGAACATTAGCATTTAGACTACTGATTTTCCATATAAAGCACCTAAGATTAGTGGTGATTAAGTTTCTTAGTCATCCAGGGGAAAAAAATGCTGATATGTGATCAGGAAATTTTACAATAGAAGTGCTCTGACCAATTGAACATAATTCCGAAGTTAACATCACAGTTTTGTTTTAAAGACAAGAGACTTAAGAAAAACCCTATGAAATGGCTGCACGTAGCTCCCAAAATCTCCTTTTCACCAAGAGCAACTACTCTTCCATACATATAATACATACTGTTTGTACACTTGGGTCTTTTCTTCAATCACTCACTGACTACTATTGATCTTATCTTTACTATTAAGTTCCACTTTCTTTAGAAAGACAAACCAAAATTACATGCTACCTCAAAAGTATTACATTTTTCAGTTGCTTTGACAAATTGTTAATAAAGCCAGCTATGAACGTATCTCTTCAATAACAAGTACAAGGAAACGGATGAGTGTATCAACCAACAAAGAACAGGTAAGGTATTTAAGAAAATACTTTTAAATATTCTAGAGGTTTCTCAGTAAAAAGTACTTTGCCAAAAGTATTTTGGACCAATAGCACTTTCAGATACAAGCTTAACCAAAAGAGATAAAAAGAACTTGTATAATAAAGGTAATTATGCTTTTCTAAATTACTGCTAAAGGGGCATATTTTAAAGATACTTGTAGCAGCAGGCTGACCTGTTGAGCCTGATGATGCTGTGCATATGGTGTTTGTAATGATGTTCTCCAATCTGAAGATGAATCTAGTCGGCATGTCCGAGGATAACTTCCACTGTATGGCATGTAAGAGTCCCCATCCTAAAATTAAAGGGGGAAAAAAAAAAAAAAAAAAGGACAAGCAATCATAACTGTTTTATATTCAGAGTGATATTTTTATAAACTCCTGCAACACATGAAATCTAAAAACTATTCAGGACAGAATTAATTTATAATTACCTCTTCATCAGAATCTCCCAGCCTCCCTAGATCTAGGCATGGCACCCTGCAGGAAGTTAAAATGATTTTAATAGCAGTAAGTTCTCTTATTTTTCAATTACAGTAGCAGCAAACTGCCTATTAGTTATTTTTATCAACTCCCTCACAAAAATTTCCCTGCTATGAACAGTTTCACTATGACTGGAGATGGCCTACTTGGCAAATCCCTATTAGCTTCTCCCGCTTCAGTTCTGGCCAGTGAGCTTTTCCTCCCCAGTTGCAGAGTACCCTAACAGCAGAAAAGAGCCCCTGCAAGGCCCTTCTTCATTCCCAGCACGGCCATCCTGGATTCTCTTCGCTCCCCAATAGGAGCTGCAGCAACAAGATCGTAAATCAAGGATTCCTTACTCCTGTCTTCCATAGCAGGTCTGTGGCAATATTCCTCTACAATCAGTCTCCAGAGAGGCAACAGGGAAGCAACAGCTCCTTGGGATGCAAACCTTCCAAACTTTTTGGAAGAGATTAAGCAGAATGAAATACTTAAGTACAGTTGGCTTTCATTGTGCTAAAGAAATGAAAACATCTCCCAATTCATCAAAGCATCTCTGTGTCTGTTGCCTTTATTCCAGATATACTCTGGAATTGTAACAAGATTACTGCTTGGAATAACAGAGCTCCTTAATTTCCAGTCTTTTTTTATTAGAGGATGACTGACGGTACGCAGAAATTGAAGTTTTTTGACTTCAATATGAACAAACCAAGGACATGGTCATATATACATGCAAAATAATGTAGATACATAAATTGGCTGTGAGGCATTTCAGTAAACAAAACCCCATAAACTATCAAACATGATCCTTGGAAAAGCAGATGTTGCTTATCTGCCAAAGTCAGTATAAGGTTTTAAATTTTATAGGCACGATATGAAATTTCCCTTTGCTTGTAAAAACCCTTCTCAACAGGTTCTTTGTAATTGTTACTGTAATACCTGCATAGAAGGCTAATAGTTAAAACAAAAAGAAGTTTTTCTGTCTTTGCAGACTATTAAAAATATTCGAGAAATTTCATAAATATGAAAGCTCTGAGTACAACTCTACCATTAAGCTCAACCAAATGTAAATCAACTTAATGCCAATGTAAATAATGCATCACAAATTCTAATCTAAATAGAAATAATATAGAAAACAAACCTATGATGATAAATTTCATGGAACACTGATTTGCATACCAATACAAATGCAAATACATTGTGTTAATAATGCACAATTACACAAACTGATCAGAAATAGAAACAGACTTACTCTGGAGGGCGAGGACCGTGACTAGCTCGTGTATCTGGTCTCCAGCCCTAAAAGAACAGCACATTATTACATATCTACAGGGATCAGGATTAAAATACTCAGTTCTGTCTTTCAAGTTCCCCTGGAATATTTAAAATCAATGCCTCAAATTATCTGTCTGACATATTTAAGTGAGATGCTACTAACAAAAGGACAAAACAAAAACTTTTCATTCAAAGTTGATTCTTACAGATCATGAGCCTGAAAGACTGGATATTCATCATGACAGAAAGATTTTCAACCATTAAGAATCCAGACAATATCCATGTCAGCTATTAATAACGCATTATAAATAATCCGCGTTCCTGAGACTTTGTACAATCACTGCTCACAAGGGTTTAGGTCGCATAGTCCTTGTTTGTTGGGAACCAACCCCGCAGTCATCCCTTAAACCAAAACCACAATACCAACAGCCAGCTGGCTCACATGCAGCTAGCTCAGACCCCAGGGAAGCCCTGACACTCGATGTAACCACATCATCTCAGCTTTGGCATAGCAGCACGATTAGGCAGCTTGTGTACTCACACTGTTCATTTTGCATGGCCTGTGTACCACACAGATCTCCAAACTCAAATGAGTGAAAATATAGCAAGAAGAAAAGACTCAAGTCACAGCTCCGTCTACCCGGCTATGGCTTTCTGAAAACCGCTAACAGCAAATCTCTCAGGAAGACGGTTTGACTGGGGCAAGCAGGTAGTAACAATTTTCCCCAACTGGCCTCCCAGTCTGGCAAAAAACGTGGTTCAGGGATGTTCTGAACCAGGGCCAGCATCTTTGTTTTCACACTCTTCAGCTCAGAGATCTCAGCATCACAGTCTGAACTGAGCAGACAACCTATTTCAGCACTGCCCTAACACCTTTCATGATCTGAGAGCAGTCACAAAACTGTAACTCCCTTCCTGCCATGCACCCTTGTAGCCTGCTCCTGAAAAAGAAGTTTACAGTTCAGCAACACTACCCTCTAGTGCCTTCAAAAAATGGTATTCGGGTTTAGAAAAAGAAAAGTTTCTCTCCAGGAAGGTTGCACATAATAACCACCACCACCTTGTGGTCAAATACGTAAAAAAAAAACTTAAGAGATCTAACACAATTTAGTCTTTTCTTAAGACTAAATGTAATGCATTAAATCAGAAGTATCTAATTTTTCTGTACCACGTCAACTGTGGTAAGATAAAGAACAAACCACATTCTACATGTTGAAGTCTTAATGCAATTCCTTTTCCAGAAGTCATCAAATCAGGAAGAAAGCAAACAAAAATCATCCTGAAGACTGTCCACATTTACAAGGTGAGGCACGTAGTTTCAACCTAATTTTAATCTATGTTTTATTTCTGCAAGCCACCAAGAATCAGATGGCCTAGAGAGTCTAAATTTAGACACTGAGGGGCTTGAGAAAGAGAAGAAAAAAGGAGTGAAAGATTAGAGAAAAATGGACATTTCATTTCTTTTACAACCTACACTACATGCTCCAAATGCTCTTGTGTAAACAGGTATTTAATTCTCAAAAGACTGGCTAAAAGGTAACATAAAATTGATGTGGTATCGTTTACAAAAGGTCATTTTTCACTCCAAATCAAACAAAAAAGGAAAACAGCAACTCAGCAGTCAAACTCCAAGAATTCCTCATGCAGTCATCCCACAAATAAGGAAGTTAAATGGGTGCTTGGGGGCTGAGGGAAGATTACGAGTTAACTGTACTTCATGGGCATAAATTACACAACACCTGTGAGAAAAATCAACTGTTATTAAGAAAACCTAATATTTACCTTAGCTACAATAAAAACAATGGCCCTCAGAATCCAAGATCTTATTTTTACTAATCAGGCTTTCAAAAGTTAGCCTTAAAGTTTCTGCTACAGTGAGGGTTGCACACCAAACTCATCTCAAAACAGACTGGAAAACAAAATTCCCCTTCATAATGAATGCCGAACACCGAGATTCATTTTACACATCAATCTGAAATCAAGCCTTTTGAAATTATGTTTTGGGAGTTGCTTTACTTTCTTGCTGTCTTGCAAAACAAAACCACAGACAAACCTGTTACCAGTTTCACCAAGAACCTGAGACAGCAAACAGACCTGAGAGAGGTTCAAGCCTCTGTTGCGCTTAATTGCAAGCACTAGTTTGTCCCCTGAGTTCTGCACATCCTAGCATCCCAGAACATCAGCTATTTTAGGTCAGCTGTTTTTATTGGAAATTCTCTCCTTGATTTGAGAAGCTGTCGTACTAAACTATCACTTTCTGACAAAAATAATTTCAAGTTTCCTTCTCTACAGAATGTATTATAACCTCAAACTAAAAGCCTTCTGAAGTATGATTAAAATATTTGTAAAAACATCAAAATAAGGAAGGAAAACAACCACAACCCGTCTCCATTAACATACCTGACGTTTCTTCCCCATCGATGACAGCTGAGTCTGCCTTCGAGGAGACACAGCAACTCCTTTAACTTCCAAATCCATGCAAATTCAGTGACAGACTTCAGAATAAACTGAAAAACAGAAAAAGCCATTAAGAAAATGGGGTCTTTTATATATAAGTACTTCTGTAAATAAACATTGCATTAGAAAGAACGTGTCTATCACCAATTATCTGGGTCTAGTGCCAATTACTTCAGCAATCTGTGAAATGTTGCTGGGTTCTCTTTTTAACTGCCTCTTAATCTTCCCTTACTAATGCTTAACCAGGTTCCTCTTCACATTTACCTCAAGTTTAACTCCCTCTTTCCCTCATGCTTCTCTTGATACTTTCTCATACCAGGATTACTGATTTGCTACCCCTTGATAACAACATCCAGGCTTTTTTACTCTTTGCTTAAGCTGCCACCTGGCTCTCCAATGCACGATGCCCTGGGACAAAATATTTTCAGGAAGACGTAAGGGCCCTCCTGGCGCACAGCCGGCCTCCAAGAGCTCCAGAGCGACGTTTTACCAGTATGCTACCCACTGCACTGCTGATTCCTCCTTCCACCCAGCCAGTTTTGAACTAAAAGCCTGTCGTTTAGTTCCCAGAAATCAGACGCTCCTTTCTCAAATCACCATCCACAAAAGCCGATTTCTAAAAAACCCCATTTCTACCTACTGAGCAGGTTTTAACTCCCAAATACCCTTTCCTTTACCGAGCAGAAGTACCGCCACAGGGTCTCCTTGGAGATGGCCACAGGGCTGCTGGCCAAGGGAGCAGCCTTCCAGCCATACCCCCTTTCCCACAGCGCTGAGAACATGGAGCCACCGCCTTCAGAGGACCTCAAGGCTTTCACTGAAACGCTGCATCCCCCCAGCTGAAGGCCCGGGGGGGGGGGGGCGTTGTTGCACTGAACGGTTAACGCGCTGAAATAACTTTATCACAAAGAACAACACTGTAAGAGGTAAAATAAACATCGTGGGCTCGGACAGTTGCACGGAAACGCTCGGTTTTCCCGGGAGCGGCCGGCCCTCAGGAGAGGCCCGGAGCCCTGGCAAGGCAGGGCCGAGGCCCGGAGGGGTCTCACTGGAGGGGTCTCACCGGAGGGGGGCCACGGGCCGCGCAGGGCTGGCGGAACGGGCCCGCTCCCCAGCATCTCCATGGTAACCGCGCCCTGCCGCGGTCCCCGTTCCCGCCCGCCGCCTGAGGGGTGGAACCCGCTCCCGACCGCGCCGTACCCGCCTGCCCGCCGCCTGAGAGGCGGAACCCGCTCCCGCCGGCACCGTACCTGCCCGCCGCCGGCCGGCCGCGCCCCGCGGCGCCGCCGCCGCCTCCCCCCGCCTCAGGGCCGCGCCGGGTACAGCAGCGCGGAGGGGACAATCCGAGCCAGACTTCGCAGGGAAAGTTTCGCAAGATTCCGCCGCGGCTGAGCGGGGAAGGCGAATTCCATGTTGCTCCCGAGGTGATTCCCCGCTCGGGGTATGGCTGCGTGCTCGAACGCCCCTCCCTACGCTCACTCGCCAGCCGGGCCCCGCAGCCACCGGCTTGGTAGGACACTGATTCGTGTCCTCAAAAAACCCCAACAGATGGAATCAGAGACTTCAAACAGGCACAAAAGGGCTCAGGGCGCCTGTTTGTAGCCCCGGCTCGGAAATTCAGCAATTAGCCAAAAGTTGCTCAAAGCCTGATGGACAAAGGCTTTGATTAGCAGCAGCATCCAAAGACTAGTGACCGGGAAAGCCACGGCACTGATGATTCAAAGGAAGGCCACCAGCAGTAACGACGGCACTTGGAAGGCAGGAGGACTGGCCTCCATCCACACCGGCTCTGGCAGCCGAGCGAGCCATGGAGCCACGAACGGCCAAAGCCATGGTAGGGCAGCACACTCTGTTCCCACTCCTTCATTCTCTCTGATTGAAGGCTTTTGAATTGGAATCATAGAGTCATAGAATTGACTAGGTCAGAAGGGACCTTTGAGATCATTGAGTCAAACTCTCAACCTAACACTGCCAAAACCACCACTAAACCATGTCCCTCAGCAACACATCTACTTGTCTTTTAAATACCTCCAGGGATGGCAACTCAACCACTTCCCTCGGCAGCCTGTTCCAATGCTTGATAACCTTTTCAGAGTAGAAATTCTTCCTAATATCCAACCTAAACCTGCCCTGGCACAACGTGAGGCCATTTCTTCTTGTCCTATTGCTTGTTACTTGGGAGAAGGGACTGATCCCCAAGCCTCGTTTTCTCCAGGCTAAACAACCCCAGTGCCCTCAGCTGCTCCTCATAAGACTTATGTTCTAGACTCAGTTCACTTTAATTAGCCTTATTAGTCATATCAGAGGATAGCCTCTATGCAATTACGATTTTTTTAAACAGTTCCAAATTGTCCTGAATGACCAGACCTACATCTCTTATGCTTAAAAATCAAATTGTGTCCAAATACCATGTCCGATTCATCTATTCTGTCTTCGGGAAAAAGTCTGTCACCTTTCCAAAGTCAGGCAAAATCTCACTTACTGCCAAACTACTAACACACCGACACTAAGGATGTATTTCTGGATGCTGCTACTTCCAAGCCTGTGTGATCCACTTTTAGAACCAAAACCATACCATGTTTCTACACAAGAATGAACAATTTATTCCCTTTCAGTGGGTGACACAGTAATAGTTTTGGTCCCTTTAACTACAGTACATTTCCTCCATAAAAACAAATCCCCGTGTTATTTTCCATTTTCCTGCAAGAATAAAGATGACAAAACAGTTCAAGCGTTATAACTGGCCTACTTAATTCTTCTGTTTTGTAACTGCGTAGCTTTTAACAGCATTGTACTGTCAGACCTACCTCAAATGTAGTATCTGTCATTAAAGGGTGGCAGTTCCATAGGCATATACATCAAGTAAACAGAAAATTAGTAGAAAATAAAGGTATGGACAAAAATTATTCTGGCAAAGGAAAAAAAAAAAAGGTTTTATTAACACTGACCTAAAAAAGCCACTACAGAGTTGGCAAAATGTATTGAAAAACAAAACCCCCAGACCCCACACTATGTATCGTTCTTGAATGATACACAGTGATACATGTGTTAACACTGATCTAAGAAAACGTGCATTACAATTAATCAAAAGGCCAGATTCTATTGTGTTAAAATAAATATTAAACAGGGATATAGTACTAATGGGTATCAATCAATTATTAGGCAGCTGCTAAGTTTAATCAGTGGCAGGTATGGAAGAAATTAAGTAATCTAGTGTAATGTATTAAGGTTTAAATTGACATACAAAACTATACATGATTCCTGAAGAGACAGCAAATTCAGACATAATTACTTTAAAATAGTGTCCGTGCTACATTTCTCTCTCTAAATAATGAAACTTGACTATGAATACATCTCTAAGACTTAACCCATACTGCTTTTCATTCCCCCCTACAGAAAAGTTTTCCACAAAGAGCTAAATTCATCAGTGCATGCTCTTTAATGAAATCAAGAAAGTCACAATTCAAGTGGCACCATGCTTACTAGTTACAAAACATTTTTGAAACATCTATTCTTAATTTTTTTTAATTAATTACAAGAAATTCTAATATTTTAGTGACGCATCAGATATAATTACAGTGCATTATATACAGAGTACAGAAATATTTTTAGAGGACAAAAATAAATAGAAAAAAATATGTAAACATCCTGAGTGAAATTCTGCTGCCACTGAAGTCAGTTACAGAACCATCAGAAAGAGAAGCACAGGCAGTATTTCACTCCTCTTTTTAAAGCATATAGCAGTGCACGTAACTTCATTCAAAACAGTTTAAAGTGCATACAACATTATAAAAAAATAATTCATAAGCTTTTGAAAGTTTGACATATGCAGATTTTATTCATATCTATTACGTCTCCTCAGTCCTATCTCTTCTGCTTCAACGGCATCTTTGTTTATCATTTCTTGGCCGCCTACCAGATCTGGCTCAAACTGATGTACTTCAGATTCATGATATAACTCGTGCTCGTCTATTTTGTAACCATTATCAACATCGTCATGCAAATCTTCATTACTGTCATCTTCTCTGTCATCCATTTCTTCCTCTTGAGAATGTTCAGCAAATGACTGAATGAGATCTTCAAGTTTCTCATTACAAATGTGGCTGACACCTTATAATTCACCACAAAAAAAAAAAAATAGTAAGTTTAAATTACTAGAAAGGCTCCAAATTTCAGGGTCAGTTCAGAAACAGAATATTTACTTTTTGTTTTCTCTTCTTTATTAAGACTCAATTAATGCAAAAATTCCCCAAATTTCTAGTGAACCATTCTCAACATTTAAGATTTCTCTTGGACTACTACGCACCTCTTGGAAGTCCCCAGCTGAAACTAAAATACGACGTGCTGTTTAGTGGATTATGCAGGCACAATCCACAGCCTCAGAGGTGCCCATCTGGGAACCCTCAGACTATTGACCAATACTAACAGACTGCTCAGGAACTCATATTCAAGAAGCCCGTTTCAACAGAGCAGAACGTGACTGTGTGGTGTACCCCAGTTCAATGTCTTTTAGCACCCACTCTTAAAAAAAAAAACATGACGTATCAAGAGTTTGAAATTAGATACACCTCAAAGAGGAAGAATGGTACTCCTTCAGAATAAAATTAATCCCACACACGTTACCTACGATGCGGGAGCTGAACATTATTATAGTACGATCTGTTTATTCTTTTAAAATACAAACTACTTAGTTATCCATCCTGCTGGAAATCAAAGTACCTTTCATCTTGTTTTCTGATTTATCCAATCCGCTTTCTTTCATCAGTCGTCTAATTGACTGAAGCTGTGTCATTATTTCATCCTTCTGCTCACAAGCTAAAGCATTAACGCTAGAAAAAAAGACAGATGTCAACAGATGAAAGATTACCTTGGAAGTGAGTGCTTGATAATAATGCACAAGATCAGTATTTATCCACAGAAGGAAATACTGCATAGTTAAGTTAGCAACACATTTAAGTCAAGCTTTTCTTTGAGAAATGTCTCTTGATAAGTGGGGAGCCCACCACATAAAACTACTGAATAATCTAGTCACTGAATGCTAACATCGGAGCCTCCATGGCCAAGGTTGAGTAATGACTACCGAAAGAAACAGTTATCCAAAGTAGTTTTATTTTTAGTACAACAATGCCTAATACAGAACTTTACAGTTTAGAGGCTTTTCTCATTTATTTCAGATTTTGTTTTACTCTCTCTCCTCCCCAGCACTACTAGAAATGTTAGCCAAATTGTTCAGTGAATTTGTGGCTTAGAAGTTTCAGCACCGATTAAGTTCAGAAGTACGCAAAAGAAATAATCATGAAATTCTGCATCTTGGCTTCATGAAGGATGTCAGTCCACACAAAATGGACCGAAAGGATATTTTTATTTCCAGCAGATGGGCGAGGGCCTAGTGTCTTAAGAACAGAACATCTCTAAAACGACAGGGAGATTATATTACTTATTCCCTTATTACACTATAATAGAGAAGTTACATTTCCCCAAAACACACGCAATCACTTCACAGGTTTGCTTCAAAACACAAAAATAAGCAGCTATGCCTTGATAACTAGTTTTGTCTTCTAATTATATCAAAAGGAAGAAACTCTTTCTCCTACCAAAAACATAATTCTCACAAGGGCAAATGCTACTGAGCTTAAGTATTTTTTCAGTTTTAGTCTCCTCAGTCAATATTAAACTTCAACTTAAGCCACAGTAACATGATTGTAAGTCTGAGCTTTTACATTTATGTTTGGTGAACAAGAGACAGGAGGTGCCTGTAGAAACGATCACAAATTGCAGAAGAGGTATTACATGCAAAAGGCTACAGAAACAGTAACGTTCCCTACCTATCTATAAAGAACATTTTTAGAACTCCTTGTTAACATCTCAGAGAACTTCAGTTTATAGAAAACAATTCTGAGATGTTTTAGAAACACTCACCAGTTTGACAGTGGATCCAACTGAGTCAATAAAGAATTTAACATTTTCTCTGTCTGTGCTAGATGCTGCTCCAGTTCTAAAAGCTGATGCTCTAACAAAAAACAAAAGCAAAAAAAAAATATCAAAAAAAGAGGGAGGCAGAGGGAGGAGGAGAAAAGGCAGGGGGTTGGCACAGGAGAGAGAGAACATTGTAAGAAATATATTACAATACCAAAAGGATATTAATCTGTATTTTTCATTGGGCAGATTCAAAACCCATTTTTTTCTCTTTAAATTCTAGAATAAGGAAAGTGAGTGGTGGGAGTAAGAACAGAAGCCTTACTATGTATGACCAGAAGTCCTTCTCACCCAATAACCTGTCTCAAATAGTGCTCAAACAGAGGACACCTTGGTAGAAACTGAGCAAGAATGTGGCTCTCACCTTCCCAGCCTCAAAAACTACGCAGTTCCAAGACTTCCTGAGGTATAAGTAATGTATTTATACTTAATATACGGTCATGAATTTTCCCACTCACAAATATATTCAACACTTAATGCACCAGAGTTAAGAGGAGTAGCTCCTCCTAAAATACTATTAGACTTTGAAGAAGAATGCACACTCAAGTATGGTGATTAGGCAGTGTAGCTAATCATTGCTGAACCTTATTACAGATCTGGTGTACACAGACCCCAAAAGAGGCTGCTAGTTGTTTAATTAACTAAAAATGTGTCTATACGAGGGGGAAAAAAAGCATGAAAATAGCTAAACTTTGCTGTGCCATAACTTTTTCTCCAAAGGAAAGCCTGCTTCTTGGCACGTGCAGCATAGACTGAATCAGACAGTCCAGAGTACTCTGGGTCATGAAGAAAAAGACGGTATCATTTATTCCGTCTCTTCTATAAACAAGTAATGTTTTTGACAGGCCTCTAATGTGGCCGAGAAATTCAACAGTTTCTGTAATTGTGTATCCATACTGTTGCACTATCAATATATTCAATTCTAAAGCAGACCATTATATCCTTTTTTAATACCCTACTAATTCTAAAGAGGGTAAGAATTCTGAAGAGTTCTAATATAGTTCTAATTCTATTAATTCTAAATATCCTATTTAAACATCCTCTTCTTGAAGAGAGAGGTTGGGGAGAGCATCTGTCATTCGTCTCAGTGGCCAGTCCAGCCAAAATCACAACACATCCTATTGTACTGAAGAAAACTGAACAGTTCTCAAGTGAGAAAAACATCAGACATTAAAAGGCAGAGAATCATAGTATATTACCATAGCTGTTTTAAAGAATATTACCATCTGGAGTTTTTGAACAAACCTTTAATAAGTGTTTCCAATATATATAATAACAAAGTGGTTTTCTGTAGGTTCCTAAATGCACCTAAGTAACTTAAAAGATTGCTCTTGTTTAGCTAGACTTCATCAACGAAAATACGTAGCTTGTACCAGGAGGAAATATGCATTTTTTGTGAACATATGCATTCTGAATTGGTTTCTTACCCGTTTCCTTTGCCTTCTCTTCTGTATCTTTTTCCTGTTTGGAGAGACTTTCTTCATGTGACTTCATCTTCAATAAATACAATCGTGTTAAAAGACTTCATCAGTATTTGTATATTAAAAATAAAAATTCATTTAGAAATTTACTGAAATTAAATAGAAACCACAAAAATGTGCTCCATTAATGAAACTTTTTTTTTCTGCCATGCCTTCTTCCTATCTTAAACTAACACTTCTGATTTTAAGCAATGACAACATGACTGACAAAAGTTGTCAAAGAAAGCAGTTGCTATTTCAACTCTGTTTTTCAAAAATGAACAGCAGGAACCTTCTAGGTTACTGGATCCAGTCTCCTATCATCAACTAGGAGGTAAAACTTCTTTTTTAAAGTAATAAAGATGCTATTATAAAAATATTTACATTTTTAATTCCACAAGTGCAAGTGTAAAGAATTGTAATACCCAAAATATTGCATTTATGATGTTTAAATCTTATTTACAACCTAATTAAATTTATTTTTAAAGCCTAACTGGTCAGCCTCTATGTTCATCTTGCTAAGCTGTTCTATTTTTCTCGCATACGAGATGATATGAAACTGACTATTGAAATGAAGATGCTGTCTCTGGCCCTGTTCAGGTTTAAGGGTTTTTTTTTCCCTGAAGACAAGCAACAATGTTCCAGGTCCACTCTCAGCACTGCAAGTCCTGTAATATCTCTTACTATAAATAATACATATCAAGACTGATATTTAACAAAAATCCAAACAGCTGATCATGTGTTCTCCTTTCTTAATTTACTAATGGTAAAAAAAATGTATCACATTTCATGGATAAAAATCTATGTTGCAGCTGCATGACCAAATGAGAAGTCCAAATAAAAGGTCTACACTACTTGCTACTCTATCTAATTGCTAATCTAAAACTCTTGCTCTGCAGGAGTCATCCATCTCCTTCCCATACCCAATCTCATTCTGAAGAATGAAAAGAAAGTGAAATACTGAGGAGGCTTAAGTTACAGCTTCAGGTAACAGCACTGTTTAGGTTCTCAGATTCTTATCTGAGGTTGGGGTGGGGAGGGTGGTGGGGGTGGGGGCAGTGTGTTTGGGTAAGATTCTCACTTCTTTAAGTGTCTAAACAAAGATCAGTCAGAAGCTTTCATAAGGAAGAATCACATGTGCTATAATTTTACCTTTGGAGCTCACATTCAAAGTCAAACAGAGCAAGAAATGGCTTCCGGACAACAATATACATAGGCTCAGAAATGGGGAAAAAAATACCCAAAACAGTTACATCTCCTTCTGATTTCAATAATTTAATGCTTTTCTTATGGCTTACCTTAAGAAATTTGTATGCTGCAAACACTCCCACTCCAAGAGCATACAACGGCATGAGGGTGAATGCTAACTCTCTGCCGTTTCCTCTTGTTCTCTCACTCTTTATCTCTTTTTCCATTGCATTTCTCATCTGCTGAAAACTCTTATAAGTATTACTGTCAGAATTTCCTGGATTCAGGTGAACTTGATGAACTGTCTGAGGACTACCTTAAAAAATAAATTGAGAGAAAGAAGACAAAGTTAGAAAGGAAATTAAGAGTCCAATTAGTTTCACAAATGGAATTAAATTGCTTTCTTCTTGTGTGATCATCTTTGTTCATTTCTCTTCCAAGGTGGTGTGGTCAGCTCTGCATCCAAATAAAGTTACCAAAAAAAGAATTAAAAATCACTCTTTCATTAATAGAATTGCAAAGATAATCTAGGTTGCAAAGACTCTCAAACTAAGTTTCTGTGTTTCTTTAAGATACAAGTTTTAGTTTCTTCACAGCAACATTGGCAAACCCGCAGTGAACCACAGAAAAGTAGATGTAACAAGAAACAGCTTAAAACTTGAAATTAAAGCATACCCAGAGAAACTACTGGTAATGCTGAGAACAGTTACAAATTAATATTTTTCCTCTGTTACAAAGGAGTTAAGTAGAAACTAAACTGTCTAGTCCCAGAAAAAAGA
Organism: Limosa lapponica baueri; assembly: GCA_002844005.1. Lineage (NCBI taxonomy): Eukaryota > Metazoa > Chordata > Aves > Charadriiformes > Scolopacidae > Limosa > Limosa lapponica. Next base: position 271,359 of record KZ505635.1, read on the forward strand.
AAACTTTTGTTGAAATATACATGCTGTGTCACTGCTTTTGTTATTTTGACAGTAAATTTAGTGTTATGTGGATATCCCCAAAGGCTTAGAAGTGCTGTACCTCTGCAAATCAAGTATTTAGCATGAGAAGATTACACAATAGTAAAGAGATGCAACCTTGGAAGTCTGAAGTATTTTTCCATGTAATTTCTGTCAGAACAGGAAGCAGTAGTGCCATTGCTCGACTTAGAGATTAGGCTATTTGGTAGTTAAATCTGGGGTTCATGGGGCATCCACATGAGAAACAGTGCTATCAGCTAAGGAATGCAGATGCTTGCAAAGACAGCAGGTGATAGGGGAGTGTGAGGTTTTACACTGATGTCTCAACTGACTGCCTAGACTTACTCTTTGAACATTTAGTTCATCATCATTTAATATATGAGAACTGAGTACGGTTTAAAAACAAGATTCACATTCTGTAAAAATTCCCAAACAAAAGACCATTATGCAAATCACTCCTTGTCAATTAACACAAACCAGTGGCATTTCAAGAATTTACAGTAACATAACTCGAGTGTGCAAGAAACAGCCACAATCAGGTAGAGAAAACAACTAAGTTAAGTTAAAACTCTCAGTGAAACAACTGTTCGGCTACAGCTTCTTCCAAATACAAGAGAAAACGGAATCTAATTTTGCTAACCTAAGCCGGTACTTTGTGATAAGAGATCTCAAACGGTGTTTTAGAATTGGCTAAAGTGAGTTAGCCAGAAAAGTTTTTCAGACTTTCAGGGCTGACTTTGACTGTAGCGACCGTTACTATGCGCTCTGCAGTCCTAGTTGTGCCAGGTGAGTTCCTCCACATGTCATTGATCGGTTTGCAACATGCGCATTTGGAGAAGACCCTTTATCTGTATGTTTGCTCACTGGATCTTGAACCAGAACTGGAGACTTACAGAAAAAAAATAAACACCCTAGCTGACACAAGCAGAACTCAAGCTACCTTAATCACTTAATGCAAATTCAAACAGACATTCTACTTTCAACACAATCAAGTTCAGAATTACTAAAACAGCACTAAATAATCTGGAAATTGCATTTTATCTCACATATAGTTTTCCCTCCTTTCAGAATGTTTCCCATTGATTACTCATTTAAAGTTTGCACTCACTCTTCTTTCCTTCCTTTCAGTTATCTTTGTTTTTAATGAAATAAGGATATTTACTAAAATATCTAATAGCACAGATGAAAAAATTTCCACAGGTCATACAAATAAGAATGCGGTCAAGGGAAACAACACCTTCCTGGCATGGAGGAACCCTAACAGCATCCAGTATCCTGCACCAAGTTTATCCACAGAAGAAACAGCAGAGCAAGTTACTGGCCAAACAGGAGAAGAACTCAGACAGCAGATCTACCTGAAATTTATTTTACACAGTGCTGGGCCAATACATCAGTAGAATCAAAGGTATGTGAAGTGGTTTTTTTAAGGTTTGGTCTTTAAAGAATTTGGTCAATAGGAAATGACAGCTACCATAAAAATTAAAAGTAATCAAGTAAAACCTCTAGACAGGCTAGAGCGTATGAAGCACAGTCAGTTAAACATCAGCTGTGAAGAACATGGTAGCAGCGCAAGCCTCACTTCCTCTGCCTTTGAAAGGTACTCCCGGGGAAAAGCACAGACACATAATTTGGAGGATTACAGCAACCATCCATCCCTCGGGTTACAATGCCTTGGAAGACACTATCAATGAATCACAGAGCTAACTCAATAAAGCAGGCTTTTTGTTATTTACCAAATTGAAAGTGGACTTTTGGACCTTGAGCTAAATCCTCTGCTGATGTACACTGACATAGCTTAATGCATATTTACACCACCCAAGCGTTAACAAGCAGTAAGATCTCTAGCCCATTCAGTGACATATTTTCTAAATAAGCGTTGTGGACTTTCTCCAATGCATTATCTGACAAACTTCATACGATTCTCTGCTAATGTTTACTAACACTAATACTTGGCTTCTTTATTGCAATTCATGTTAGAAGTGAATCCTGTCCTCTGGCACCCCTTAGCTACTCATCAGTTAGAGAAACTAACTGTGTCCCTACAAGCATTATTCATTAAACTGCCCCGATAAGATACGCTTCCAGTAACAGGGTGTCACCTGCATTCAAAAGCAATTTTATCAAGACAACACTGTCAAAAATCAAAACACTAATGAACTAAGAAAGCAGAACTCAAAGGAGGTGTGTGTGGAAGGTTAAGGCGAGGAGCCTGGAACGGAGAGGCCAGCTCGGAGCTGTGTGACAAGGCCTCCCCCTCCTCAGCCCCTGCCAAACACCCAGCGCCTCCCGCCAGACCAAACGCAGCCTTCTCCCTCCCTGGGGGCTCCCTTCGGGCCTCCCCCCAAAGACGGGGGCTGGCTCCGGCCTCGGGCACCGCCGCGGCTCCTACCTCTGCCGTGCTGACGGGGATCGTAACGGCCAGGGACGGCCCTGCCGCCCCGCAGAGACCGGCCGGTCCTCCCGCCTGCTCCTGCTCCTCCTCCTCCCCCGAACATCCTGGGCATGACGAGGAAGACGCAGAACACCAACACCACTGAGACCACCGCCTGCTGCACCACCGACAGCACCATGGCGGCTGCCGCCGCCCCGCCGCCCTCCTGCCAACGAGCCGCCCGCCCAGCGCGAAAGAGAGGCGCCCGCGCGGCTGCCGCTCCCCGCCGCACAGCGCCCCCTCGTGCGGGGGCGGGCTCCCCGAGCGGTTCCCTGAGGGAGAACGTTCTGGAAGGGGCGGGTGTCGCTCAGGCGAGGCCCTGGCGGTCGGGGACATGAGGCCGTGGGTGGCGGTGCTGGCTCTGTGGCCCGTGCTGAGGGGCGCAGCTCGGCAGTCGCCCACCTTTCCGAGCATCACAGACGAGGCGTTCATCGAGGAATGTGTGCGCGTCCACAACGACCTGCGCAGGGAGGTCCAGCCGCCCGCCAGCAACATGCGCTACATGGTAGGGACAGGCGTGGGGGTGGCTCCAGAGCCCCGCCGGGGAGGATGGGACAGAGGGACAAGGGGTTTTTAGTGGACCCTGGGTGAGGTGACCAAGATGGCATCACTGGTTTGTGTTCAAGTATCATCACGTTTATTTGACTGGAAATATTGTAGTGACTTGAGCTGGTGTGTAGACAGGTTTCAGTCTAGAAGCAACAGGTTGCAGTGCCACAGGCCAGCTGAAGATGTTCATATTTCACCCAAAGAAACTTCTCCTTCAGAAGAAACAATGGTCCAGCAGCAGGACTGACCCAGAAGAGTCAGGCTCTCCATCAAAAGCAAGGGTATGAGCTGCAGCGCTGGGGCTGAAGAGGATTTCTGATGGCAAGGAAGAATTTTTGCTTGCCATAACCGAAACAAATTGCACTCAAAAATTTTGGCTGGAAAGGGTTAAACAAAACTGAAGAATATGCAGAAGAAGTGGATGTTTGATGTCTGTTCTGCTTCAAACCACAAGAGGAAAATAATGTGAACAGTGAGCAGCTAAAGGATGAGTACCCTGAGGAAGGCTTGGGAGCACACACACGCTGGGATACTGATGGCAAAGAATGTTGTTTGCTTTGGTGGGTTTGAAGCCAGAATGGCAGATAAGGCGAGGGGGAGGGAGGTGTAACTTCAGAAGTGAAGAAGCTTGTGAAGGACACCACACTTGGTTTTAGTACTCAAGAATAGGAAAACCAGGAAAAATTACAAGCAAAGCAATGCGTGTAGAAATACTTCTAGAAAAAACTAAAGGCTTTAAGGAGAAAACAGTATCAGCAGCCAGTGGAGTTCTTGTAAGATCCACATAGAAACCAAGTGAACTGAGATGTACAGACACCAGTAAACCTAGGCAATAAAACACAGGATCTTTTATGTAAGACATAAAACCAGGTACGTTAATGGTAGAAGAAACTTGCTGAAAAATAGTTCATGACTGGAAGACAAATACCAAAGTTAGTTCATGTTCAGGAATCAGAAGTTTTGTTAACAGTGGCAGACTGCAAAGAAGTAAGAGGTAGCAGAATGAATTATGGGCCAAACATTGGCATGTTTACTTCATGAAGTTGACTCTTGCAAAATGCTCAAATGTGTATTTAAAGCTTTACCACAGGAGAAGTAAGTATTTTTTTCTGGAGGCTCTCTTAAAAATACTTAAAATATATACCTCAATCTATAGGAGTTGTACATTTCTAATTAAAATCACTTCTATGTACCAGACAGAAATCCTCAATGACCAGTTCAACAAAAAAAACGAAACAAACAAACAAACAAAGTTTCATATTTAATTAATATGACAGTAATTAATTACCGGAAGATAAAAATGCATTTCAAACATCTTTTCAGTTGCTTGCAAGTGCTTTTACAAAGTTAATTTTCAACAGTGAAGGGGGAAAAACGCGTCTGATTAAATTAGTTCATATTTCTGTGCTGCAAGAGGAAAAGCCAATGAAAATAAAACACAAGTACTTGCCTAGACAAGGGAAAGCATTTCTTTGTGTAAGTCCAGCATATGATCTCTATATGTAGTTTATTGCGTGACTGGCTTTATCTGATTATTTAAGATCCGGTTGTAACTTAACATTGCGCAACTATTTCACCTTTCCTGTTTTGCAGACTTGGGATGAAGCTTTGGCAAGGACTGCAAGGGCATGGGCAAATAAATGCATTTTTGAACATAACATATACTTACGTAAGAAACATCAGTGCCATCCTAATTTCACATCTATTGGAGAGAATATTTGGGCTGGAAGTCATCAAATATTCAAAGCTGCTGATGCCATTAAATCATGGTATAGTGAGGTCAAGTTCTATACTTTCGCAGATCAGAAATGTACTAAGACTTGCGGGCATTACACTCAGGTGAGAGTTATCTTTGGTAAAATGTCCGTGTAGTGCCTACCAGATAAATCAGTAGGGGTTGTAAATAATACAGAGTTGTATATATGGTTTGTAATGACTGACATCTTACTATCTTGTAATCTTAAGCCATGGCTGTACTGCCAGTTAGCCCTGCACTGCTTCACCTCTTTGTTTTCTGTAATAAACCGTTATTTTTGTCCACAGTATTGGCCTCACTGAAAGCCTTACTCTTTGTTTCATTATACCAGTTTCATTATACCAGTACTACACAAACTTTATAAAATAATCATTTCAAGTTCTCTAGCTGCAAAGCCACACAGTTCTAAATTCTGGAAGTTGGGAGCTGCGGTTTGAAAAAATCACAGTAATTGCAGAATGTCTGTGGGTACTCTTTCATAGAAATGTTAACAGAAGGAGAAAATCCAGCCCTTGGGAATATCCACATAACACTGAATTTACTGTCAAAATGACAAAAGCAGTGACACAGCATGTATATTTCAACAAAACTTTTATTTTCAAAACTTTTCTGGGACTAGACAATTTAGTTTCTACTTAACTCCTTTGTTACAGAGAAAAAATACTTGTTCTCAGCATTACCAATAGCTTTAATTTCAAGTTTTCAGTTGTTTTTGTTAATCTGCCTTTCTGTGGTTCACGATGGGTTTGCCAATGTTGCTGTACAAATCTTGTAAAAAAGAAGGGGGGAAAAAAGAGCACCAACAACAAAAGAGGCAATTTATGATATATTTCTGATTTTTCAGTGGTAATTCTGACAAACAGTTCTGCTGGGAAAGTAAAGCTTTTCTTTGAACATAATATTTTAAATGGATTTATTCATTCCCGTGTTTAAGAAATAAGCTTTGCAGTAGAATTAGTTTCATCTACGAGCTAACACGTAATATTTCACTGATCTTGAACAGACAATAGTTTTAACGTCAAGTAGATCTTATCCAGTAAAAGTGACTCTCTTGATTTCTTATCTCAGTATTCAAAGATGCTTAGACTTCTCTCTATGCAAACTACAGATGAAATACTGTGGAGTACATTTACAGTGAAACTGTTACTGGGCACAGTGGTAGCTGCGAGATTCTTTTTGAGTAGACTTGGATTGTGAAATGAAAATACTTGAAGTTACTAAAATTGTATACAAAACATCTTATTTTTGGGACTTTTTGCATTTCTTTTTTATGTCTTTTCTCACATATTCACCTCAATGTTACTTCTTGTTTCATGGCCCCTGTAACAAACCCAGAAGCAAGGCTGGAGGATTTAAGTTTTGCTGTTTATTGGACAATAAATCTTCGGAAGATTAGAGCTAGACAATGTCTTAGGAAAATATTTTTCATTTTTTCTCTGGCACAATAAGTGACAAAAAGTTATATAGCGAGGTAGTTCCTGGCATCTTTAGATTTGCTGTTCAACCTTGTCTGTGTACAATTCTGGAGGGTTTTGCACATTTCTCTTGGAGTGATTTTCACTTCTTAGTTTTCTTTACCTGGATTAATATTGCTTGCTTCTTTCTTGTTACACATAATTGAGTCGTATCAAAATGTTCATGCATTTCAGGCAGTATTTCAGGCAGAATTACAACGTAAATTAATCACTAGAAAAAACAAGAGTACATGGGCTAAACACCAATGAACATGTAAAAATACATATGTCATCAAAACTTATAATCAAAGAGCATGCATGATCCAGGAGCCATTATGGTCTTGAAAGCTCAGACACAAAATTGGAAATGGGTAAAATTTACAAATTGTAGATGGATAGGTTTTGTAGACCTGTTGAGAGAACCATGACACAGAAATCTCAAAATGGTGGAAATGTCAAAAAATATGTAAAGCTGTTACATAAAGGCCCCTGAAATGCTTATTCCTTAATCCAGGAATCGGGTAACGCCACATTAAACATTAAGATTCTTTTTGAAGAAGGGTTGTGTCTGTTGAACATAACCACTTCTTGCGGTTATAATTGAAGAGATGGAACTTTTTGGGATGTTAAAATCAGTTTGTCAGTTTGAGGCCTGTCCTTTTCATACTGGGGACATACTGAGAGTAATCCACTATGTCTTTAAGTTTTCCGGAAGTGGAATGTATGATCATCCAGATATTCTAGGTATATAGTTAAACATTTTCACCTGAATTCGGTACAGTTTGGTTAGTCATAGGCAGAAGGATAGGAAGAATCTCCCAAGAAAAAGTAGATGACCAAACCGTAAAGGGTAGTAAACCATCTTCTCTTAAGTATGGCAGATAACACTTGTTAATCTGAAAATGTGCAGTGCTAAAGCTTTCAAATATAAGTTTACAGTAGTAATCAGCCAGACTACTTCTAGCACACAGGAGAAGCCCTTCTTGCACACCTGAGTTACGAATGCTAAAATTAGTAAAGGAGCTGTTGGGTAGTTGCCACTAATTTCCTTTTCATTCCATAGAATCTACCCCTGAATCATGAAGTCAATGACTCTTACTGAAATTGTTTTGTAGAAGATTCTGGAAACTTGCAGCATAGGTCACTTCATCATGAGGGGTGAATCTTTAGAAGTTCATCTTAAAAAGCTCACTTACCTGCAATTTTTAAATGCATAAAAAGATCAGATGTTGCAAAATTAAAGTAATATGTAGGATCTCTGAAAATAACTGAAATTTTCTAGGTAGTAGGCTAAGTTACTGTTGAGTGTAGTTTTTAATTTCTTTTAAAACCTTTTTTTTTTTTTAGGTTGTTTGGGACTATTCATACAAAGTAGGCTGTGCTGTTACTCTGTGTAAGAAAGTTGCAGGAATACGAAATGCAGCAAATTTTGTTTGCAACTATTCACCAAGGTAGGTTGCTGGTTTAAATGTTAAAAAAAAAAGAAGAAAGCAGCTGAAAGTAAATCGGGTTCTTTATTTACTGGTCGTCTTGTAAAAGCAATCGGAGAAAATGATGGTTGCCTAATTCAGTTACCAAGAGAGCCACGAGCATTATAATGTGTAATTGCTTAGTTTTTTCATCTGTTAACTTTACTGATAAATCTCATTCTGTGCCAATCTTAAGCAAACAAATGCCAAACTTAGCTCATGCTCCACTTCATTGATTTCTTTTTCATAAGCAGAAGAAATGAGAAACTTGCTGCAGGCAGCTGCTGTCATAGCTGGAATTACCTCTTACAGTTTTATACACTTTTTTAATTGCACTTTTTTTTTTCCCTTAGAAATGATAGAAATAATAGCACAGGTGTTAGATTAGTTGCTTTTCCTTTCTGTGTAACTGTGTAAAAAAAAAAAGAAACATGATAATTTCTTGCCTATGTCATAGCTGTGATTATAGCAAATGTTATTTAAGCACTGGAAAACAGTAAATGATTGATGCAAGAAAAAGCTAACTGCAACACGTGATTCTACATTTAAATTGATATTCTGAAAAAGCAAAGGCCCCAGCCAGTGCTGTTCTAAAGCAGGAGGAGTTTAAAAACATAGATGCAGATAGTTTTAAAATAATATATTATGTCTCATCATAATGCACAGTCCATAATCAAGCACACACATATGTAATCAGTTTGTTGTTTTTAAAACATACAATGTCAGCTCAATACTCACTAGCTGTCAGAAGCAAATGAAACAGTAGTAATGATTAATTAAATTGAATGATTACTCTTAAACAGCAAAACATAAAATACATAATGTCACTTTTTATGGAGACAGCCTTTTAGTTTCTGTGGCCTAAACCAGCAAGACAAGTGAAATTAAAGCCCATGTGGTAGTCTGCCATATATTTTATTTCATTTAAGTAGTACAGTCTTCAGAAGCCACCTGAACTTCCTTGGGAGAGTGACTTTTTTTCTCTCTCCAGAAGTTAATTTGTGCCTTTTTTACCATTCCTCACACCTTTTCAGTGAGGCAGCACTCTACAACCTAGGTGTTAAGCAATTTGTAGATAGACAGGTAGATAGATAGATAGATTTACTTACTTGTAATGACAAGATAGGGCTTCTTGGAGAAAGAGGCAAGGCCTTTCATCTCTCTGGATCGGTGACTGAGAGTTCTATCAGTCTTCTCAAAGAGCATTTCACAGTGGATTATGAACTGTATGAAGTTACAGTGTAATTATCACTTACAGTGGAAGCTTTTGATACCAAGAAAGACTCGCTGAATTGCAGCTCAGGCAATATAGGTATCTTTTTTGTATTGCATTCCTGCAATTGAAACGTGCACAGTCACCAAGTGGGTCTGCTTTCACATCCTTATGAGGCATTATGTTCTTTCCAGAGCTTCTAGGAGCAATGCTTTGTCCTTCAGCCTTTCTTGCTCTGAATTCTGAGACCTATTTTAAGATAACCGTGTGGGCTACTGTTTAGAATCACCCATGCTGTGAATGTATATATGGACAGTCACCAAAAGATATGTTACTTAAACTGTAAATTTTAAGATATTTATATATACATATATATATGGAATCATAGAATGGCTAGAGTTGGAAGGGACCTTAAAGATCATCGAGTTCCAACCCCCCTGCCATGGGCAGGGACGCCTTCCACTAGAGCAGGTTGCTCAAAGCCTCATCCAGCCTGGCCTTGAACACCCCATCCAGGGATGGGGCATCCACAACTTCTCGGGGCAACCTGTTCCCGCGTCTCACCACCCTCACAGTAAAGAATTTCTTCCTAACATCTAATCTAAATCTCCCCTCTTTCAGTTTAAAACCATTACCCCTCGCTCTATCACTACACTCCCTGATAAAGAGTCCCTCCCCATCTTTCCTGTAGGCCCACTTTAGGTACTGGAAAGCTTATTAGTAAGGCTGTTAACAACTCTTTGGCTCTTCTCTGACAAGTTCAAAACTTATGCTCAATTCTTGAGATCAGAAGATCCCCATTCAGTTTGATTACTGCATGGCCTGCATGTCAGGGCATGTGGCTGCAATATGCCACTCAGGCCAACAGTATACCTGTGGGCAAATATATATAAAAGACATCTAAAAAGAAGAATAGTCACAAGTAAGTCACAGATAATCTTTTGGGGTGTTCTTCTCCCTCCATCTTGTGCAACAACATTATACCAACCCTTAACATCTGTATGTCTGGTGGGTAGCTCTTGTTTATAAATACAGATGATACAGGGTGTAAATACAGACTTAGAATCACGAAAAAATTATCACAGGACTTGGTGCAAATTATCGCCTTTGAGAAGTGCCCACAGGGCCCGCTATGGAGGTGAGTAGAATGACACACAAAGCTAACTGTGATTTCCCACAGTCCTTTGAGGGGACTAAATCTGCCCCTGTGTTCCCAGGATTGGGCTGTGAAACATAGCATTGCTTCATCTTCTGGAATGGGTGCAGCATAGACCGGATACTGTGTTTCCCATTAACTAGTAGTATTGTATAGGTGCCAGGATGATGGTATCTGCATTGTCATTTTCAGCAGTTATATGTATAAGGAACTTTTCTGAGAATGTGCAGTGTTAGGTACTGCAGGCTGATCTTCATACTTAAACGCTTTGGCTCCACTTGGATGAAGTACTTAAGCGTGTAAGGATCCCACTGCCCTCACGAAGACTGCATACTTACTTTTGGACATTTGCATTTTGTGGGATAAAAGTCTTGTTTCTCAAGAATTCAAGAGTAAGTAGCTCACAAGATTCCTCTTTTTGCTAAATAGTTTATTTTAAGCGACTTGGGAGCGTATCAGTTTTAAAATTTTCCACTCTAAAATCCTCATTGTTCCTTAGTTAAAACCAAGCTCCATCCAGAACATTCTGTTTTAGTAGTTCATATACCAATGTAAAATTTGAGTAAAAATGCCTGAGTATTTTCTCATAAGAAAAATAATAGCTTTTTAAGATTCTTTTCTTTCACAGGGGCAGAACAATGAAAATGGAAAGAAGGAAAATTATTCTGATGCTTTTAATGAAATGTCAGCAATTCGTTGCACTTTCAGTGTTTTTACTTCAACAAATGATTTAAGAAATCATTTAGATTAATGTATGAAACTTTTCCTTTGTAGTGGTAATCTTCCAAGAAGACCATATAGAGAAGGAAGATCATGCAGTAATTGCGCAAAAGGGGACACCTGTGAAAATAAACTATGTAGTAAGTAAAAGCAAATGTAAAATGCAATATGTAACCCTTAAAAATACAGCCGCCTACTTGTAAAAGAATGTTGCAAGCTTTGTTTCACTCCTTGATGGTACTCTCTCAGGTCCAATTCACAGCTAATTTAAAATTATTCTTAAAGCTGTTTACATTCAGGAAACAAATAGATAGTTCTTATTTTACTGACTCTGGGCCTCAGTGACCATAATGATATGACCATAATCGTTTGATTATAGACAGGTATTATTCAGGATAATTCTTTCAACTCTGTTCTTGCCAAGAAAATGAATTAAGTCATGAATTGCTAAGTATGCATCATCTTTTGATGGAGTGGAACGTTAAGAGACAGTAGGTCATCTCTCTTCAGAAAGCTCTACACCTGACAACTTCCACCTGCTGGGTAGTCACAAGCTAGAAGTTTCCTGTGGCTAAAGTTAGGACATTAAAAGGACATTAAAGTTAGGACATGCTTTTAAGTTTCATTTAATAAACTGGGATTAAGGCTTGTGGTTTCTGCTTAACAGTTAGTTACTATATTTGCTAAATATATATGTTAGTATAGCTTTAAAATCATGATCATTGAGTGATCATGTAGATCTGCATTTTTAGGTAGTGGACACCTCTGAAAAACAGAAACAAGGAGTACCAGGTTGTACCTGATCCCAGAATTAGGCCCCACTTACTTAGGAAACAGTTTGTCTCCCATTCTCATCCATAAAATTTTTGATATTTATATATATAAATATATATATTATATATAAAAATATTTGATAGCTAAATACCTATATATACATACATATATATACACATATTTTATATATATATTTGAGAGATAAAATTTGTATTTGTATTTACTAGCTCATGTGTATATTCTGAATATTAAACAGGATTTATTATTGTGAGAAAGACGAGAGGGGGTTCAAACTGAAAATAAAGGAGCTGTATAATATGTCCCTCTCCCCGTCCTTGTCATTGTTACAAACAATAATAGCTTTATGGACACATTAATACTATGAAGTATTGTTTTTAGTTTTTATCAAAACATTTCAGCTTCTGTTTTATTGTTAAGGTTTATCAATGAGAATTCTCAGTTTTTCAAATCTATTGATTATAAATCTGATGAGTTTGTTTTAGCTAGCTACTAAAGATTTAAGGAGAGAGAAATCATGGCTGGCTGGTAAAACTGTGTATTTTTTCCTTTTTTCCCAGGAAATCCAGAACGTGATAAAATTATCAGTACGTATCTCAATTTTACACTTCTACTTATATTCCTCAGTTACTTCAAATGTATGTACTCCAAATAAATCTTATATTTATGTGCTTATTTATAGATTACCCAGGATGGTACCCCCCTTGGGAGTTCAGATTTGTGTGCAATGAAGTTTGTATTGCAGTTGTAGCTTCGAGACAATTGCTGATGTTTCTTGCTTTTGTAGCTGTTTATTTTATAAAAAAACACTTTACAAACATGCATATGTCCACCTAACTGGATTTGAAATACATACTATCTTCTGAAGATACTTGGTAATGAATTAACAAAAAAGTAATACTGACATGACTTTAAAGACAACTTTTTTTGACAATGATTTTGTTTGCTATTAATTTATGCTCCTTAGAGAAAGCTAACATTCCAAAACAAGTGAAATTAGATGTGGGTAAAACCCATATTGGGAAAATACTAAGCTAAAGATATCACCTAGTAAGGTTTGGAGCCTTATTTTTTAAATACCAAATTTTTCAAAACACCGACATACTCTATTCCTGGAATTCAAGGAGAAAAGTATGTCTCAATTTAACAACTGTTACAATTCATACTAAGCCAATATTTAAAATTACAATTGCTTAATTTTGATGCTGAGAGAAAGGTAGCATATTAAGTACTCAGTCCTGTTTTCTGGAGTGTCAGAATGTTCTGAATAAAATGTTTAAGGAATATTTTATGGAAAGATGGTTCTTCAGTAGTCTGGATGTTTGTGAAATTAGTGCAACTTGTTATTTATAATCCAGTGCCTTTATTGTTCCCCATTCAAAATGTGAAGCTTTAGATTTATTATTAAGTATTTTGTTTCTAACTCCCTGTAATTTTATTGAGTTTTATTCCTTGTTTTAACATGTACTGTTACTTACACATAGCATATTTCCTGTTTTGTAAGTGTTACAAAGTTTTAACAATAAATTTTCTTTATTTTATCTTGAAACTTGCTCAGGTCCATTTAATCAACACAGATTTTAGTCTTCTATATCCAAGACTTTAAGTCTTTGATTAATATATGCTTTAATTTCAGTTTCTCCAAGAGTCTGAACCTTTTTAGCAAACTAGATTTTTTCCTGATTGTATATTAGTCTTTTCTAGTGAAAATTAATTTTAAATTTAGGCATGTGCTAGCTATTTCTTCTGTTTTCTAATGTAAAATTACTAAAATACAGAACAGACTTTTCAAATACAAGTTTTATTATTTAAAACTTGGATTACATTCTCAAATCTAGAAGCCTAATAATATATACTTAAAACCATAAATAGGTGGCTTGTACATAGAAAATTGTGCAGTATGAAAGTTGCTGAGCAGCAGCCTTTCCTGTTGATTTACCTGGAAGTTGCTGATACCATCTCTGAAGATAAAATCAGTATGTAGATGCTGTATTAGGGTTGAAAAATTTACTGCAGAGCTAGATTTCACATGTCTGCAAGGAAAATAAGTTTCCTTAGTACCTGAAATGCAAAATTTGGTACTACAATAAAGCTCTTTCAGGTTTTAAAGTGTTAATATTGCATAGGTTTAGGATGCTGGTTTTTTTACACATAAAACCCCCCATTTACGTTTAGTTCTTAAAACATAAGCTTTCCTGCTTGTACCTGTGACATAGCCCGGAAGAAATGCGTATCTAACACAGTAGTTCCTCTCCCTGAGAATAACTGTCCTGTCATTTAGTAACTCCATTACCGTTAGGATGGTGACAATCTGAGTATGCCTTGGAGAGAAGGCAAAGTTGGAAAAGAGCTCTGCAGTCTCCCAGAGCTTCAGAAAAACCTCGGTTCCTACTGACCATATTTCTGCCGGGCTGATAGTAGGCCTTTCAACTGAGATACAGTTCTAGCGTTTTTCCTGAGGTGAGCAGTGTGAAATTTGCAGCACTGAATGGTGTGCAGATAGTGATGCCATCAGATCCTGTTTCAGTAAATGAAGTAGTTTCTCCATCCATGAAAATAGCTTTTCATTCTGCTTTCCTGAACTTGTAATATTCAGTTTCTGTCCTCAGTGCTGGTTCTTGTGGTCTTCACACAAAATACATATAGTTTGCCCCATTCCTCAGTTCCTTATCTTTGTGAGGAAATCTATGAATGGCTGAGAAGATAGTTCATTCCAAGATCCCTTTTTCAAAAACAGCATGGATGTGGACTGTAATAGCTTGCTCTGTCTTCTCTCAGGAGATTCCCGAGTGCTATTCTGTAATATTCCAATAGCATCATAGCAGTTCTTGAACTTTCACAAATCGATACTGCTGCCGTGCACTAACCATTTCTGGTGTTATCCGGGGAAAAGAGGCTTAGGATGGATGGCAGAAAAGCTGCTTCATTTTTTAAACGCCTTGAATTTAAAAAGAAAGAAACAAATGTGACACGTGATAGTAATTTAAGTTCAAGAAACGTAAACCATGTATGAAGGGCAAGAAAGATAACCAGAGATACTGACCAGCTAGGCATATTCTTGGACTCTATAACAAGCTTCCTGTGTCTGTGCTGTTGAGCTCGTGCTAAATCCTTCGACCTGCACAATCTGCTGAAGCTGCTACGTCAAAGAATCACAGAATGGTTGAGGTTGGAAGAGACCTTGGAGGTCATCTGGTCTAAGACCCCCTGCTCAAGTAGGGCCACTTAGACCTCGTTGCACAGGCCCATGTCCAGGCACCTTCTGAGTATCTCCAAGGATGGAGACTCTGCAACCTCCATGGGCAACCTGCGCCAGTACTTGGTCACCCTCGCAATAAAAAAAGTATTTCCTCACGTTCAGAGGGAACCTCCCGCATTCTGGTTTGTGCCCCTTTGCCTCTTGACATGTCACTGGGCACCACTAAAAGGATCCTGGCTCTTCTGTACACCTGCCCTTCAGGTATTTGTATGGTTCAAGAGACTGCTGTTTCCCAGAGCATTGTCACTGCCTGTCCATCTTCCCTTCACCATCTTTAGCGGAGCTATCACCAAAGGGAGGAGCCAGCCTTCGGTGAGTGCTTCACACTTCTCTTACTCTTTGGTTGTCCTTGAGGGGCAAAGTAGATGTGATAAAGGGCCACTTTGACTGGCAGGAAGTGGGCACCACGGGAGAGAGAACACCTACCAACTTCTGGTGCTTTGGGCCGTATGACATCCCAGTACTTTGTAGATGGAACGCACCAAACTCAGGCTACAGGGCGTAGTTGCAGTAAGCAGGATTGTACAAATTCCCCCAACCAAAGCTACAGTTCAACCACATGCTAATGACCTTCCCTGTTAATTGTGAGGCTGTTTGCAGAATTACAAAATAATTGCAAGATTTTTTAGCTTTTAATAAATGCAAAATAGTTTGTTATAATTCTTGTGGAAATCCAGTACCACCACCCTCCTTTCATTAAACCTGTCCAGACAAATAGAATGTGACATCCAAATCCCAAAGCTTAATTTTCATCTGGTTTACAAGATCCACTGATTAGTTCTGGCAAAGGTTTATAACTCTTTCTGTGAAAACATTTATCGATGCTTGAGGGCAGGCTGGACTTGTGCTGTAATTGCAGGTAGAGTCACTAGATGGAGCCAGCGTCATTTTTGCAGGAAAGCATCTTCATTTTATCCCTATCCTGGATTTGTCAAAATTTCCTGCTTCATAAAGACCTTAGTTCAGTTTCCAAGCACAGAATTTCAACTGCATGCATATAGAACTGCAAGATCACCGCATTGCTAAATTAATGGTACAGTTTTAGTGTGATGATAATTTTTGTGCAGATTGCATGTAGTTGTAACATAATCATGGTTTTACATTGTCTAGCTTTAGGGTCTCATAGATTGCACGGGCGTTATTAGAAAAGAAAAAAGAGAAAACATACTTATTTTCTAGTTTTAAGGTAATACTCAGCTGGAGAAAGAAGAACTGGCAGTAAACTGAACACAGTAGGCCCTGGTTTAGAAGAGGCGAGATGACTTCCAAAGGAACCAAACAGTGGACAGGCTGCCTGTGTTCAGTTTAGAAGCAGGGGACGGGGCTATTCACCGTAATGACCTAAACCATAACAATTTGACCTAAGGATCTCTCCGTTACCTGGTGCTCCACATACGCACCATACTGTCAGTGGCACCTGAGTGGTACCTTGTGGGCTTCAGGAGTGCACGTGATGGATTGGAGGGTCTTTGTAGCCCAGAAGCAAGGAGCTGACAGGAGAGACCAACCTCTGTCCTCTGGTAGGTCAGGAGGTAATGGCACCCACATGAAGAAACCTGCCTCCCAAGATCCCCTTCACCATACCAGCCTGACCAGCAGTCACCGATGCCTGTAAGAGGTTATCCTCCTGTGCATTTTAAAATGTCCCACCACAGCTGAAGGCCTTGTCACCTTTGCCAATGTTCCTACTCAGTTTCTAGGATAGAGCATAACAGCAGAAGAGGACAGAACCTACATCTGCTAGACCTTGGCACTGATAGTGGCACACCAGGAGGCAGAGTCAGCAGGTGGATCTAGTAAATGTAGGTAAGGTCATGACCATTGCATACATGTGCTGGAGGCAGATGGAGCCCCAGCCAACCAGTGACAGAGGAACAGGTGAAGCAATGACAGCTAAAAGGTAATGGTGGCCTGCAAGTGTGGCTAGCGCCTTGGTCTGGCGTTGTGCCAGGATGGGTGCTTCACCTCTTACTTCCCAGTACTTGCCAAGGGAGGTGAGAGTGTGAGATGATTGGTAGTGCCTCTTGCATCTTTTCATCAAGGACATGACAGGACCAAAAGCATCTTGCACCCAGCTTGCTGTGCCCACAAAGAGAAAGCAGCCAGTCTCCTACCACTGACCAATTGAGCTTGGTCTTTTTTAAACAGAAATAATTTTATTAGATAAAAAATTGGTGATCTTACTTACTGGGGGAGTTTCAAAGCACAGGAAACTATTTAAAAAAAAAAAAAGGAAAAGGGGAAGAAAAGATAATACTTGTTGAGTTCCCTCTCTGCCCAGGTCTTTTGTGCCTCTGAGGCCCCCTTTTTCTTTCTTTCCCAAAAGATCCCAAACACCAGAAGGTCCCTGCCACTTTTTTGCCTCCTACAGACCTTCATGAAATTGGTCAAGATACTGTGGCAGGGCTAAGAGGAGGGTGTGGGGAGTTAGAAATGCACAGACATCCGTATGCAGTTAAGTATTTAATTGTATTTCCATTGATGGCATAGATAGGTATAGCTGTGACGGTGTTGGAGGGCTACAGCTCCTTCAGCCTACCTGAATGAAGTGTGTGGATTGTTACCAGACTCTCTGAAGCAAACCACGGGTATTATTTAAGAGGGAAAAGCCATCACGCAGACAGAGAAGGCAACACCAGAATGATATTTTCCAGAGGTGTCTGGCAGGATAACTCCTGACCTGCAAAACTGAGCAGGGAATCGGACCCATGAGGGTTGTTTCCAATCTACAAGGTATTTTCTCTGTAAACCTACCTAAATCTGAGTTACAACACCTTGGCTTTTAAAACATGCAGTTGTTCTTACGCTCTTGGATGTTTATACAATTTAGTTTAGGTTTGAAAAAAATCCAAGCAGCTTGTGGAGCAGTTGGTGAGACAATACAAATCCCAACACAGCCCATCTCACCTCCCCAGGAAGTGATCAGACTTGGAATGTGACACCAGGAGGGCTAATCCTATCACTGCCCTCTTGCCAGGAGCACAGGAAGTTCCTCCCGCGATTTCAGGCTATCAGATAATGGCAAATGGCTAAGGAAGGAGAGAATCAACACATACTCAAGCTTGGGATTTCCAAATTGGACTTCAGTTACACACCAAACCAGGTCAGAAGGTCTGTTCTGCAGCAAGCTGCTGTTCAGGAACTTTTTTTATGCTCTTGTGTTGAGGTCAAATTTCAATATATACAGTTTCCCTAATTCTGTTCATTCCTAGAGTAATTCTGAAATATAAGCAAGGTCCTGCAAAATAATTGTGGTATGACTAAGCTATACTGTAGGCAGATCAGCTGAAGAGCAGATTTATATTTTTGTCAAAGCTACGGTTTTTATGGCTGATGCAGGTTTTGGGAAAGCTGTTCTGCAGCGTCTCTGCAGATAAGACCTACAGTCATAGAATGGTTTGGCAGTCAACCAGCGTGGAGCACACTCAAGGAAAAGGCAGACGTGTACCTGGAGTGTTGCTCCTTGCCAACATGCATGGCAGATGCCTCTTTCACAGTTTACCCTTTGACGGCCAGCTGTGATGTCAGATAGAGCTGCACCTTATGAAGCAATTTCACTTCCTGTTACTTTGACACTTTCAAGTCCTTCCCTGCCCAGAGAACAACCTCTGAAGAACTGCTTGCCAGTATTATCTCCACCTAAGAGATTTTTCTAGTAAAAACTTAAAAAAAAATACTGAAAGCATTGAAGAATTATGAAAATCACATTTTTCTTTGTTGCATTGTTCTTTCTGGATCTCCTCGCTTGCTGTCACAGTTATCCACAATATCCCTTGCCTGACATAGAAGATGCAAAGTTCATTGAAGACTGTGTGAGAGCTCACAACAAGTTTCGATCCGAGGTGAATCCACCAGCCAGCAATATGTTTCGCATGGTAAGGAGGTGTTTGTGATCTGTTTGAAAAGTAATATAGATTTTGCTGCTGAGTTAGCCCATCTTATTCTTCATTTTCTTTGTGATTTTCTTTTCTGTTCTGTCAATGATTTTTGTACTGTATATGTTAGTTCTTCATATGAAAGAAAATATATTAATTTTCACAGTATTGTTTAGTTTTAATAATTTGAAGGGAATTCCTTGTTTAGGGATGGATTGCAACTCTAAACTTCAGCCAGAACAAAGGGCTGTACTGCAAAACATGGTGTTCAGTTCTCAGCATTTCATTTACCTGTTTATAAGAAAGATAGCAATCTGTTTTATGTTAGTCTGGTTTCACATGGGGAAGCTGTTTGGTATTAAAAAGCTCCTGAATAGGCAATCTGGTCAATAGGATTTGTTGAAAATCTATCATCTCCCCTTGTTTCTTACAGTCTAGCACGTGTTGAAGAAAGGGGTATCTGCCAGGACATCCATTTAGATACCTGATCTTCATTTGCTGTAGCAGGGAGTAAGGATACTAATATCAGGGGTGGAAAGCAGAGCTTCCTTTTAATACAATGGGTATCAGAACAGGCCGTGGATAGCTCTCAGCTTGCTCGGTGGAATACATGAGGAAAAAGGGAGAGAGATAGCTGAGGATGGTAACCCCTCTCAGTTGATGACCCCTCATCATTACATTGATGTCATGAGCCCTCCAGCAGTGCAGCATAGCTGGGAAGGAAGTTAAACGCATAACCGCATGCACAGTATGAATAATTTCTATGAAAGAAGGTTCATAGTAAAGGGGTAAAAGTGAAACTACTCACGATTTTAATTTCTTGCCATTTTAAAACAACAATGTTTAATTGAACATGCTAGCGCACAAGAGCAAACTCGGCTGCTCAGGCCAAAGTTCCAGCAAGCCTGGAACGGGAGCAGGACAAATACACAGAAACCTCTTGAATCAAAGGTGTTGCATTTTATTTCAAAGCTCTTTTTCAGCCTTGAGCTCAATGCAAGCTTTTATCATCCCTAGCATCACGTGGCAAAGTGCTGCACAGCCTAACCGCAAGTTGTGTGAAGAAATCTCCTTGCATTTGATTTGGACGTGTTAATTCCTAGCTTCGTTTCATAGTCTCTGGTCTTTGTATTGGAAGGAGCAAGTAATCATTGCTTATTTACCTACTTCACACAAGATGTCCAGCTGTCCCTGATCAAAGCTGCAGATTGCTTTATTAATTGCAAATCTGCAATTGCAGATTGCTCTGTTGCTTTATGAAATCCCTCCATACTTGAGGATAATCATCCTCCTCCATGTTCTTTCTGCCCTTTCCAGGTCTAGTGTCCCCTTCTTAAGGTGAAGTCCTGCACACAGCATTTAACAGGACTTCTAAGGTGGAGTAATTATATACCTGGGTTTACTCTCCATTCCTTCTCAAGGAATTTCTAACACGTTATTTGCTGTTAGACTACTTCAAAATGTTGATTTATAAGTGGTAATAACCAGCTCCAAACTTGTCATTATAAACACAATGTCAAAATGGTTTGGGTTATTTTTTTAGAACACATCCATTATATTTCTCTGTATAGAATTTTACCTGCCATTTTATTGCCCAGTCATTCAGTGGCATAAAATCTTTCTGCAAGTCTCGCAGACTGGTTTCTCAAGTTGTCATTTGGGCCACTCAGGATGGGAATGGTTCCTCCTCAACCCAGCAGAGATGAGTGAGACTTTTATCTGCTTGGGCCACAGGCTGAGGAGGAAGAAGAGCAAAGGGGCTGAAGGGGAAAGGGAGCAGCTGTTACTCTTCTCTCCCTCCTGGCCAGCAGAACAAAATTCCTATCTGATCTAGTGGTAATTGCAAAGTGCAAATCCCTGGACAGCCAACAGCTTCCAGGCATAAAGTCCCTCAGGCCACTTCAGGGCTGGGGGTTTCACCCAGGTGCCTCCTCCTCTCAGGCCAGGCAGCTTAAAGACTGCAATCCAGCTCTAAATGTTTTAAGAAGTCAGATACCACAGGACAGTGGATAAATACTACGTGTCCTGCAATACTTAAGGGAGAAAGAAGAAATAAAATTGCTGTGGGAATAGAAATGTCAAGTCAGAGAAAGAAACTGAATGCAGGGGTGGGAAGCAGGAAAGGGGAAAATAATCCTCACAAGTTTCTGCTTTAAAATGTTTGAATTCAGCCAAGTCACTGCAGTGCAGTTCATAGCATGTTTTCTTCCTACAGTCCTGGGATGCTGCGTTAGCTAAGACTGCGAAAGCATGGGCAAAGAAGTGCAAGTTTAAGCACAATATCTACCTTAAAATGCGGGGCAAGGTGCACCCCACCTTTACTCCTGTTGGAGAAAACATCTGGACCGGCACAGCCACCATCTTCTCTGTCGATGCAGCTCTCAATGACTGGTTTAATGAAGTCAGGAGCTATGATTTCAACACCAATCGCTGTACTGGCATGTGTGGTCACTATACCCAGGTGAGTCTTACATGCCCAGTGGTTTCACGGAAAATCCCAAGTACAGGCTTGAAACAGGCCACTTTGTAACAGGAATTACAGCAGGGGTTTTCACCCCCCTGGTTTATTGCTGCACGAGAGTGGAAGTAACTATTCCGAGCCCCAGGGATGTCTGAGGCCTGTTTTCAGTGATGTTGGAAAGGGATTATCCCCTGACAATTTCATGTTTCCAGGGGAGCCAGATAATAAATGCAAAAACATTATCAAGCATAGGGCGCTTGTCTAAGCTGCCCTATGGATTGTCGATGTTGCTCCTGTGTTGGCCGTTTTAAACTTCCACAAGAGCTTTCCCTTCTCCTTCCTCCCTAAATGCTGTTGCTTTTTCAGTCTTGGAACAGGTGCATTACATCTTTCCCTTTGCCCTTCAGGTCGTTTGGGCAGAGAGTTACAAAGTCGGCTGTGCAGTTCACTTCTGCAATACGGTTGAAAATTTTCCAGGGCTCTTCCGGGCAGCACATTTTGTTTGTGACTATGGGCCAGCGTAAGTTAATTATGGCATTTGGGGCTTAGGGGTTTTATTTTTGAAATAGCCTATAACTGACCTGGTACCAGATGCTAGCAACGATGGGAGCAGTTGTAACAAATTTCAACAGCAGCTCTGTCCACGTGTCACTGGTCTGAGGGAAACTTCCTCCAGCCATTGAAAGCAGAAGCTGCTGGACATAGTCGGAGCTGCAGAAAATCTCTTTGTTAAAAAGCAGGTGAGCAGATCACAGCTGAGAGCAATCACTTTAACCAAGGTGGTGGAATAAAATCTGTTTTGACTTCAGTCTCTGCAGGAAAAGTAGGAAAGGTGCAAGCTTTCTGTTTGAGAAAGATTACATCTATCTATGGCCCCACCCAATCTTCAAACAAGACATTTTAATTAAAGAAATAAAAGGAAGACAGTCCTCTAGTTCATCTCATACCTTGTAATTTCTGGATTTGCCTTTGACAGATTTTTTTTTTTACGTACAGATGGGTAATGAGAGATTAGAGGCAGATTCTTGTATGCTTACACTGAATAATACGGTATTGCCTGAGAAGTCTCATTAATTTCAAATGGAGAGAGTCACCAGGTAGCTGCTGCTCCTCATGCCAGTGAGAGCTTTAATCTGATCTAAAAAGAATTTCAAACAACTGCAATGATCAGGTTTTGGATAAAGGGGTTTCCCCCCCTCCCCAATAGCTTTGCATGATCAATTATTCTAACAATGTGATGAAACCATGTATTCAAATTGCTTTTCAAACAACTGAGCTAACAAAATATTGTTGCTCTGCTTTGCAGGGGGAATTACCCAAGAAAACCGTATAAAGTGGGACAACCATGCAGTGGATGCAGTAAGGAGAAGTGCATGGACAAGCTCTGTGGTAAGACCAAAGTGATTAACTAAGAAAGTTGCATAGAAACTAAAGTGGCATAATTATCAGTAGAAATATATCAGTGAGTTATATTTGCACTAAGTATATAGAGGGTCTGTAGCCCACCGCACAGCAACAGTACCAAACCCTGGTAAGAACAGTATAAGAAGGAATTAATTGAAATATTTTGCTGTTGAAGGCTCTCAGAGGTAGAAGCCAGAGTTTCTGATGAAGAGAAGTAACAGTTAGACTACTTCCCACCTTTTATCTGATCAGGAAGTCAAATCTAAAACTTCAGCCCCAACAATATTGTCTGTCTAGTTCTTTTTTTCCCTAGCAGAAATAGTATTTTCAACTTCTGCTTTCTTGCTTGTTTAGTATGTCCTATCACATTTTCTGGAAAACTATAGTTGTGAACCAGTAGTAAGACTATACTGAAAAGCACACTTATTTCTAACTGCTGCAATTTGTTGAAATACAGCAGTGAGAGCTTGTTTTTCCACAGTAGTTTGCAGCTGTGTACCTTTATGTCATTACACCTAGTGCCAGATTAATCACAAATAGTGTTTTAAATAAACAACAATGTCTTAAAACAAAGATGAATTTTATACAGAGGTTTAACGGGGATGGTGTATACTAGCCAGGCTTTAGAAAACTTCAGCTGCAGAAATAATTGAGTGTTTGGTATCCTTATTTCCTTCCATGATATCCTGGCTGACTCATCTTGAAGTCTCAGACTGATGCATCACAGGAAAACTAGAAACATCTCAAAGACTAGGGGGAGGGAGGGAGAAGAGGAAAAGAGCTTTTAAAAATTAAGTGCTAGATCCTACAACTCATTTTACCATATTCTCCTATAGGGCAAATCAGCAATTCTGATAGGATGCACGTAGGCAATCCTGCAGATGTATCAAAGCTCTTAGTAAAGGTGTATTTCTGTGATAAATTTAGTAGTTCGGTTTGTCTGTCTGTAACTACTTAAATTTGCTTTGTGTATCAATTTAAAATAAATTCCAAGTTTTGTTTTTATTTGCTAGTCCCTCCTCCCCATGAAGCAAATTCTTCCTAATGCGTGTACTTCTTTCGTGCTTCTCTTTCAACTCAATAAAAATTATGAGCCCCATGTCAGCCAGGAACCCACTCTTTTTAGCCTAATTCCCCCTTGCAGGATGTTTTAAGGACTGACTGGCATTGTCAGGGCAATCAGCCAGGCAGCAGCAATGGGTTTCTTTTTTACATTAAGAGCCACCACTCACATTTTTTCCTTTTCTGATCTCTTTACAGAAAATACAGAACGTGAGAAGCTAATAAGTACGTATCAAATTGTTCTTAATTGCTTTCCCATAAGTATGGATAAGTTTGATGGGTCTTAACACTTGTTTGTTCACTGTTTTTTAGATTATGCCTACTGGTATCCAGACTGGGACACACAGCCTCAGCCACCACGGCCCCATCCCCCCAGGCCTCCCGCGCCGCCGTACATCCCACCTGCTGAGCATCCGCGTCCCTCTTGCGACCAGTACTGTATTAGTGTTTTAATTTTAAGGCCACTCTTTCTGGTACTGAGTGCTGGTGCTGTTCTTTTAGTACAACAGCGGTTTCCACACACATTTTTTTATGAGTAATGACCAATTAAGATACTGATAGTGATCCTACCACTGTATTACTCTCAGAGAATTGCACACATTTGCAAAAACACTTGGTCATCTCTCCATTATCCTTGATGTTTATCCAGCATAGAAAAGGCTGCTTCTTCACTCAAGGCAAGATAAAAGTGGTTGTGCATGCAGTTAGTGTGATTTATTGGCAGTAGCTGCAACGTGCTTCTCTGTCAGCACAAGCCTCTTAGCTCTGGCTCAGCAGCAGCTTTCCAGAGGGACCACGTAGACTATATATTACTGTACATGCTAACGAGCCTCCTGGAAACCTGGAGCATCACAAAGACATGTCTGAAGTGCCATAGCAGATCCAAAAGAACAATAACTGATCTCCTTCAATTATCCAAGACATCACTTTCCCCAGGTAATGGATATTTAACAGTGTTTTTAAACACAGAAAGAGTGAAGCTTGTCCTTTACTCTATTTAGCCTATGTGTATCAGTCTCCATTAAAGTTACTCTATTGTCAGTTGTACTATTCTGTTCTTCTCTCAGAATTAAGCTTTGTCCTCCCGAGCTGGAAGAATGCCAGGGAATGTTGATAGAGCAAGAATTAAGATGGAGTGTCAATGGGGAGAGCTTAATTTTAGGATGTGAGATGGTGACAAAATCTGAAATGCAGAGTAGATGACAGCCATCCTAAGCCTGCAGGCAGGGAAAAGGCAGGGGGAGCAGGGAGGAAAAACAGGAGAGGAAAGATGAAATGGGCCCAGGACAGATTCTGGTTTGGAAGCGGAAGATCTCAGCCTCATTAAAAAAGCCCAAACTGTTGATGGATTTAGTTTGGTTTTAGACACATTTAGCCCTCAACCCCTATTGTTCCCATATACATTTGTTAGTAAGAGAAACAAGCCTGTCTTTCAAGCTAAGAAATACTGGCTGATATTAGCAATGCGTAACTTTGCTATCAATATTTAAAGCTCTTTCTCCTCCTTAATCCTAATGTTTTGAGAACACAGTGACTCAAATTCTGAGCCACACTACAGCTTTGAAGGAGCATGGCATCCCACAGAATATAAATGAGCCCCAAATGTTTGGGTTCTTGTCACATGCTGCAAAATGTCACCATGTAAGAAGATACATATTTAATTACACAACTGTCGGTGATTGTCTGCTGCCATCTTTTATATCTAGCAACAGCAAGGAGGCTGGGGGCAAGTGCTTGGGAATGGGACACGTGGGACAGCTGACCCAAACTGACCAAAGGGATATTCTCTATAACGTTGTGTTCAGAAAAAAAACCCAAAACAGCAACAAAAAAAGCAACAGGGTAGAAGAAGAAAAGTAGGGGTCTGGCTTTCAGGGTGGCCATTGCTCAGAGACAGTCTGGGCATCAGTCTGCCATTGGGGGTGGTGAGTGATTGCCTTTGCATCACTTGGGGGTTTTGTTTGTTTCTTTCTCTGCTCTCCTTCCCTCTTTCCACACATATTAAGATATCTTTATCCTGAACCATGAGTTTTCTCACTTTTCTTCTTCCTGTTTTCTCCCTTCATCCTGCTGGGGAAAGGGCAGCGAGCGAGCGGCTGTGTGGGTGTGTGGATGCTGGCAAGGGTCAATCCACCACATTGATCTAAGAAGGGGTCCATAAGGGAGTTGTAAGCACAGTGTTTCTCATCCATGATTCCCTCAGAGGGCCTTTTCACCTCTAAGCAGTATTCCCATGAATAGCTGGAGATGAGTGACCTGCAGGACCTAGTGTGTGCTGGTGGGGCTGCTGTTGCAGGCTTACAGTGTGACCCCGGACCACCAACCTGAATGTGGCCTTTCCACCAGCTCCACCACCTACAGGACTGCATGTGCAGAAGTGATAACTGGGGCCTACACTCAGATAGTCATAGGATGCAGATTCCTAAAATGAACCCTGGAGTGGGAAGAAACCCAGTTTCATTCCCACAGAGATGTCCAGGTTGGGACTGTGGGAAAGGGCCTGAGCTTGATGGACAAGTGATAGTTAAGGGCAGTGTGAGGAAGAAGGTGGTGATGAAGGTGGTGGACCTGAGCAGGGAGTGTTGGGCACCCAAGGCAACGTGCGCAGGACGTGGGCTCCCAACTCCTGGCTGTGAAACCCAGTGTGGGTGCTGGGCACTCGGCACGAGACAGCCCCAGCCTTCACAGCACCCAACTCTGCTGGAGGCTTGGGTTGCAGGGAGTGAACTACAGGTTGCTAAAGCTTGGGAGGAGAAATTGATAGCAGCATATAGCACAAGTATGTGATCACAGGAGAAACCCCTCAATAACTACAGCACATTTGAATTGCAGTTCTCAGCCAAACTTACCCCTCCAATAACTCAATGTACAATCAAAGTGACTGTTCATACTGCAGTAAAAGTCATGGTTCAAATCAATTATTTCTCACAGCATTTTGGCTCAGAGTAACAGCCTTAACAGCGATGCTATTTTCATGAAAAACAGATTGATCCAAAGCTTTACTGCAACCCGTAGTGATTGTTAGGATGGGATGCTGGTGGCCAAAGGAAAAAAAATAAAGAAGCCCAAAGGACAGGAGGGAAGAAGCTTGCCCACCACAATTAAAGAAAGAAGAAACAGAGAGAGAGAGACAAAGCTGCCACAGCTCTGATGTGAACTTGTAGCTTAATTTCCTTATTCTCATAGCTACGCTCCTGAAATATGACTCATTTCCTGTGACCAATGCCATGTTCAATTACCATCGCTAAGATAAGTCCAGCCCACAAGCCTTCCAAGCAAAATGCTGCTGGTGCAGCTAAAACCACCTCTTGCAGCTGAAGCACTCTGCTCTTGAAGCTGGAAGACCAGAGGCTGAGAATCATGACAAGCAGATTTTCTGCTTGTGTGCTGGCTTTTCTGCACTTCTGTCGTTCCTCCAACTCCTATGAACCACTGACATTGCCTGATGTTGGAGATCCAAAGTTTATTGAGGAATGTGTGCGAACCCATAACAGATTCCGGTCTGGAGTGAAACCACCAGCCAGCAACATGCTCTACATGGTAAGGGGATCTTCATGACTGTTGTGCAAATGTGTAGCATTGTGATGGTGTTTATGATTCTCAAAGACTGGTTTTGTGATCAAATGCAAAAAGAAAGAAAAAAAAAGAAAAAAAACCCCAACCTCCTGGGGTCATAAGAGCTACTTCTTTTAAATCTGTGATTATCAGGTGGCTTTATACAATCGGGTATGTGTATAGTTTTGCCTGGCTTAATTTCCTCATTCTAAACCCAAGATTTCAACTCTCAGTGCTGTCGTTTTGTGCTGTGAAAAGTCTCCTTGCTCCTCGCTCCAAGGCACTGCAGCTCAACAGCCCGGGGTGTAATTTATGTGCAGACCTAAGCACAACCTTTCATACTTGAGTCGTCAAGGGCAGAGACCGTTGCCAAGCGACGCTGGAGAGCTTTCTCTAAGCTTTCTTTGCAAGGCTTTCACGGACCGAGCCAACAGAACTGCTGTTCTGAGGTGCTGGGGCTGCAGGGGAAGCCAAAAAGCAACAAGTGCAGCAGGGACAAGCGCTGGAGGCACCAAGTCATGAGACAGCTCGTCATGAGTCAAAATATACCCAAAAGCGGCTACCTCTCATTTCATATGGCTCATGACACTTGTCTCCCTGCTGAGCGGCACATGGAAAACCCAGCAAGGAGGAAGCTGTAAATGGGTGCACAAAGCTGGGCTTATGGCTGAGAAGCCCATCTTGGATTTGTGAGATGCTCAATTCCAGTAGCATGGCAGCTGTCTCTTGCAACATCCAGCACCTTTTGTGCTTTGACTGGGTAATACTGTGACCTGACTGGGTAATACCGTGTTTCTTCTTGGGATAATCTCCACAGGTCTCTCAGATGCACTGTAGTGATTGTCCCAATTCTGATCTCTTTCACTTTGCTCCTCTTTCTTGCTATCTCACATGATCACCACCAGAAGAGGAAATAACCACATCTGTAATTAGCAACACCCCAACCGAAGTTCCAAAAAACAAAAGAAAAGCTCATTTTCCATTTTTGGTTGTCAAACACTAAAAAATAAGTGCCTATTGGAGAGGGGTAAGCGAGTAGCGAGGAAGCTCAAGTTGCAAGCCTGACAGGAAACAATTTAGTTTGTCTTCTAGATGTGTCTTTTACTTCAGCTTTCTTAGCGGAGCATTCTGAACTTCCAGTCCATATTGCTCCAGACTCTTTACTGGCCCTACACTAATAAAATCTTGCTATGATGTATTAAAAGACCAGCATTAATATTCTTCAATTGTGCCTAAATTTCCCTTTTGGAAAATTAAAGAACTGAAATCTGAAAAAAAAGCGGCTTAAGAAACAAACAAATAAAGATTTTTACAAATAAAATAAGCTACATAGTAAGTTTCTTTTAAAGCACTGCAATAACCCTAGTCTTAACTATGACCTCTCCCAGAAAGATTCTAATGTGGAGAAAGCAGTACAATACATGATAAAAAATATTATGAAAGTAAAAGCATTGGAACTGAAAACAATGTATTTCTTCATTTTTAATGGTCTTTAGCAGTTCAAAAATGAGGAAAAGAAGATTACTTCTTTGCTTCATAGGGGATTGTTATTGTTGTAGATAACTATCCAACAAGATATATGAAAATGAAGAATACAAACCCAGTACATTTCCACATTTTGGAAAAATAGTTTTTAAAAGAAAATACAAGACAGAAACTCTTTTAACTGCAAGTAACAAAGCCCAACCATCTATATTTGTAATACACTTACAAAATGAGAATGCTGATCTAACATTTTTTACCTGACAAATGTGACCCCTTTCCCATTCACCCAAAGCATTGCTTAGATCTGTTCCAAGGCTCTTCAAAACGAGCAGAAAAAGTCTCTGGTATGATCTTGCAATTTTTAATTACTTATTGGTAGCACAAACAATACACAAATTGTTTCAGATTTATCTATGGTACAAAAAAAGTTACATAATCTAAAACATAGCTATAAAATTTAACAACCACCTTTTCCTTAGTCACTGTTACTGATCTGTTCAAAACAATTTCTCTAGCAATTCCATTGTTTGCAGAAGCAAATGAGATATTTTAATCCATATAGAAAAGAACAAATAAAAATAGTTTACTTTTTTAAAAAAGTCCAATCCAAAACAGTTCATCAGTGCTGAACAAGCTCATTTACATGGCACAAAGTGTAACTAAAAGCACAGGCATATACTCATGGTACTGCATTTTCCAGGAGGTACAATACTGTATTTGCTCAATCAAGTTGTGTGCACAAGAAAACCCAGCAAAACCAGACACCACCTCCAGTGCAAACAAAAGACATTACTGTAACTCCATTGCTGAAATGTCTGCTTTCTGTAGGATAGAATAGCAAGTGAATGAGTGATTCCACAAATATGAATTCAGTGCTAATATTTGAAGCTACCAAAGACAAAGATGCAAACCAAGGGTTGAGTTTAAACTGTCCCCAAAAATCCTGAACTGACCTGCAAGGTCATGTTCATGCCTTAATGCATGAGGAGGCACAAGACTCCAGTCTGATTGGTACAGTAAGCATACCCCCTAATCCCCAGATTTCCTGTAAATTCACCGTGTAAATTAAATTGATGTTCTCTCATGGCTAGCACAGCCTGGAAATGCACAGTGTGCCCCAAACACTATTTGACTGACGTACAGCTTTTGGTGTCCAACAAACCAGTCAGTGAAGATCACCCCCCACCCCAAAAGCTTCCTCAAGTTTGAGTGCCTAAGCTTACATCAGAAATGAACCTACAAGCCAATTTACCATGTAGCTCTGTAAGTCTCAGCAGAAACAAAAATCAAATTAATCCGAAGTACATACACTACTGAGACCCAGCTTCTCCTGAAAGTTGCTCTGAATTACTGCATTGCTAAGATACCAAAGTGACTTTTAGATTTCTTTATTTTGCAGAGCTGGGATCCAGATTTAGCAAAGACCGCACAAGCTTGGGCAAAGAAATGCCTTTTTAAACATAATACATACCTCAAAGTTCCAGGGCAAGCTCACCCCAAATTTACCCCTGTTGGAGAAAACCTCTGGACTGGCTCACTTCCTATTTTTACTGTGGAAGAAGCCATCACCAGCTGGTACGATGAAGTCAGCGACTACAATTATGCTACTAATAACTGCAGAGGAACATGCGGCCACTATACACAGGTAGGCATTGCATTTCTCCATCTCACCATGAACTAGCCTTGCTATTTTGACACACAAACTCTAGATTTCTGTTGAAGATTCAATGAACTGTTTTCCAAGTGCTGTGGTCTTATTTTATGTCTGCACACACAAGATGTTCTCATGTCCCCATTTTAGGGAGGAAAAAGTCATTGCATTATTATTTTAAATATGCCAGTTGCATTTTGTTTGCAGGAAGAAAGTAGGACAGCCGTCAAGCTGTCAAGTTTAGTGAAGCATTGGCCAAAAACTAGGCAATGGCAATGGCTGTGGGCTGCAGTGCGTGGTGGGATGAGGTCCCAGCTCTGGCTGGCAGCCTCCGTGTGCCAAGGGCTGTGGAAATACAGGCATATAAAGAAGTGTCTGTAGCTCTGCAAGCGTCATGTCTGCATTTCTCCCAACCACAATTCCCAAAGCAAGAGGGTAAAGTGAAGGAAAGGAGTGCCACTGCCATGCAACCCCCCAGTTGCTAACAAAAGCTATGGGAGAGCTGGATGACTTCCAACAGTGGTTCTAGGGATTAGATTATGACCTGAGGCTACTTAATAGAGTCATAGAATCGTCTAGGTTGGAAGGAACCTTAAGATCATCAAGTCCGATCATGAACCTAACACTGGCAATCCCCACCACCAAACCATGTCCCTGTTTGGATGCAGGAGTCAGCAGTGACAGCGACTGTAGCTAGAAGCTGCGTGCTTTCCGGCTTTGGGAGGCATCCTCGGGTCTGCACCTTCGGGTAACCCTTCGTTCCTCCCATTGTGGAGGTTTCCCCCAGGTACAGTTATTGCAGTTACCACATCCACATCCACATCCCCAGCATATGCCTCAGCCAGTGCCTGTCTGGGATGGGGGAATCCTGTGATGCCCTCAGGTACTTCTGTGCCCTCGTCTCCCCTGTCCTTCTGTCACAGGGTTTATTTTTCTGGGACTGAAGCATTTGGCTGCGCTGTAGTCTTTGAGCTGGATATAGGATGCTGGATTGAACTGAACAGCTTCTGGTAGACAGAGGATGTAATGCCCTTGCCTCTACATTATCTTAGTCATGGCCATGATGCTAAAAGGCAGGACTTCAGCCCAGACATGCTCCTTCTCCCTGCTCCTCCCGTAACACCAGTACCTTCCAGCAATTTGCCTATACATACCCACTGGATTTAGTACAGGGGCAATCACAAGCTGTTTCTGCACAAGTTGGATCCTCTCTCCCCCAGGTAATCCCAAAGGTAATGGATTACCCTGAAGCAAAGCAGGAGAACTTCACCTTCTCCTTTGCAAGAAAGGATAACTCCTTGTTACAGCCAGTTACTCTTCCTTTGAGAGTCATTTTAACAAATATCTGGTAAACTGGGCAAAACAATCAGGCGTTTTTTTCAGAACAAATGATGATTTCGAGATCCATCACTGCTGCTTGTCCCCAGGAAGCCTGGCCAAGGAGTGCTCTTCAGCCAATGTGTTGCCGTGAAACAGAGGAGGGCAGGTCTTCTCTGTAATGCTTCAGATGCTGAAGGAAAGCATCTGTCACCCCTGTACCTGTCTATCTTTTTGCAGATCGTTTGGGCTACAAGCTACAAGGTTGGCTGTGCCGTCCACTACTGTCCCAGCGTGACTTACTCTCATATAACCAATGCAGCACACTTCATCTGCAACTACGGACCAGCGTAAGGCTTTTCATTACAAATATTACACGGGGTTTGAGTCCTACCCCTTCCCTCCCACAACATGCAACTTTATTAGATCAGTCCATCTATTAATGGGTTTTGTGGGAGGAAATGGCCCCCAAAATAGAGAAAGAGGTACACCTCTATCCAAACAGCTTTTTCTTTTGCTAGATGAGGGCTATGTATTGTAGCCAAAAAGCAGTGGCAATGGTAGAAAGGGTAAAATATAAGATGCTGACATGAAAATACTAAAGTGATAATTTGAAAATTAATCCCTTGTTCCTGAGTGCCAAGATGGCCACAGACCATTGCCAAGGTACAAGCCCAAAGTCTGAAACTATTTCCACATGGGCCTGCAGAATTAAGCCTCTAGGTCAATGAATTGGATAAATATTGAAGCGTGCAATGCTTGCAGCTGCAATCCTAGCAG
Organism: Limosa lapponica baueri; assembly: GCA_002844005.1. Classification (NCBI taxonomy): domain Eukaryota; kingdom Metazoa; phylum Chordata; class Aves; order Charadriiformes; family Scolopacidae; genus Limosa; species Limosa lapponica. Next base: position 303,787 of record KZ505635.1, read on the forward strand.
CTGAGGGCTGCTCCTGAGGCTGGGCTGCTTAAGGCAAGATTTTATCCAGAGGTCCTTCATATGCATAGTCTGTAGGATATCTAGCTAGGATGGATGTTTTTTACCCTTCTCCAGCTAATTAATGCCACTGCAGCCTAAAACCAGCTTTAAAATATTTATATGCATACCATGTTGGGCCAAGATCAGGCATGCCCATGAAATTGAGCAAGTTTGGTATTCCTGTTGCTCATGTTTCATCCTTGGAAGAACATGTACCCCTGACCAGAAACCTTGAAATGACACAGCTGCTGCTGTGCCAAAGCAACAAACCCCCTCTCCTCGGAAGCCCCACATCCAAAGGGGCTGGGCAACCATTGCCTCTGCGAGTTCTTGAGCCAAAAGCCACTGATCACCAAGGGCAGCCTCTCCGTTCCCTTCTCAGCACCTGCTAGATGGTGCAGAATCCCTGTCCACAGGCAAGCAGGCCCCCAGTGCTGTTAGAAAGTGTTTTCTGTCCCTTGAGCCTCAGCCCTGGATCTCCCAAAGACAAGAGCCAAGCCTTGCTCCTTCTGCCCCATAGCCAATATCGTGCAGAGGATCGAAATCATGCTGGATTGCTTGCCCTGCGTCAGCAGGGATCCCATGGGTAAGGAGAGGGTTGCCCTAACCCTCAACAGCACCCAGCAGAGCAGCCCACTGACAAGAGTCAAAGCAAGATGCATGCACAATTTCAATTCCTAAAATTGCTGAAAGTAATGAGGTTTTACCACAAAGTAAACCACTGCTGAGATTGTATGCATATAAAATCTGTCTCAGTTTGTTTATGGGCAGTTTGAGGCACGCTGTAAATCTCACTTTGGCCATGTTCCAAGCAAAGTGAAGTCCTGAGCTGTGTTTGGGGCAGTATCAGGTATGGACAGGTCTGATACCAAGATATGGGGCCAAGAGCCTGGTCAGAGGGAGCTGGTGCCACTCACACTGCTGGCAGAGGGAGGGAGCGGGAGGAGACAAACATCACTCCTAAAGTATTTACCAACAAACAGATGAAATCACTGCCTATGAGAGATTCTCCAGCACCAGAGATTCCTCTTCAAGGTTAAATATGCACGTACAGACAATGTAACTGAATCTGCTCTTGCTCCCATAGCTTAGAGCCAGCTTTGAGAGCCCACAGTTTCCACACACACAAATTATCCACAGTTGAGACTATTTTAATTCCCAGGTTTGCAATACTGCTGTCTCCAGGTTCCTAAACAGGATGCCTCACTACACTTTACCTCTTTTGCTTTACTGCATGACTTAGGCATGGGGCACTCAGACAGGGGCTGTCCAAAACCCACCTCCCTATCAACACAAGGGAAGCAAAACCCAGGTTAAAAACTAATTAGTGGTAGGGATTAACATTCTCCTTCCAAGAGCAGTTTGAGAGCAGTGCTATTTTCTTTCCAGTGGGAATTACCCAAGGCACCCATACAAGACGGGAGCAGCGTGCAGCGACTGCAGTGGCGATCAGTGTGCCGGCCAGCTGTGTCGTAAGTAGAAGACAACCAGCTCTCCCAACCAAGCACATGTAGAAAGGGAAAGAGCCCACAGAACATCCTGGCAGGAGGCAGGCACAGTGCCCTCTTGTTCCTAAATATAGTCTGAAAAACTGCAGTTTTGTGCATCACAAGTGAGCAGCGATGCACAAAGAGAGGGGAGGAGGGTGGAAAGAGCCTGTTTTCTACCCTGGGGAGTGATGGGATGTGATCATCACCCGAAGGGTGATGCTCTTCGGGTCCTGAAGGGTATGGTACAGGAGATATAGTGGCTGCAGGGTAAGGTGGTGTTATCCCTGTCAGAACTTACTGCTTGCAGAAATGGGAATATCCCCTCCTGGGAGCTCCAGATTACTAACTGGTGCATGAGCTGTGGCTTGAGCCGGTGCAGGTCCGAGCCAGCCTTGTCCCTGCCGTGCTGCTGCAGGAGGGGAGAGCTGCCACGGCACTGCCAAAGCTGCTCGCTTCAGTGAACATCAGCCAGGCCATCTGCTTTCCCCCTAAGCACCGGGAGAGAGCCAGGCTGCCATCTGAGAGCCCTTCATGGGGACACAGTGCTCAGCCTGAGCCCTTTGGCAGCCCACCTGATTCGCCTGCACTTGGCTTTGCAATGGCTGGATGGGGTCAGGAGGGGAGGAGACCTTCTGCAGTTCCCCTAAGATGGACAAGGCACTGTGTTGTGGACATCTGCCCGGGGGGAGCTGAGGGTACAGTCACACTTTTCCCTAGCACTCAACTCTGGGTGAAATAATGGAGAGGGAAGCTGATGTTAAAACAGCAGGATCGCAGGAACAAGAGGGAGTCCCCGATGCACGGGACTGCTCAATGTTAGCTACAGGCTGAGGATCTTAAATGCAAGGCACTGGGCAAAAGCCAAAGTGATCTTGGGAAGCACACCTGGGACAACAAGCCCTCCCTGTGCCAGCCACTGGTGGGAGGAGAATCAACACAGTATGATCAAGTGCTCCTCAGCAAAGCCCCAAGGGTCACTGCAGGGCTCTCCTAAGTCAGTGGGTCTTTGCTTCTTCTTGGAAAAAAATATAGCTCCCAAAGCTGCATTTGTGAGCCCATCATCAGCCTCACGCTTCATTCTCTTTTGCTTAGACTCAAATTGTTTATAACATGTAAGCCTGCTGATGTTTCCTTCTTTTCTCTCTCCAGAAAATGCAGAGCGTGACAAAGTCATCAGTAAGTACCACCAGAATTACTGCTTCCATTTGTTGCCCTTGGTGCAGTTATACTCCAAAACAAGTAATTTGTTTCATTCATAGGTGATTCCAAGTGGCATCCAGAGTGGGACAGACCTGCGTGTGATGAGTACTGCATCTCCGTTATTGCTTTAAGGCCGTTACTCCTCATACTGGCAATTCTGGCCAGCTGGCTCCTACCAAAATACTACCCTATAGCACCCGCCAGTGAGTGACACGCGTGCAGAAGAGCACAAGAGCACTTCGGTCCGCTCAGCCCTTCCCTGCACATAAGTTACGGGCAGCACAAAGATCGGCAGAGACGTTGGTTGCACCCACAGGTGATTCAGAAGCACATTTGTTGAAGGCAGCCGCTAGGAGAGCTGATAAGCAGCTTTCTCATTGCTCAGGACTAGTAAATGGTTTAAAATTACCCATGTATTTTGTCAAAGTGGAGTGAATGGGATCTGGTGGGTTAGGGAGCAGGCTGCCCAGGCAGCATCCTGGGGTGCAGGCAGCTGCTGGCCATCCTTGCCTCGGCAGGGCTAGAGGGTGCCCAGCCCAGGAGCCCAGCCCCGGCCAAGGCTCCAGGCAGAGCACTCACCTCTCATTCCTATTGCACTCTTTCCTTGGACACTCCGCCAGAGAGATGCAGAGTAGCCTGGAGAGGCTTTTCATTTAAACATTTTTTTTTCTAATAATTTTTTGACCCTTGTAAGCTCTGGCATTTGCATCCTGTGGCAGAAAGTGTGTTTCCCAGTCTCGCATTGCACTGGGGCCACTGGTACTTCTCTTTGCTTAGAATTTGGTTTTAAACGTGTTATCTGTGTCAAAACATAGTTGCACCTGTGTTTACACATGATTATGTATGACTGCAATCTTTCCTGAGGGTTTTTTTATCTTTTTTTTTTTTCCTGAGCATAGAGTTTTTGACTGCTGTTTCAAGCGATAAACCATTATTTCCAGTTTCCCATGTGTAGCAATCGTGTATTTGCAACAAGATCTAAAGCTTAACTGCTGGTGCATGAAAAACCTCCACGTTCGGCTCCAACCTGCACAATGCTGAGAAACACAGTGCTGGGAAAGATGGCATAAACCTCCAAATAAAATCATGTTGCACCCGTAGTCGTGCCTTTGGTGCAACAGCTGCCAAGGGATGAGTCTCCTGCAACCTGCACATCTGGAGGAGGCAGAGAGCGGTGGAGACAGCTGCTGGGTTCAGCTGGGCACGTCCTCTACCGACCACCGTCGCTCAGCTGGAGCGGAGACTGGAAGGAGCAGAGCGGCACAAGCTCACAGCTGGACCGTAGCGATCCGTATCTATTGGGAGGTGGGTTTAGGTGCCTCTGCACCATGCCCCCCCACAGGGCACAGACACAGGCTGCTGTGAAGGAGGCTGGGAAGTTCCCCTCACCGCGTGGTTTCCAGGGTACCTGTGGGTATTTCTGCATACCCACTCCCTACCCTGCTGCTGGGGCGGATCTTAACTGAAAACACTGGAACTGGGACCCAAAGTTTCTCACGTTATTCTTCCAGGTAGTTAACTGCTTGCACTCGAACCATCTCAGCATCACAGCATTTCCCAGATAAATCATTTTTCAAAACACAAATATGGCTGGAGACAAATTCCAAACTTTGCCCTTGATGTATCTTTACACGTAGTTTGTTGGCTGGCAAGAGCCTCCATACCCAAGACATCACACACACAGACAGGAGATGAGCATTTCCTTTGCCACATTCCCGTGACCAGGGTCCCAGTACCCATGCTGGCCTGCCTGTGAGAGAGCAAAGCTCAGCTCTGTCTTCCAAACCGGGCAGATTAGGGTGTTTCTAAACAAAAAATCCCCATTGCAAAAGCAAGACCATGGGTCTATCTGTTAAAAAGAGCAGCTATTCTCCTCCCCACTTGTCTTTCTGCCACTCTTTTGTGAAGACCCAAGCCTCAAGCTGCACATACTGCAAGGTCCCATCTGAAACCAGGATGGTGAGTGGCACGTGGGCAGCAGGACCTACCCTGTGTATGGTGTCTTGAACAGGGCTCGCACCCCAGCACAGAGCCTGGCACAGCATGCGCCCCACTGAAGCCACGGGCAGTTAGATCCTACTGCTGCAGAGAGAAACGCGTCCGGGGAGCAAAAATGAGCTTGGCGAGAATTCTCCCCTGCTTAGTTTAATCTATGCTTGGTCTCCAGGAGAGTAAACAAAAGGAACACAGAGTCCTTAAAGTTCAAAACATTCACAGCGCTGTCATTTAACTATATACTTCAGCAGCTCTAAGGAAACACCATAGAAAAAGCTTCATTAAAAAACCTGTAAATCACTGGGGCTTAGAAGAAAAAAAACCCCAAACTTTACAGCGTGGTGATCTTTCAAACAAAAAAGCCTGAAAGTCAAGAAGTCAAAACTAAACAAGTACTGCATCTCATTTTAAGGACATCCAAAAATCCAGATATTTAACTCCTGATGATCAAACCACTTTGAGTTGTCCACATTAATTTTATGGCATATGCCTATGAATTCTGTATGATAAATGCAGATACATTTATACATGTATACACTGATACATAAATACAGCCTTCAAGTACTTTTTTGCAAGTCTGTAGACTCTAAAATCAGTTTAAGGAGATAATCTGCAATAGTTCAAGCTGTTCTGAAAATATCAAAAACTCTTTTTCACCCTTCCGGATCCACTTTGTTTTCTAATCTTTACTTTTTACACAAGAACTGTATAGCCATATTCTTTGAGAAAACGGGTGCAAAAAGCATCAACAGTGAACCCGTGCAGCCAGTTACAATTCAGATACGGACTCTAAGCAGCCAAATCCCTTGGTTTAATTTGCCTACAGGAATACGAATAGGCTTTCTCGACTTTTCAGTTAAGGTAAATAAATGTCCAACCGACAATCGTTGAGATCTGCCAACCGTAACAACTGAAAAAGATTAAACACAATGTAAAGCCTTTTCACCCACACCACCACAGGGGCAAGACTCCTTGAAGTCTGTTAAGAGTTTTCCTACGGATAGGGATTTGGTGCAAGAGCTATGGCTCCCAAATTAAAGAAGCACACTACCATGGAAGTATATATAATTTAAGGCCAGGCTGCCACCAAGCTGAGCTGTGTTCTGCACTGCAGCTCAGGCAAAGTTAGCTGATGCTGCTGGAAAACAATCACTTTTTTGTCGGGTACTTTCAGCTAGATCAGGTTCCTGAATGGCAGCCTGCAAGAGCAGTGTAGGGAAACCAGCCCCACACTTGTTCGTGATTTTAACTTTTTAAACAACAAGCAGGGGAACATCTATGCCAGTCCTCTGTAGTGAAAGGAGTCTCATCCTGTCCTGATTAGAATCAAGGACTCTCCCTCCCCTAACACACTAGTGCTGCTTCCCTGGCTACAGTCAGAGTCCTCCTTTACTGGCTTCTAGCTCTGCACTCTCCTGGTGACTCATTGGTGGGATGGCACTGTGAGAACAGGAATTTAAACTCCAGTATTGCAGTGCCTCCTGCTGAAATCAGTCCTTTTGCTATATGAGAGGCCTGAACTACATGACTGGTGCTGAACATAGGTCACCCTGTCATCTGCTAAACACCAGTTGGTGCTTCTAGAAAGCTTTTCATCACTAAACCCATCAGCTCACTGCAGCTTCTGAGACTTATTGATCATATTCTCAGTGAATTTATCTGCTGAAGTAGTATTTTCCTGATTGATCTTGCAGGTAATTAAACTGCCGTTTATGATCAGTGCAGTCCCTAAAAGGGGTGAGAGTTTTTTCCTTAACAATTAAGTGCCGAGAAGTGATCACAGAACTGAAAGGCACACCAAGGCTAATATTATGCCCTAGGCTGAAGGGCAAGCATCTCAGCTACTTCTCAACATACGTGTACTGGCTATTTAACCACATGTATTCTAAATTCTTATTTATATAGGCAAAAAAGGAAATGGCTGCATTTTCACCTACTAGTTTCAAATAAAAGGTCACTAACCTAAAAGCAGTTCTAGCATAATCATTTTCACTGCATCTGCAAAAGGACTCCAACACAATCATGAAACTGGTGTGGCTCCACCACCTCCTGATGATTACATTTGCTTCTTTAATTTCAGATGTATGAAATAAGCAACATCTGCTCTTCCGGTGAACTTTATTTCATCAGAATTTGCATTTTCAGGAAACTGAAAACCTCTAAACTTCCTTTAAAAAAGGGGAAGGGCCTCAAAAAAAAAAGAAAAAAGAAAAGGAACACAATTTCTTAAGACCTTCTTGCAAACAAGAAATAAACTAAGAATATATTTAAAGAAAGACAACAAGACCTTATGCTTTCCCTGCAGCACATTCCATGCAGAAAGACACTTGCTTTGTACCACGCTCTGTCTAATAGTCTCCAGAATAATGCTAATAGATGACAGATTATTAAGAGCATTCAATTAAGATTACGGTTTGTTGAATTCTCACATGAAGCCATGAGCTTGTTTCTTGGAAAACATGATGCAGGCTGTGCAGTAGCTCACTAAATTCAAGGATTTAACAACACCGTATTAAAATAGTTTATTAATACTAAGACAAGACACATAAAAATAATCAGCTTTTACAGAAACAAAAGCATAATTCAGTAATAATTCTTGCCCATTTTGCAACAGTTATTGTCATAACTGAGGCTGCATATACTCTGGTAGTCTTTCACACCAGAACCACCTTTACCTCTCACCAAGTTCTCTGACCTTAATGTTTAACGTCCTGCATCAAACTCCTAAATGTTCCTGTTAAGAAACCTTCCCTTTAGGCAGATGGATGTTATTCAAATAAACTCTCTTGCTTTCTCAAACAACAAAGCAGCACAGATTTTCTTCACCAACCTTGGCAATTTTGCACAGCTGCTTCAGGTCCACTAATTAAAGTGTACTTGTGAAAAGAGAATGATCTTCCTACCTAGTCTTTTCTTGTCCAGATTATACTGACAGCAAGAAGTCTCAACTCTTCCAAGTGTGAAAATGTTCATTAACATGGGAGAAAAGTGAACATCTCAGGTGAATTACTTCTTTTTCTTTTTTTTCTTTTCATCTGCTGCCATTTTTAACTTGACTTCTTCCACAGGAAGTGCTCCTAATTTCTTCTTCTTTGCGTTCTTAACCTTTTCCTTGATGGCTTCAATATCAATTTTTTTCTCAGTGGAGGCTACACAGTAAAAAACACAAGTATTATCCACAAACCTCTTTCAGCAGAATTCCAAGGAGAACATTCATATAAGAAATTCTATACAACCGCACTTGAACACAGATGCTACACTCAGCACACGTACAAACTATTATCACCCACATCTCAGACCACAGGTGTACTCCGCAACTAATCCATACACAGTCTCTTGGACATTGGCTTGGTTGGTCTCACATGACAGGAGAATAAATTAATTCTTGAGTTCTTGTACCCAGAGAAGCTTTTGTGGTATTTTGTCTTTTTGCACGTATTTGAGATATAGTACAGTCAATAGCAGGATTATTGAAAATTTACTGCCATCACAAAAAAATACTGTATCAATGATGCAGGACACATACACTTTTTGAAAAATCTGAACTTTTCAGTTCGTAAGAAACTGTGCAATATATAGTTTAATAGTATGTAGCTGGTATATCTAATACAAAATGTACATAGCATATGTAATATAATGAATATGTAGTATAATCAATGCATCCAAGAAAACAGAAGACTAGTGTGTAAAAACGAAATCATCTGAGAACACAAGTTCTTGCTCTGCATATAGGGTGGTTTCACTTCAACTTTTAGAAAAGCTATCCACCCTATCTCGTACCAATGCTGTGGCATAAGTTTCCAATTAAGTATTGCTTCTGGGCCTCTTCTTCTTAATAGAAAAGCCATTGAGTGCAAAAGTTACAGCAAGACTGAAAGCCAAAAACTGATGTAGCCAGAACAACCAATTGAGACAGCCATCCCAGTATCTCCACCAGGAAAATATTCTACAGAGAATTATCATTTTGTAGGCACAGAGTTATGGGCTGCATGATCCTTCTACTGTCCCTGGCAACTGCAGGCATGGATTTAAACACTAGGATTTTTTTTGCATGACCTTTTTATTTACTATAGCTATACCTCTGCAAAATCATTCAGCCTAGGAATCAACAGCAAAAGGTTTTAGAACAGGAAAAAATAAATGGTTACCTTTCTTTGTTTTCACAACTGGCTTTTCTTTTGGTGGGATAAAAGCTTTATTTCTTTCTTCTTGTCTTTTCTTGATTGCATCTGCTTGCTTTGCCTAAAGTTACCAATAAAAAGGTCAAGTATCAGTACAGCAGGGCAAAAGAGGCAAAAAAATCATAATATCCAAGTCAGCAGTCAAATGCTTTTTCACTGAACAGTGGGTTACAAGAACTTTACCTTTATCTCTTGCACTTGCTTTCGTTTCTTCTGTCTTTCCTTCAAGAAGTATTCACCACTTGCCAATTCTTTATCAATCTGCGTACGACAAATACCGAGAAGCTTTAGATAATGAAGCAGTATAAGCCAGATGTATAGTATCAACAAATCAGAACTTGACAGAAAAGGCCTCCCGACCTCAGAGCAAGAACAAGATTTCAAGTCTTGCTATATCCCCGCATAACCAAATAAAGTTTCAGCTGACCTGGCTTTCTGGCTGTGGAGGTGGGAATGGTGTGTACTCCTTCTTAGTATTTTTCTTCTTTGGCTCCTTGCGTTTTTTCAAGTTCTTCCGCTTGAACTTAGGCAAAAATCTTTCCCAACTTTGAGACCTCAGTTCAGGATCTTTTGATAATTCCCTTTTGATCATCAGAGTCTTCAATAGTTTTATAATGTCATAAAGAAGTTATAAAAAAAAAATAGTATTAAAGTAGTAGTCAAGAGCTCCAAACTACAAGTTTCACTAAACTTTCTTACATTGAATATGCTACATCCGAACCTTCCACCTCTCACTGCATAAGAGTAGAGAAGTTTAATTACAAAGAGTAGAACCAAAAAGATACATATGTCTCAAAATGGGGACAGAATGTACTGGAAAAGGTGCCTCAGTTTACATGAGCAAGTATCAAGCAAAAAATCAAAGAGAGGAAAGTTTATACACACTTTTCCTTTGATGTTTTCTCAGATACTGTTAATAATGTTATGGCAATATATCCTGGTAAAATGGATGTTGTTTTTTTTCAAAGCAGCACACTACAGAAATTCTCAAAACCAGATTACCACACGGAAACATGTAAATTATTAACGTACAACTGTCTGAGAAAAAATAGTACTTTCTTGTAAACAAAGATGCACAGTGGAACACGCTAACCTTAATGTTATATATGGGATGTATATTCTTCATTGTGTCCAGAACAACTTTTCTAACCTGTATTTAATTGAAAAAAAAAAAAAAAAAAGGAGAAAACTCAGCAAGTATTTCATATTCTAATCAATTAAAATACTGGCTATATTATCATGTTTCCTTTCTCCCCCACCCCCAAAAGCAGGTAGATTTGGCTAACAAGGAGGGACAGCACTTCAGAAATATCAAAAACATCATCATTTTTCTAATACACCCCCGCAAGCCCCACAAACATTACTTTCACGTTACCATGTATTTTATGGCATCACAAGAAACTCTTATTTTTGACAAGCATTTTTCTCCTACATAGTTTCTAAAAACATTAGATGTTCCTTAAGGCTATGTATCGTTAATTCTGCAGTATTTTCACTGTTACACCTCTTATCCAAAGCTACAAAAAAGTCTTTCTAAAATAAATAAATAAGAGTATTTCGCAAACGCTTTTTTACTTCTAAGACAGAAAGATCTCAAACTCTAAGCAAAATTCAGCAGCTAAGACGCTAAGACTATGGACAATCATGTAAATGTGGCTTACTAACACACTGCTGAAAAGTCAGTGAGATACTCCTGAGCTTGCTAGATTTTGCCTCTCATCTGCCCTCGAGCTGGGCAGAGAAGTATGCCACATAAACGGCTCATCTGCCTTCCCTTACCTCCTTTAGGCCACTAAAGGGTCCAAGAGCTGAAACAGTGTTGCCTTGCACCATAATATAACAGTTAGTTAACAGTTCCAGGGCCTACACCAAGAAAAAGAAATTAAGTAAGTGTAAACTGAAGACCCGACACAAATTTGTGTCTAAGAATTTTCTGGTTACTACACCTATTGGAAATACCTTCAGAGTAGACCCTTTTGGCCCAAGAAGTCGTCCTCTTCTTTTTATAAAAGTGTCTCTCTTCCTCACCAGAGAGCCTATTTTAATGATGTCACATGCAATGTCATCCTGAAGGATGCGAACTGCCTAAAGAGAAAAAAAGCAGGTAACATCATCTGAACGCAAATGTATTATTCAGAACAGTCAAGAGAATACTGCAGTTTATTCTTCTCACTTCACTTTCAGATATATCTACTTTAAATAAATATTTTATTTCACTTGACTCACTTGGAAATCCCACATTTTGAAAACATACTATTTTATAAATATTACAATAGAATTTGATACAAACTTCGAGGATTTAATACAGACCTGTTCAAATGGAACACTTCTTGCCAGAAGTTTTATTAAATCTCTAGCCCTGATGATTGCATACGGATCAAAAGTCTTCTTAGTGGTGGTAACAGTCATGCTTCCTTCAATTAGATCCAGCGTTGCATTCACGAACTGCAATATTTAAAAAGAAATAGTGAACCAATCTCTTAATAAGAACCTCAGAATTCATCTGTGGCAGTAAGAGCTAACAAACAGAACGCTACGTATTGATGCAGATCCATTTTCCAAATTTCCTAAAGTGACTTTCATCTTGAGGAAATTAACACACAGATACACACAGAAAAGATGTGTCACACCACCAGAAACACCACCTCCCTCATCTCCTTGAATTCAGGCGCAACAAAGTTGTCAGCATCTGGATGAGGAGACGCTGCTGCAGGGAGCTTTGCTGACACCCTCTGTAAAGAACTGCAAGTCTGGCTACAGAGGCCTTTGCTGATTTTGATGACACTACCAATTCTAAATGCAAGCACAGTAGAAATATACATGAATAGAGAATCAGCAAAGCAACCTGCACTATTTTCATAAGCTTAAGTAACACCTGTACCTCCCAAAAGACAAAACATAGTATCACAATCAGTAAGTATGCATACATGTTCACCCAAGGCTTTCTGGACGAGCGGCCAGCACTCTTTCAAGTACGCTTCTCTGTACTTTGGGAACAATGTTGCAAAACTGCTTTCTTCCAGCAGCCCTTTAGGATTATCTTCTCTTGTAAAGGCTGGCTCTTTCCATCCATCTGGCACAGTGAGTAGTTCAGATTCATCAACTGTTATAGGTATAAAAAAAAAAAAAAAGTTGTTTTTTACTTCCTCTTTCATCGGTGGATATTACTTCTCCTCACTGTTTAACTACAAAAAAATACAATAAATTAAAGCAAGGACACAAAGTTCTGTTTAATACTCTGTTGAATGCACTTGGCATCTCTTCTGACCTTAAACAAATTAATGCTTTACGTTATTTATTTAAAAAAAAAATAAAATTCCACAACTGAGATATGCGTTGTGGGATAGGATATTATACACGAACAAGACATACCAGGCTGTGGCGAGCAGCCAGAGCACAGTGAGGTCACAAGGACCACAACAAGTGCCCACCGCTGTGCACCCCCCGCACCCAACAGCTGCCTCTAGCCTCTATCCCCAGCGCCGCAGGCCGGGAAGCAGCCTGCCTCCCCCACGCTGCCTCTCCGCTCACACGAAATCGCGGCCGAACTCCTCAGCCCCAGGCTGCATGAGGAAACCGGTGGGATTCCCATCACGGGGCGGCAGGCCCGCGGCCACGGGGAGGGACCCTCAGCCCAAGAACCTCCCGGGCCAGCCGGCTGCCAGCCCCACAGAGACCCTCACCCCGCCCTCACCTGCAGCCGCTTTCCTTTTGTTTCTGTTTTTTTGCTTCTCTTTTTGCTTCGCCCCGGCCTCAACCACCTCAGAAGGATCCGCCATGACGGCCCGCGCGCCGCTACCGCTCACCCGGCACCGGAAGCGCCGCGTGCCGGAAGTGGGCGGAGGGGCAGGTGCGTGGTGCACGCTGGGAGCGGTAGTCCCGGGCGGGGAGAGGCCGCGGTGCGCTGCTGAGGGTCTGAGAGCGGCTTTACCGTTTCTGTTCAAAACAATGTGCGTTTTGTTATGGGGTTGTCCTTCCCTGGGAACACAGGGTTGAAAGTAAAAACAGTGCGAGCAGCCAGGGATGCCTGCTGTGCACCCCAGCAAGGGGCACTGGCAGCTTTTGGTGTGGGGGTCTAGGGCCACGGGTGTTGCAGGCCGCGCATCAGATCGAAAGGCCTCATTGCTGCTTGTGGGCACAGACAAGTCCCACAGCTCTCCATCAGCGTTACTTTATTTCAGCGTGTGCCTGCACCAGGGCAACAGTGGCTCCTGTGAACACAGCACGGTCTGTCTCAAGCTGACAAGAGTCTAGCAGGTGGTCACTATACCGGAGACATCCCCCACGTCCCCAGGGTTGCTCTGCAGCCCCTTCTCAACTGTGCTTCTGATTACAAGCCCGGGCTCTAAGAAATTTAAAACCGCAGCTGAGATGAGAGGCATATAGCAAGCATCTTTTCTCTTTCATGTGAAACATCTTTTCTAGCCGTGTTTTTCAGCTTTGAATTTTCTATTACTATTAAGAAATACAAAGGAAAAAAAGAACTGACATCATCAAAATGTAAACTGAAGTACATTGATAAATACTTGAAGTGTTTCAGTGCTCATAACTAAAGAAAACATGTTCCTGGTGAGACCCAATTATTCAGAGGAATAACATCATTTAAGGTTCTCTGGGGGATGCTCTGCATCCTCCTCCCGCCCCATTCCTTTACCTGTAACTGGGCTTTTTCTTCAGTAAAAAAGGAAGAACATGCCTCCTTCACTCTTTTATGGGGACCGTTTAAAGCCAATGGAGAGAAGAACTAGAGGAGACCTTTAAGAGTGAGAATGCCTGCATCTCTGAGGGAGCATGGCCGTTGTCCTTGGCAGGTCCTTGTCAGACCTGTTCATAAAAGCCTGCTCTCTGGGGTCTTTAATTACCATCATGATGAGAAAGATATTACTGTCATCTGATCTACACATAAATAAAATATTAATTCAAAAATCAGGTTTGACCCCCAAAACCTTTTCTTTGAACCTGACTGCCACTTTTCCTAGCCTGCTCCATCTCCCAGCCCTCTGCCAGTCCCCTGCCAGCCCCATCTCCCACAATGAACAGGACAGCAGGATCCCTTCTGCCTGGGAGTTTGCCGTTGAGTTGGTACATGTTTTTAGCTATTTATTTTAAATTCTCTTTGTCCACACCCTTCAGACAGGGGGGCCACCATGGGAGGGCTTGTGGGCCTGTGAAGAGCATCCCTTGGTGGAGCTGTGAGGGGCTTGGAGGGGTGCACCATCTCTGCCCCAAAAAGGGCACATCGAGTATCCACCTTCTGCTCGGAGGATAAAATAGGGAAAAAACAAGTGAGAAGGGGGATACGGCAGGCCCACAGCAGAGGGGTGCTGGTGGATCCCCTCAGGCCGTTTGGGGTGGTTGGTTATCCGTCCCTGGTCCCACTAGATGGCAGTGGCCACTGCGCAAAGCGAAGCACCCCAAATGGAGCTGCCACCCGCCTGGTGGCTTCTCCTTGAGGGAGGAGATGGGGAGAGATGGGGGCAATGGGGAAGGTGCTCCCCTCTGCCTGCACAGCCCTGCCTTGCGGGGGGAAGCTGGGGTCCTGCTCCTGCCCTGCCTGGCACAGGCCTCTGGGTGCCATGTGCCATTGACAGAGAGGTGCAGTGCCCCTGGGCCAGCACAGGGAGGCAAGTTTGCTTTTCTCAGCTCTTGGGCACGGAAGTTTTCTGGTGCTTCTTACTGGGCTGGTATCCCTCAGGCTGCTACATGGGGGTCCTGCCTGGGTGTAGGCACCCACCCGTTCAATGGCAAGGCAGGGCTGGGGGAGCAAGGGGGTGTTTCTGCTTGGGTAGGTAGCACACGAAGTGCAGGGTGCATATCTGGCCTGAAAACTGACCAGGTGTTGAATTTGGGAAGAGTTTGAGGGAGGATAATTACATAGGTTCGGCACTTGTGTGCAGGATGCAACCCACCAAAAAATCACCTGAGTGGGCTGTGGAAGGGGTGTGCTGTCAGTGTTCAGCGGTGGGAGTCAGCTTCCTGACCAGGAAGAAAGGGGAGAGCTAGAAAGGCATCAGGCCATGGAGTGTGGAGAGCATGAAGACAAATTACAGGCTGTGGTGAGAGATAATGGGGAGCCCAAGGGTGTGCGGAGGAGGTGGCACGGCCAAGGTTGTGGGTGAAGCAGAAGATCTTTGCATTGGCGCGCTCTCTGGCTACGAGCAGTTTTGAAGGTCAAAGGAGAAGTCTCTGGTGAGATAAACCTTTTTTTTCCCTCCAACCTGCAGACCTCTTGGGCAGTGTGCCTGCGCTGGCTATACATCTCACACCTCTGCAGTGGCAGCGGCAGCCCGCTCGTGTGCCCGCTCCTCTCCTGCAGCCTGGCCCCCACACTGGTCGCTGTCGCATGGGGGTCATGGAGCCCCCCGAGCCTCTGTGCCAGAGAAGGAGAGAGATGCAGGGTGTATGGTGTAAGGGGATAAGAGACTGGGGCCTCCTTGCACCCAACTTCTCCAATTCAAAGGGTGGACAACCCTCTCTGGTGTGGCACTGCACTGAAGTGTGTCTTTGCCCAATCAAGACAGGTCCGCTAAAAATAATAGAAAGCAGAGGCAATCATGCTAACAGACATGGGAGCTGTGATTCAGGAAGGTCCCTGACGTCCCCTCCTGTCTGATTCTTTGCAGGAGACAGTAATTTCTCATCTTTCCTCTTACCTCGGGACCTGTGGTCTGGTCGGATACGAGGAAGCCACTTCCCTATTCCTGGTAGGGACAGGATGCTCCCACAGACCTGCTCCACTCCTCCAGGCAGCCTTCTCTGGCTCCAGACAACGGCATGTTTATATCATTTTTATTAGTAACTGCTCAAATGCAATAACCAGCCACCACTCGTCTGGCGGGGTTAGGAGCGTGAGGACAGCTAGCTGGGGGGGGACAGTGGTTGGTGAGGGGACAGCGGACTGAAGGCTGGTGCCCAGGTGTCTCTGGCTGGGCTGTGCCATGACAGGGATGCAGCATCCCTGCAGGAGCGGGGTCCTCTGCACACTGGTTTGGCAGCTGAGCTCCCAGGCAGAAGGGGCAGCATGAGTGCCAGCGTGGTGGCAGGGTGAGCTCTTTGTGTGTCTATATGTGCAAGAGTTTTTTCCTCTTAAAACCACGGCAAAGGAGTGCAACAGCACAGCCGCACAGCCTCCCTTAGTGCGTTTCAGGCTATATGATAAAAGGGGCAGAGCACTGCTGTTAGGAAGGAAGGTGCCTCTTTATGATGCAGCAAAGTAATTATTTCCCAGTCAGTAGATAGGACTCCAGCCACTTGGCACTTTCTTGCATGCCATTTTCCAATCCAAAAGAGCAACTTGGGATTTTGTGATAATTCAAGCAATCAGATGAGCTCATGCACATGGCATTCATTCACTAGAAATGCCACACAGATCCCATTCAGCCTCAGCACTCATAAATCCATGTGACACTTTTATCTATTTATAAACTTTTAACAGCAGGTTATGATTGTTATGCAAGCCATTTTCCAGGGATTAATAAGCAGCTTGTGTTGATGGCAGCGAGAAGGGCCATTAACTGCTCTGGGACAGTCATTAATCTGTAGTAAGTGCTCAGCATCTGGATCATTTCTGAATAATTAAATAATCAATACTGCCTTTTGATTCAAATAACTGGAGAATTGTTTTTCAAATTTATCTTGGCTTAGGGTGTTCTTAATTCTTTTAGTTCACAACAGGGCAGGAAACAGGCACACGGGCAAATGAGAGCTTTTCTTGGTGTGACAGGCTCTTAAATTATCAGCTATTTCATGGAAAACCTCTCAAGTGGTCAAAATATAGTTCAAACTGGCCACCAAAACCTATTAGTTGGACTGAGTGGAGAAAAAATAGTCACATATGTGCTGTCCTTTTTCTGTTAATATAGACATCTTTCATTATTGGAACAAAATTATGTCTTTGAGTGACTCTACACTAGGAGGTAGCCCGGAAGAATTAAATAATCAAACAGAAACTCCCCCTGCCCAGCCACCTCCAGAAATATCCCTTTTGATTAATTCCCCATCTGGCTAATGTGACCTCTGTGCCCTCAGGCGGATGGGGTCATGGTCTTCATTTCTCTTTCCCTTCTCCCCCTCCCTCATATGCTAATTACCATCCTTTTGGGCTGTGTTTTCACCAGATAACAAATCTGCATCTTGCCACAAGGACATGGTGGATGAATAACAACTCACCTTCACTGTTAGTGGGGTTGAAACCTAGAAAAAAAGCAAAAAGTCACAGAGTCAGATACCTATTCATATTTTAGGCTGAAAAGACAGGAGGAAGATTTTGCAAGAAATAGAGAGGAATCTCACTGACCTGATAGCAAAACTTTCAGATGTAGCTACCGTGAAGACGCTTTTGAAGTTAGGCATGGAAAGATAAAGAAGAGGGAACAGTGGCCATCATAAATTCAGCTCAGCTGAAGTTTCAGAATAGCTGAGTTTGTGAGAGCAAGGGCTTCCTTGAAAGAAGCAGAGAGGAGAGCACGTGCTGAACCCTAGGAGAAACAAGGAGCTGGAAAATGAGAGGACTGCAAACCATAAAAGCATCTGAAAGGGCTAGCTGGAAAAGCAAAGCAAAGATAATTTGTGGCAGAAGGAAAGAACCCAGGATAAGAAGGAAGAGCCAATGGATAAAAAAGACAATAGCTTTGTCTGGGGGAAAACCCGTTACAATAAAATAGCTGTCAATCTGGGGACAAGAAAGGGATGAGAGCCAAATTGGGAAAGGAATTTAGTATCATTATGAAATCAAAGCAGCAGTTTCAGATCAGAAGGTCTTTGGAGCAGGGGATGTGCCTAATCATGTATTCATACAGTGACTGACAGAATATGAGGCTTTTGTCTTGACTTGAGCCTCTGGGAGTTGTCAGAAAACAAACACCATACCATGGCAAGCTGTGCCAGGACCTCCGAGATATGCACGGGAGAATAAAAATGGGAGGGTGAAGGCAAGTGCCGGTCAGGGGTAGGTGTATTGGAAGCCGGGGAGGAGGAAGGCAGGGGGCTGAGGAAGGCGGTGGGAGGAAATGCCTAAATCAGAATATTGGTCCAAAGCCTCAGAGGGGAAGAGAGTCAACCAGGGATTAGAAAGTGATCACTCCTGTCTGCTTTAGAAAGACCCCCACATAGTGAGGAGAGCAATCACGCGTTCCCAAAGGCCCAGCGGGGACAGCTAACAGAGATTTCTCCAGCTGTCCCAGTATCCATCCTATTTAGGTAATGCCTAACGCGGGCAGTGCCTGCCAGGACAGAGCTGGTCTAATGGCTCTTGCCTCCGCAGAGGAGGAGGTAACCCTTGTCCCTCAGAGGCACAGGTCTGCCCTGTGGCTGGAGCAGCACCCGGGATCCTCTCTGCTGGCACCACTCCTGGCTCCTCTGTGGTGGGTACCTGGGGAGCCACAGGGAAAGGAGAAGTGGGTCTTCTGTGCTGCTCCCTGTAAACCTGCAAAGAGCAGAACCTTTCTCGAAGGCATATGGTGTCACAGGACTGTGGATTGAAGCTGGAATTTCCTCCCCAAAAAAGCTTGTTAAAATCGTTTTAAAGTCATACCTAAGCAACTGGAATTTGAACACAGCTTTTCTTTAGAAATTTGCAACAATAGTCATGTGTATTATACTGAAACGCACAGATAAAACACTCCCTCGGTCTATTTTTCTCTTGTACTAGAATCCGGACATTATTATGCAGATTTCCACTATAGCAAAATTACGGCAGAATAAATAGCTCTGCTATACACGAAGGGGAATCCTATTACATCTTCAGTAACTCTCAGTAAGCATCATCGCTATTATACCAATTGAAGAGACAGAAAACAATTTTTAATTAAAAATATTTATAGCAGGCATAATACCAACTGCCAGTTTCACTATCCAGTGAATGCATTTTGCAGCTGGTACTAATTCTCTCTTATTTCCACGAGGTTAGCCAATATCAGCTGTTCATTAAGCAGAGGACATTTCAGGAGTATCCATATTATATGCTGTAACTAACTGAGAAGTTCTTCCTTTGATAGATTTTAGGAAATCAAGATTGCTTTGCTATGTTATTCTGGGACTTTATAATAGAGAGGTCATTTCCCAGTGATCCGAGTAGGCTGCATCATCAGTTTTATTCAAATCAATCCTACAAACTGCTTTCCACCAGATAAGAACATTTTAATTAGCAATATATCTTTTGTCTTCTATCTGCAGTGGAGTAGGGGGCGGGAAATTGATTTTAGCACACCCTCTATTTTACTGGGGTAGCAGCATAATCAGAAAGTGTCAGCAGAACCACAGGCAAATTAATTTTGAGATACTGAGCTTTGTAGAGCTCACCACTCGGTGAGAGCAGCGATGAGCCTGTAGCTTCTGCTGCTGCAGCCGTAACTCAGGCTCAGAGGAGACCAGCAGGCAGAGGATGGGGGACAGAGGAGCCCTGTTCCCACATATCTCCCTTCCTGCTACCTCTCTGTGCCAGAGGACACGTGTCTGAAATCAGGAGCTGGAACAGTGTCCCCACCAGTTTTGTGCCCATGGGGAGCTCTGTCCCCATAAATGCAGGGATTCAGCGGAGTCAGTTTGTCCTTGGTTCACATTCAGGCGGCTCAGAGGGGACTCAGCATGCTGAAGGCTCCAGCCCATAAAATCTAATGCAAAACTTCTTGTTCGCTGTATTCACCCTGGGATAGCCAGCAACCCAGCCAGTGAGGAAATCCCCTGGTGATTTATCAAAGTAGCAGCTGGGAACAGACAAACCCAGCGGCTCATCATAACCTGGCTTGTGCCTTGCTGAATCCCATATGGTTATTGTTTTTTACTTTAAAGTATTAGTAGTGAATTTCAAAACCCAGAATTTAGCAAGCTGTGTTTCATAATTGGAAAGATCAAACCCCGTTTGAGTCTGTGAAGTAATTTACAACATGCTTATCCTTCCACCCACAATAGATTTTAATTTTACAGCAATGTCCTCTGGCCCGGATCCCCAGTGGCAGCGGAGGAGCCCAGGGGACCCAGCTGGAAAGGCAAGTGATGTGAACTGGTGGAGAGATGCATCCATGAGGGGAGCAGAGGCTGACCCAGGAGGTGATTAGGAACAAGAGTTTAAGTAGGGAGGTGCTCTGAGTCCCTCCTGTGGGAGCTTCCTTCCCTCCACTGCCTGCAGACCGACCTGTGAAGAGCAGCTGCTGTCGCTTAATTAGCCTTTGTGAATATTCTGCTTTAATCCATCTTTAAAGCTTGCAAAAGCCTAGCATGTCCATGTGCTGATCTTGCTCTAGGCAAGTATTGTGCCAGGCATCAACAGCAGCAAGAAGCCAAGCTCCACCAGCTCTGTATAGGAATGTCCAAACTGTTACATCCGTTTTCTTTTACCTACAGGGAAATAAGTCTTTCAGGCAACCAAGGAGCAAACCCTTTCTTCTTGCATAGATGGCAATAAAGGCTTCCAGAGCACTTTGGACTGGGCGTATGGAATAGAGTCACCACAGCAGTCCCAGATCTAACTTTCTGAGCAGTCATGACGTCCTAGGCTAGCTCTGATTTTAGCTGTTCCCTTTGGTATTTTGTGTAGGTGCACATCCTGCATTTGAGTGATGTTCTGTTTATTTCCTAATGGTAGCAAGCAAAGGTTCAGGGAAAAAAATGATACCAGTACACCCTCTGGAAAGGTGGTCTCTGAACAAGTGGAGCAGCAGAGCGTGAAGTGCTTCTTCTCCAACTACTCATCTTTTTGGTCAAGCTGTTCATGAAATGGCATGTGGAAAAGCAAACCCTTATTTCCCCCCAAATCTTTTGTCTGGGTTTAAGTAGAGTTCATGGGTTGAATAACAGTGAGTTTGCATCAGTCCTGAGTCAGACAGTGTAGTCAACTCTACGCTGAGCTTGAGGTCCTGGGTATCCATTACCAGAGCTGCTACTAAGCTTGACAAAGCACTTTTCTTGCCTAAACTGTAACTTTTCAAGGGCAGGAACTTTCTGTGAGTGTGTGTTTGAACAGGAGGGCGATTTGAGATGATCTTGTGCGAGGTACAGCTGCAATGCAGACTGCTGGCTGCTGAACGCTGAATTTGTCGTAAAGTTGTATCTGATGTAGAAGGAAATACAACAGAGCTGGTGGGTGGCAAAGTAGCTGTTAAAACAACCATTTCACATAAAATGTCACAGACTGAAGTTTGATTGATAAAATTTCATTTTTGCATGCCACCGGGCGGAAGAAAAGAGCCCATCTGTTCTCCAAGCATTGCACATTGTTAAGCAAACTGCTCGCAGCTTGGCAAATCAGAACATTAGAAGAAAAAAAAAAAGAAAAAAAAAAGCCCAACCATAGATGAGCATGAATACAAGATGAGTCATTGAAGTTTACCCAAAAGCAACATAAAAATTATGGTTCTTGCCAGGAAGTTATGCCAGGGTATTCTCATGGGCTTGGCTGGCCGGGATGGGCAGGCAGAGAGAGAAAGCGGCGGGGAATAGGGGTGCATTCTTCCGTCGCCGAGGCTGGCGAGGGCCACTTGGCTGCTCGCTGCGGGGAGAATGCGTGTGTTTGTCTTAGCAGACAAGGGGCACCATTATCACATACCTCAGCAGGGTTGTAGATGTCAACCAAATAATTGGTTTTATTTAGAACATGATGTCCAAATGGTCAATGGAGCATTTTGGGCGTCCTGGAAAGATTTTATACACAAACCAGCTGGAATCCCATTGACAGGAACAGCCTCTTCCTTTCCCTTGCCCCCCTCCCCATTACTTTCAGTCAGACAGAGCTGGAAGTGACTGAGAGGAACTCCAAGAACTTTACTGCCTTTGAGCAGTAAAGTCTACTGGTGCTAAACATCTGACACTTGTTCACTAAGAAAGACCCGGGCAAGCATTTCATCATTGAGATGAGTATTTAATACATGAATGGGTAGCAAGAAAACATATTTGTGGCCATTTCAAAAGGCTGTCATACAAGGAGACTCCAAGTCTGAGCAGGTTGGAAAAGCTGCAGGACTCTTTGGAAACCTCTCAAATGAATTCACACTTGTAAAGCACAAAGTTGCTGTTGCAACTTCCAAAGAAAAGTGAGAAGTAGAGTGAGTGGGCAGGCATGGGGCAGTCAGTGAGTGCTGGGTTCCAGCCTTCCTTTAGCACAACCGCTAGGTTATAGGGAAGGGGGGGACCTCACACAGCCTCCCATGCAGAGCATCACAGCTGCACTGACCACAAAACAATACTGCTTTAGTCCCATCACTCCATAGCTGCATGATGATGTGCTGGGATTTTCCAGAAACTCAGAGAAGGACAGCCCATCCTGGTAGCTCTGATGGACAATGCCAGATAGATGCATCTTCTTACTGTGGGAATCTACCATTTGTTCAAGGAAAGTTATTAAATGTAAATATATTAAAAAAAAATGAGTGAGGACCCCCAATAGCTGGAGAGAGAAGAATGTTTCAAATGAGACAAAAAAAGGGCAGAAGCATTCAGTAAAGTGTTTTTTCTCTACTTTTGGAAGATGCAGGATGCTGGCTCCTGTAACAGGAGCAGAGTGCCTCTTGTGCATCCCAAGTGTCCCAAAAGAGCTGGCTGAGAAGGGAATGATTTTTCAGTAGCCTCTTAAGTACCAGGGGAATTATAGAAAATTTAAAGCAAGATGGGGATGTGCTAATTGAAGAGGACAAGTAGGTGGTCACTGGTTGAAAGCTATAGACTGGCTGGCTGATTTTCATCCTAGGTGAAACTATGCAGAAGCTTGATGTGCAATTCAGTGGCCAAGAAGATGGACATTTAATCACTGGCACCAGTGTTTTTTAAGAACAAACTGGCATTATTTAACACATCTTTCACTTTTCCAGTTTACAGGTTTGGCTGATAGAAGGCAACAGTGGACACATGATGAACTTCTAACCCATACTCATTGTAACAGGCTTGTTGGGTGTTATCTCAAAAAAAACCCCACCAACATCAACGAAAAATCCCCACTACGTAATACAGGACACAGCCAATGGATTAAGACCTCGCTGATTAACAATGAGGAACAGTCACGAAATGAGCTGCCAGATTTCTGACTCAGTCAGTGTAAGACCAAGGCAGTGGTTTTGCCGAGCACCTGAAAGCAATTACAAGAACACTGGAAAGCCAATGTGTGGAAGATGCCCAGGTCACAAAGGAAATATGCTATGATACAGCAGTCGTGTGGAGTGAGCTGGGGCACTTGCTCAGCTCATGTCACCCAAATAAGAAGTATTTTAACACAAGGCAACACAAAACCACACATCTAGGAAGGAGGAATGTTGGCTGGACCCGCATGGTGGGAAATAGGACCGTGGAAAGAAACGACCCTGTGTAGCGTTTGGGAATTAAGAGAGAACAAGCAGTACAGCTGTAGTGCTCAGAACAAAAGAGAATAGATATATGACCAAAAAAAATGTGATTAAAAAAAATAATATGACAGGAAAAAAGATATATGGCTATATAGACAAGATAATAGTGAGCGACACGGTGACACAAATGCTTGTATACAAGCATTTTTGTATACATTGGTGAGGTGATCCTGGAAACCTGTGTCAAGTTAGTGACAACATTTCTTAAAGAATAAAATTAACATGCAGAAGAGACCCACTAAATAATTGGAAGACAGGAAAATTGCCAAAAGCTCCAAGAAAAAGGTCATTTGCTTGCCAAAATCTGTAGACAATGCTTCTATAGGGTTTCAGAATACCTAATATTAAGAAAGTATTCATTCAGATAAAGGTTTCAGTGGTAATATTCAAATTATCAATAGATAATAATTACCAGTTTTAGGTAGCAGTAATAAGAAATGCATTTTTTACTCAAGTACATTCTTCAAAAAGAAGGATGATTATCAAAGGTTTGAGATATAAATGGTTTCTCAGCTTCTTGATGGCATCAACTGAAGATTTGGTGCCTTTTTGGTCGACACACTTTAATCTAACACAAGTTATTTAGTTCAATCTATGGACATTCAAACAAAATGTGATGATCTGTTGCCTGCAGGCAACCATGCTACATCTAAGGGTCCTTTCTCGCCTTCAGATCTGTGACCCTCCCAGTTCTCTCCCCACATTGCTTTGCACATTAAGGCTTGCACCGTGGAAACCACAAAGAGAGTAGAAAATATCCTTGTAAATCACTGTGGTTAAGCAGCAATTCTTATTTAGGAGTTGAGACCATTTTCAAATCAGGGGAGGGGAAACAAAGGGAGTCAGCAAGAAAGATAAGAGATGTCAATAGCAGTAGTAACTGCTGGGGTTATTAGGGCTGCGGGCACGCAGCAACCTCACCGGGACAGAGGGACACTTCCAATCTCACGCGTCAGATGACCCCATTTCAGTATGTGCTGGACTGAGACATCCTGCCAAAGTGGTCTCAAAGCCTTTAGCTGTGGGTTTGGGCTTGCGTGCTGATCCCATTATCAGGTTTAAGAGCAGGAACTGTGGTCCTGCCAAAATTAGATAAGGGTTAAAAAAAAAAAAAGAAAAGGGCACCAGCAGACACTGCTATCAAACAGAGTGCTTGCTTGTGCCCTTACACTGCTGGAAATCATCAGCAAATTAGGTATGAAAGGAACAGGCAGGCAGCGTGTTCCCAGCTGAACTGCTATAAATGTCACAGCATTTGTATTGACACCACAGGCTGCTTCATCAAAAAAAAAAAAAAAGGAAAAGAAAAGAGAAAAAGGGGAAATAAAAGGGAAGATAATATTGCAAAGAGGTTTGTTTTTCAAATGAGAAAAGTCAAACATACTTAGCAAAATCTACCCTGCAGGAATTGAATAATCAGACTATAATTGAGTGATTGTTAAAAGATGATAGGAGTTGAATGGCTAAATAGTAACTCTACATCACTGATAAAAAATACTTAAAACATGTAAAATGTCTTATACCAAAGAATAAATGGAAATGGGATAAAGATGTGAAAGAGTTTGAACTGTTTATTTAGATCAGACAATAGTTAGAATTGAACGAAAGATGGGCCAAAAAAAATGTAGTTGCAGGGAAAGGTGCTGTATTGCTTTAGGGTTGATACTCTTCCATTAACTTAAAGATCTCCTTATTTGCTGCTGGCAAACAAGCAGCACTTCCCATAAAGTCATAAACCCCAGCAGTTTCTTTCCTGCTGCTTCCTCAGTGTCCCAAGGAGCAGTTCAGCAGGAACTGTAAGTGACGGCTATTTCACCTTGTGGTTGCTAAAGGGAAAATTAAATTTTAAAAGTTCTCTTTCAGTAGCTTGGCTGAAACATGGCTTTCTACAGACAGCCTTATCCAGATTATTCACAAGCACCTGCTGATTTCCAAACGAAGGCAAAATTCTCCTGTTTTCAGGTATGATGAATTGAACAGTTGGGACAGGTTTGCAAAGCTTTTGGTGCCCCAGGTAAAACTCCAGGAGAGCACTGTGTTTCAGGGCAGGCACTGGGCAATGCACAGAGTCATTGTGACTGCAAAATCAGAGGGATAAACACCATGGGAAATATCGGCAGGTCAGGTGAAATGGTGTCCTTGAGAGCCAGCAGTATTCTGCAATCACTAAGTCTCCAGAGGACGTCAGCATCTCTCAGTCTTCTAATGAACAAAGCAGCAGGGCCCGTTTCTGCACACAGCAGTGCAAGTCAGAAAAGTGACCCCAAGTTTCAAAAGGGATTTTATGAAATCTCAGCGAGGCAACGTCTGCCCATTCAACAAAGCTCTGCATGGTTAGAAAGACTCCTATGATGTTTTGAATACCACAATGTGTCATTTATTCCTTCTCATCCAGGAGGAAACTTCTCTCTTTATAATTTATGAGACTGTGTTCGGTAACAAGCAGGCTGTGAAATCTCTATGGGGAATGAGGAACCTTAGAGCAAATACCACCTCATGCATAAATCCTGTAGCACACAAGAAGGAGCAGCAAGGACATTTTACATACCCCTTCAATCATCCCTTCCAAAGGGACCAGAGCTCACGTCTCTGCCTCAGAGAAGTAAAATCAGGGCATACGTTGCAATGGGACAACATTTTGGCACTGGAACATATTCATACCAGGTCCTTAAGCTAGGATAAGAGGGTGTGACTGTGCCTGCCCACTCCTGCAGCAAGAACATTTCCTCTCAGGAATCCTGCTTTGGCTGCCCTGCCTAGCCAGTGGGCCCTGCTTCAGATTTGGTCTTCAGATTTATTCCACTGGCATCAGAAGGTTCAAGGGCAATTGTTTTTTCCTCAAAGTTTCTGTCCACCCATATCTGTGACTTCTAGCTGTGGCAGACAGGGAGAGCCATCCTCAGGGGTCAGAGTGTATGAATAGACTCATTTAAACCAAAGGGGTTATAATCAGTGGCTTTAATTGCAATAAAAATTAGCAGCAAGACACTTTCCTTTAAATAATGGATTTTAATCTTGTTCTGCATTTCTTCTCTTTGATTCTTTTGCAAGGGAGAGGTAGACCTTGCTGATAACTAGCCACGAAGATGTCTTGATTTGGAGCTGTATATGGTCTTTGCACAGAATTCCGCATTTGTTTTTGCTATCCAGAAAGACACAAGGTGAATGTAATTAAGCTGTTACACAACTTAACAACCCTGCTTAGGTTCTTCATTTTGAATTGAATACAACATCAAATGAAAACTGAAAAAAGCCAAGTCGTTTTTGCATCCTGCTGTTTTGGGATGGAAACTGGGAATTAATAAAAGTGCAGTAATTTAAAACTATGGTAAATTTGTTTCATGTATCATTTGCTCTTCTCAAACTACATTTTGCACTGGAAATGAATGGCTTGATTACTGGAAGCCTTATCATTAGTCAAGGATTTTAAACAACTAAAGCAAAGCAAAGCAAATATTCCTTCTGTGCCTGGAGAAGAGGCAGCTGCTGCCCAAAGCTGGTACATCTCCTTGGTAAAACCCTGGTTCAGGGTGGTCAGCTGTGACTTTCCTTCTTCTAGAGCTCCAACTGTCCCAAGGACTTTGAGAGCAAACAAGTATTGTTTGAATATTATCTATTGGTGTTTATTCAGTTCATGCTATTTTAATACCCTGTGGTAACCTTAAAATAGACCATCACAATTGTGAATTAAATTTCAAATCTACACTTATTTTAAGAAAAAAAAAAAAGGTGAAGTTAAAAATAACATGCGAGTTTGTCAATATGTAGATTGAAAATTATATTTAATAATACTTGGTAAGCAATATGTCATATTTATGGAAATCATAAATCATATTTAATGTTACTTATTATGCCTCCATGGTAGGCATTAGAGTGTTGTGTACCTCCACTGCATCTGCCTGAGGCCAGGTAATTAAATTCATGAGCCAGCGTGCTCGGGGAACAGAGGAGGACAGGGTTTGGCTAGCAGAGAGTTGGATCCGCAGTTACCATAGAGGCAGGGACCACATGCAGGATGATGAATGAGTGAAATTCAGGCATTTATCATATTGTGGGGGGGTAAGAGCTTTCTCAGTTGTCCCGCTTCTGGGAGCTGGGCACTTCTGGAGGGGGAGTGAGGTGCTCTGGGGCTGTGAGCACTCCTTCCTGCGAGGTGCTGGGGCACTTCAGGGGATACTGGCTGCATCCAAGGCCACTACTACCCACTGAGAAGCCTGATGGCCTAGAGTTTCTCTGAATAACCGTGCCAGAAGATATCAATTCATATGTTTATGAAATCCAGGGCAGACTCGCAGCTTTAGTACTGAGAAATCGTATTATATTGTCATATTATATTGTCAAGACCCTTTTGGTCTTGACATTTACAGTCCCCTTTCACCAGGACTTTAGGTTATAACTGTGTTGTAGCTGCATAAGGGATCATGTAAGCACCGTGCCATAACCGCATTTTACTCTGACAGTTATATACTCTCAGCTGTAACCACAGCTACGAGCAGGAGTTAGACCTATGCACTACGGAAGAGGATGTTTTTCTTTCAAGCAGCCTCTGAGAAAACACTTGAAATGAGCCTCTACACTTTGTACGCACAGTTAATATAATCTTTAGTTTCTGCTTAAGAAGCAATGGCAGCAGAAGTCGCTTTCTTCCTTGTAAGCTGGAAATCTAAATATGAGACTAATATAATAGCACACGAAGAGATGAAAGCCCCATCCGGGACAGTTTATATGCATCACAGTTCTATTTGGGGAGGTTTTTTTGGTGTCCTTACTTCTAAAGCTGTCAGTTAGGTTTACTGCTGCACGCACTTAACCTTCCCCTGAACACCAACTTCAAAGCATCAGTGCTGTGGGGGTGTCATCAGTCTTTCAGATACAAAAAAATATTGCTTTTTGCTAAAAGATGTGCTTTGTTCCTTTTGTTGGGTAAGCAGAATGTCCCAGCAGCCTCAGCACTTCATCATTAACAGCAGAACATAGTTCACACCCCGCTTGAGAGAGAACTGTAGCAAAAAGAAAAATGGTTCTGCCTCCCTGCCCCTGACCCCATGCCACCATGTTATTTTTCACAAGATCACTAAGATGTTCATGAGCATAAATCAGTATCATTCAAAAACCAAGTGTCAAAGGAAACAATAAAAATCCCAGGGTTTTATGAATGGGAGGGATTGTCCTGTGCTGCCAGGCTTGGATCAATGTGAAGCTGGCAGGGGACACCACCGCAACGCAATAAACGCTGCCATCTGTTACTCCCGAGCTCCCGGAGCATGGAAAAGGCACCAGTGAAAATCAGCCCTGCCCCGACGCGAGGTGCTCAGCTCATTCCCGCCCACGAGGGCAGCAGGCAAAGCCGGTGTGTGGTGGTGCTGCTTCTGGGGTTTTGCCTTGGTGGTGCTGCCCAGGGGAAAGACACCTTGGGAGGCTGGAAATGCTGTGGGGCATCCCCATGGAGGAAAGCCTCCATGAGCTTTCCAACGCTGTGGTCGTCTGATGCTCACCCGCCCTACAGCAACGACAGAGATCGGTGCCTTGGCGGCATCTGGGCCTTCCTTCTCCAGCTGGGAAGGTCCAATGCCCAGCACACGAGAAAGCACTTTGTGTATTTTTGCATACGTATATCCACTACCTCCCCTGCAGCAGCTCACCCCAGGTCTGAGGCTCATTCAGGAGAATGCCCTGGGCAAAGGGGCTCCTTCCCCTCTCCCCAGGCACCCTGCAAGCACTGATCTACCTCCAAGCGCATGGGACATGTTTCCTGGGGCACTAGGGAAGCTGGATGTGTAGGGTCCTGCCACCCCGCCATAAGCATCTCGCCCACATTCCCTGTCCCTGTGCAGGGGGTGAGCCTGCCAGCACCCCGGCCATGGAAGCAAACAGCTTCCCACTGCTGAGCTCAGGGGCATTTGTATTGCTTCGTCAGGCTTGGGCACGGTGCGTTTGGGATCATTTATACCCAAGATATCTGCAGCTGAGGTCTTAAACACAGAGGCACTCCAAAAGAGTTCTCTGCTGTGCAGAGAAATCCACAGAGCCTAATGACAGAAACAGAAAGGAAGAGGAGACACCCAGATACAAAAGCAGTCTGCTCAAAAGCTACCCTGTTATTTTTAATGCTGAGTACTACTCGTGTTTGCAGGCGTATTTTTTTTCCCCACCCTGAGAGGGGGATAGATCTCTGTAATAGCTCATCATTTCCATTTTCTTTGCATTCAGATAATGTATTTCCAGGTTGCAAGGCTGGGTGGACAATACTGGCTACACATGCAACACTGCTGGAAATGGACCTTGTATGCTTATCTTTGGAAATCTGGCCCTTGGGGGATGTGATAATTTCTCTCATTATTTTAGCTTGTCCTCTTGTATGCCCTTCCCCTCCCAGGCATGCGGTGGCTTGGAGCTGCAGCCACAGTCCCCCACGAACACATCAGAAGCTGCTGACCGTACCACCAATTCACTGCAGAGCTGCAGGAGGGACCAACTGTGCCTAATTATGGACATCAAAACACCAGTCCCGCAGCAGGGACAAGCATGCAGATGAATCTCTCAAAAGATTTAATTACGTAGAAGTGATTTCTATTTTGAAATCCCACAGGATTTCTATTTCGAAAATTAGCTACTAGAAAAAACGCTTTTTCTGTCTATTTGTGTCAAAACATTTGTGTCCCTCCTACCCTCTTCCCAAGTTCACTTTATATTTACGGGAAACAGTGCACGCATCGTGACACTGAATGTATTCTGAGCAGTCGTTTTCCTCGAAACCAGATTAAGTGATCATGATTAAACTGAGATGTGCCTGAGTTTCTGCTGAATGTGAATAAAAGGCAGCTACAGCCTTACCTTTGAGCTTGTCAAACAAGAGTGATTAAAAATATGCAGCTAGCTGGAAAAAAAGCAAGATGGAAACCTGTGTGAAGCTAAACAGAACAGCCTCATAAGCTGATTTTTAGCTTAACTGGTTTTCATCTAGCAAGAACTTCACCAGGAGGAAAATAAGACTAATCAGACAAGCAAAAAAAAAGCAGTTCATGTTAAAAAACCAATTCATTTGCCAATTAGGTCTTGAAACGCTATTAGCAATGACTGGTAGGTGCCTGGAACCCAGCTACCTTTGCTAAGCGATCACTTATACAGTGCTGTGGCCCAGCAATTATTTACTACATTAGCAGATAAACATGTTTGATCAGAGCTATTAACTAATTTAGATAATTCATGTGCAGTCGTTACTCTATATGAAGGAGTGAACGGATTTACAGCCCCTTTGTTTGACTGGGGACACTCCAGTTCAAAATCCCAGTGTGAAATACAAATGTTGTAGACCCCTGGTCGTACCACGTGGGTAAACATTTAGAAATGCCTTTTTTCCCCGATCAAACTGTGCACAATGGAGTTTCCTTTTCCAACACAGTTCCATGAGGAGGTGGGTTGGGTCAGGTTAAGAGAGCTGACCCTCTGACTGAAGCCCTCCCCAACCCGACAAGCCCGCTGGGCTGCCGTGGGCTAGTAGCCAGGAGGAGTCACAGAGGATGTGCATGGGACAATGGGCAGTGAGCTGTCTGCAGCCCATGTCCCTGATGGGAAGGTGTCTGAGCCAGGAAGGATGCAGAGGGGATGGCTCAGATGCCTCCTGGCACAGGCAGTGGTGGCAGGTGGTGGTTCCCCTTCCAGTTGCCCTTCTCATAGCAGGCACCATCTCCCTGAGCTATGGGGAGCCCTCCAGAGGTTGTCCCAAAAAGTGTCT